>CM021102.1:474390082-474825438 GCA_007115665.2 Sequoiadendron giganteum | reverse complement strand
TAGTCGTGAGAAAATTGTGGCCGATACCCATCCATTGAGGAATCTCTGATTTTTTATTTTTATTTTTCAAACTTTTCACTTTTTTTGAATTTTTTGACATAAAAGAGATCTAACATATCTCTGATTTGGCATTTTGAACTTTATACTGGCTCAATCCAGTTGAATTTCTCCTCTTCTAAAGATGAACAATCTGAAGTCGCCGTCCTTCTAGCACCAATTTTGTTGCGTTAGGAGGAGAGGCGAGTAGATTGTTGATATAAAAGTGATGAACAAGGAATTCTTCCCGTTCTAGTCTCAAGCGAACTACGTTCAGCCCTCCTTCTAGCGCCAATTTTGTTGCGTTAGGAGGAGAGGCGAGCATAGCACAATACTTCAAATGTTCTTTGCAAAATAATTTCTCTATTCAAAGCCCTACTTCAGAGAAGTTCCTTCATTCAACCCTCCTTCTAGCGCCAATTCTGTTGACGTGTTTTTTAGGACAACACCAGCACAGAATAAAATGTCCAACGGTCACTCTATTCCCTCTTGATCAAAGTATTCCGCATGCTAAGATTGCGTGAAAGTTCATGCGTTCAACTCCAAGGTTCCTTTTAGTGGGAATAGACTCAGTTGGTTGATGTGAATATGCTGGTTATTTCAAGGGGACTTACGTGAGTTGCTCATTCAGAAAAAAGGATTCTCAAATTTCAGGAGATTTGTCGATGACGCTCGGGTTCTTAAACTAACCGGATAATGCTGAATGTAAAAGGATATAAGGATTAGAGATGCTACCATCTACTCCTAAAGGGTGGAGGACAAGGATCGACTTAAACAATCTTCAAACCAGACTTTGCTTTGTCTCCGTTCGGACAACTCTGACAAAGTTGGTGCAATCTTCAAAGGATGAGTAAGATATTCAAATCGTGATTCAACATGTGCACTCCGTCACAACGATGCAAATGAACACACAAATCACGACCGAAGTTAGGTACTGATATTCCAGTTGACCACACAAGCGAACTTACCATCAGCAAGCCCGCTAGTGGTACGGATGAAAGAAGATATGCTCAAACCACAACGCCACACTCCACAATTAACAACTATTTGAATAAAATAAAGTCTACTCTATTCTATCAATCTGAATTGGAAAGACGAAAAGGCCTTGCTAGCTATTCATAACAAAAGATAGAACCACCATGCAATGATAAACCTTTGTATTATGAGAGTTTTCCACAACAACCTCTTACAAAACTTTCAAAGGGAAAGTTTTCTTTCCTTTTCAAACTAAGCTATCTTCTAAGCTAACTCTATCTATTCTAACTTCTATTCTCTATACTCTCTGATCTCTTGATCTAATCTAACATAGATTACAAATGAGGGGGGGATGCCCCTTTTATAGTTGGCCCAGTCCAACGGACGGCTTAGATTGAATTACAATGAAGGGCTTAGATCGAGCCACATATGCCCCAATTAGGGTTTTTGCCCTAAAAACCGCCACAGAGAGGAGTGGGGCAATGAATGCACAGAAGATTGTCCACTCATCTGCAGGAACCACTACGAGCAACTAATGCCCACTCTCTTCTTCTGGAAGATTCTCGTTCAGAAACGTGTTCCCACCATTCTTCTCTGCCAATTCTGTTGCGTTAGGAGGAGAGTAAAAGAGTCTCTAAGATCGTCTCCGCAGATAATAAAATTCAAAAGGATTTGACGTTCAACCCTCCTGTTGCTTTGACTCCTGGACGCACTTCTTCCTTGTAACTTTCGCATTTCTTCATCTCAATTCCTTGGGCGTATTTAGCCCTTTTTGCACCACGTTCTTAGTGCCTTAGCCAAATCTTCACCGCCATTTCTCCTTTTTCAGAGTTGTAACGTTGTCCAGCTTCGTGAAGTCAAGTCCTTACGCTCAGGCTCCAATGTTCATCCTGCAAAACAGAGAGAAAAGCCTCAGAACGCTTATAATATAAATTCACTTTACTTACCCAATTTCCATGTTCTGACCGCTTGATCTCCGGATCTGGTAGAATTCATCACTTTTCTAGCAAACTTTCATCATGGGCGTATCCACCACCTTGCCTGGAGTTTGTGCCTTAGAAAATATTTCATCCTGAGGATGCATTTGAACGCTTGATGCTCGAGCTTCAGTTCATTTTCAAATTCCTCCATGCCTTAGACAAATTTCTTCCCTGTGAGTGTATTTGACCCCTTGTTGCTTTATTTTCCCTTAGACAATTTTACCTGCTTTATGAATTTCATCCACTGTAATCCAGGCGCTCACTTTGACATCACAAGCCAAAGCACTTTTTTGTAGAAACTTTTCTCGTATTTGCCTTAGAGATTTTATTTTTTATTTCACCTAGGAAATCCATTAAACGGGTGCCAGGCAAAAATATCTGTCGAAAAATCTTGAGCGAGGTGAGGAACAATTTTAAATCATCTCCCAGTGGAAAATGTTTAATACCCAGAAGAAATTTCCCCTCAAAAATCATCGTTTCCATGTGTATCCAGACTAAGGGGTAAGTTTGATTTTTATTATTTTTGAAAAATAATAAAAATTGCTAAGGTTTATTCCATTTTATCTCCGGACGTACTCCACATTTGCAGCCTTCACTTTTCAAGCCTTGGCATTTTCTTTATTTTCTTGAAGAAATTCCTTCTTGCTTACGGGCACAACTCACCTTGCACTTGGAAAATTTAATATTACCTCCCCTGGGCGTATTTCTCATCTTCACCTTAGGAAATGCCTTAGAAATTATTTAAATTTAATCAACTCACCTTGAGCGCACCTCACAACACATGACTTTACCTTCGTTTCCCAAGCAATTTCACGCCTTAACAATTTTGTCATCTTTACTCACCTTGGGCGCGCATCACATGTGAAGCCTTCATTTGGACTTAGGCAAATTTTAAAACACCTTCAACACTTGATGGGCGTACTTACATATGCAAGTCTTTACCCTCATACTTAGAAAATTTTGTCTTGACTCCCCCCATCAAGGGCGCATTTATCATGGGCCACTTCCATTTTCAATCTTATTATAATTATTTTTGGCCACTTCCTTCAAGGGCGCATTTCAGCCTATGTGCTGCAATTTCCATTTTACTTAGAAACTTCTCACCTTACTCCCCTTGCTTAGGGCGCATTTAGAGGTTTCTACTTCTATTTCTCTATACTTAAATTTTTTTTTGAGTGGCTCTCACCTCAAGGGCGCATTTCTACCCCTTGGAGCTTTTGTTTCAACACTTGAAAATTCTTTAAGTCCCCACATCCTCCTTGGGCGCATTTGAATGGGTCTTCTTCCATTTCCGTGCCTTAGAATATTTTAACTTCACCACCTCTAGCTCATGGGCGCATTTGAGAGGGTGTGCTCTCACTTTAGACAAATTTTGAAGACCCTCAAACCCCTTTGCTTTTCCTTGGGCGCATTTTGACCCCTATGCTTCCATTTTTTACCTTAGAATATTTTCAGGTCATCAGTCTTGAGGTGGGCGCATTTTAGCTAGGAAGCTTTTATTTTATTTTTGCCTTAGCAACTTTTTCTAAGTCTTCAATCCTTCTTGGGCGCATTTACCCCTTGCCACTCCTATTCACAACTCCTTAGAAATTTTTCTTCCTTGCCTGAGGGCGCATTTTGCCTGGGAGACTTTTGTTTTATGCCTTAGAATTTTCAAGGCTCTCATCATCTTGACTTGCCTTGGGCGCATTTTGGAGGGTAACTTCTATTTCTCTTCACTTAGAAAATTTTCAAGCCTTCAGCATTTCCTTGAGGGCGCATTTAAGGAGGCATACTTTCATTTTTGACTTAGAATATTTTTGAAGTGTCTTCAACAACTTGAGGGCGCATTTTCACTAGCATGCTTCCATTTTGTTGCCTTGGGAAATTTTCAAGGCTTTTATTAATCTCTTAAGGTGAGGGCGCATTTGAGAGGGTATGCTCTCATTTTCTCACACTTAGTAAATTTTTCATGCCTTTGTCTGCCCTCGATCTCACATTCTATTTTTAGCAAGTCTTTGATTTCCTTGACTTCCTCAATTCCGTTTTGCCTGAAAATTTCACCATCTGATCTTCTTCGCCTTGTGAACCTGTTTTGCCAATCCTCTGCCCTGACCTGCTATTTATAGTAAGTTATTGACTTTCTGACTTCAGTAGCTCCGTTTGACTTGAAACTTGCGACACCTGATCCTGAGAACTTGAGTGTCGCTCTAATGCCAACCTCGGGTGCAGACCTGCTATTTATAGCCATGCCCTGACTTACTAAAAATAGTAAGTTCTCCGATTTCGCTCAAATTTTGCCAGCAGGTACCTTGAAGTGTGCTGATGTTGGTGAGGTGCTTCGTTTTGACAATTTCTGGATTTCACCCCCTATAAAAGTGGAAACCTTAATTTGACTTGCATGTATCCCAAACGGTCTCCGTTTGACTTTGTTCCTTCTGCATGTCGTTCTGCTTGCTGAACTGGAGTGTTAGGCGGCTGCCAGAGTGTACCTGCTAAAAATAGAAACTGCCTGAAAAGTGACTCATCCACTGCCGGATGATTTTGCATGTCATATTGCCTGTGGGATCTCAAGAAACCCAGAGAAACCCAGAAAACTGGTCTGCATGCATGCGCTGGCTAAAAATAGTAAGTCCTTGAAACTTGATCTTCTCCGCTTGCATGTCACACTGTTGCGAAGCTCTTGGAAAACCCAGAAGGAATATCCAGACATGCGTTGAAGAACTCTGCATGCAAACCCTAAAAATAGCCTCCGAAGGCTGAACTCTTAAAGTGATCGTCTCGGTTTGCATGTTATATCGTTGCGAAGGTTTTGAGAAACCCAGAAGTAATCTTCGGACATGCAACGAGGAATCATACGTTTGACCCCTGAAAATGGCTCTTGAAGCTCGATCTGCTAAAAATAGCAAATTGTCCGATCTGGCTCAAAATTTACGTGCAAACAGCTTGATGTTACTTGAATGTGGTGGAACTGACAGAATCTCGAAATCTTGAGGGAAAGACCTCGTTTTGAGCACTTACTAAAAATAGTAAGTTGTCAGATTTCAATGAAAACTCAGTGGGAACTTGCTAGAAGCCTTTTGAAAGCAATGTCAAGCTCTACTGCCAATTTACCAGTCTTGATTTACTCTCAATCTAGCCTGAAGAACAAAACCCTAATTTCACAGATTCACTTCAGACTTAGCCAAAATTTTAAATTAGGTCAAAGAACGGGGACATCCCCGGAAGGACAAAAGATTAGAGAGAGAGAGACGCAAAACAAAAGCCAAAAGACCAAAATGGAGCAAAATTAGGGGGTCCCCATCTGCCATGGGGTGATGTGTGAAAAGGTCACACCACAAAGCATGATTGATTGTACCATGGATATACTTTAGTACCCATTTTGCTGCTTTCCATGACATATTTTTGGTTCTTTCATGAATCTTGATAGATAATTAACAACAAAACTAATATCTGGTTTGGTGTAAGTCAAGTAAATCAAGCCTCCAATCATTTGTCCATAGAGAGTTGCATTTCCTTGAGGAGATGGATCAGAAACATATATCTGCAATCCTAATTCCATGGGTGTAGACATGGGTTTGGAATCAATCGTTCTGAATTTCTCAATCAATGTCTTGGCATATTTTCTTTGAGATATAAAAATATGGTGATTAGTTCGCCATACTTCTGTAATGTCCCCATTTTTAGCACTACACTTTCCAGTGAATAATAGCCTATTCCCGGATGCCTGTAGACTAGTCAGTGGCAAAATTAGGGTTTCCATTTTAGAGGAGGTTTTGAAAGCTTGCATGCGAGATTTTTTGATGCATGTGTGGTGGAGCTTTTTGGGTTTTTGGAGAGCTTCGAGATGTGGTAACATGCATGACGAGATGTTGACTTGCAATTTTGGCTATTCCTTGGTTGTTTTGGAGGTTTGCATGTTGGAGTTTTACAGTTCTGATTTTGGATTCCTTCTGGGATTTCAGAGAGCTTCGCAATGGTGTGACATGCAACTGAATCAGAGAAATTTTCCGGACTTACTATTTTTAGTAAGTTCTATTTTTAGCAGGGTTTCTGCAATTCAGTTTTGTGGCTATATCTGGCAGGTCGGTTTGAGCAGTTTGGTCTTCAACACCCTTGGTGCTATTTTTAGTAGCAGTTCACTAGTTCAGTGTAAAGGCTATTTTTGGTAGGTGTTCAGCAGTTTGATACTATGGCTATATCTGGCAGGGCAGTATATTCTGTTTGGTCTCCAACTTTTGAGGTATTTAATTTGGAAAGTTAAATATTTGAGGAGATAATGTTTTAAGTGAAAATAATTCCTTTGCAATAATGGACGACTTCATAAAGGAAATTATTTAAGTGATTTATAATGTTTATTTTCACTTAACTTATGGGACGCCAATATTATACTTTATTTGCATTTTAATAAAGTATATTGCCTTCATGAAAAAGGGACGCTTTGGAGAAGATTTTTGGATAAATATAAAGTATTTTCCTCACGTGCTTTTGGACGCCTAAGTGAAGGAGGTTACTGATCAACTTTGTGAATCTTTGCTTTATATTGTAATTCCCACGATTGTGGAAGAGACTGGTCTTGCTCCAGTCTTTCTTTACTGCACTTTCCTTTCTGTATTGCTCATTGAAAAGTGGAAGGGGTCGACAAGCCGCCCATTTACTTATTTTACTTGCATTGTAATCATTATACTGCTGATCGGCTTAGTCGTCATCTTGCTCCCATTGAAATACGCGGTTGAGTTGCATACATTTACTTTCCAGCATTGTACTTTCTCGATTTGAAGTCTAACGATCCCCAGCGCCATATGCTCACACCTTGTCCAGCATTGGGATCCTGGTGTACATTCTTGGTGTAGGGTTACATTTCAGCAGTTGATTTGGATTTGAGCTAACCTTAACAGGTGCTTGTTGTATTGAGCTGTCATATAAAAATCGAAAAAATTGGTTAGCACATTTCAACTTCTAAGTCGAGACAATAGTGATATAGCCTGAGATTTGTCATATCAAATGCCTTTTTGAGATTAGTCTTGGTTGTCTCAACCATTGTTCCCGAGCCACCTGTGATAACTAGGTCATGAACTTATACATTAATTATCACAATCTCTCCCCCTTGTTCCTTGAGGTAGAGATTTGGATCACATGGATGCCTATTAAAGCCATGTTTTAGCAAATGTTCATCAATTTTTATATACCAAGTTCTAAAAGCTTGTTTGATACCATATAGGGATTTAAGAAGTTTGCACACCTTTTCTTCTTTACCAGGTGCAATGTATCCCTTTGGTTGGGTCATATAGACCTCCTCCTTAAGGTCTCCATTGCGAAATGCACTTTTTACATCCATTTGATACAATTTCCATCCATATTGTGCAGCTAAAACAAAAAGCATTCTAATGGTCTTAATCTTTGCTATGGGAGCAAATGTTTCCTCATAGTCAATTCCTTTTTTGTGGGCATATCCCTAAGTTACAAGTCTCGCCTTATATTTGTCTATAATACCATCTGCCTTATAGTTAGTTTTGAATATCCATTTACTTCCAATTGCTTTCTTACTAGGTGGTAGGTTAACAAGCTCCCAAGTCTTGTTTTCCATTAAGAATTGATACTTTGCATCCATAACCTCTTTCTAAGGCTTTGATTCTAGTGCTTCCTAAACATTAGATGGTTCAAAATTATCAACAACTGAACTCATTAATGCTAGATTTACCTCATTGCGAGCCATGCTGCGAATCCTTGGTCTTGAAGTGGAAGTGTTTGGGACTCCATCTAGCTTTGCATCGCGAATGGTACTAGTATACCACTTAGGCATAGGTCTTGTGACATTTGTGGGTGTTGAATTAGATTGACTATCAACATTACCATCCAAGTTGAAAATAGGAGCACTATCTGGATTAAGTGATGACATGGAAGGTGAACTTAACTCACTCTTCTCATCAAAAATGACATCTCTATTGATGTATATCTTCTTTGTGGTAGGATCCATAAGATGATATGCCTTAGACTTAGTACTATAATGAAGAAGAATACATTTCATGGATTTTTTATCAAGCTTCTTTCTTTGTTGCTTAGGAATGTGCATGTATGCTGTGCAACCAAACACACGAAGATGAGAGATAGATGGCTTTACCCCTATCCATGCTTCTTCTGGTGTGATGCTATCAAGTGCTTTGGTTGGTGCACGATTCAGAAGATAAACCGATGTATGCATAGCTTCAGCCCAATAAGCATGTCCCAATTGAGAATCCTTCAACATGCTACGAACCATCTCCATGATGATGTGATTTCTCCGTTCAACAAATCCATTTTGTTGAGGTATGTATCTTGCAGTCAATTGACGTTGAATTCCTTTTTCCTTCAAATAGGTGGAGATTTCTATTTTGGTGTATTGCCCCCCTCGCTTTGAGCGGAGGACACAAATACGATGATTCGTATCTTTCTCCGCAAGAGTGCAAAACTCTTTGAAGTAGGAAAATGCTTCATCTTTACTCTGCAAGCAATATACCCACATTTTTCTTGTGTGATCATCAACAAAAAGCTAAAAGTACTTGAATACATTGTGACTAGGTGCCATGGTCCTGCACAAATCAGTATGCACTAGCTGCAAAGGTTGGCTTGCATGATGCTTTCTAGGATAGAAGGGTGCTCTATGTTGTTTATCAGCAAGACAACTAGAACAAATGGCACTTGACTTCTCAAGTGAGGGAAGCCCTTTGACCATGCTTTTCTTACTAAGTGTAAGTAGAGAGCTAGTGCTCAAATGACCAAATCGACGATGCCATAACATAGCAAGATTGCTATCCTTAGCCACTACAGTTTGATTATCGGCAATTGTACAAAGTCTAAACTTTTTACCAATTTCTGTAGCACTTGCAACAATCTTTGCGCTTTTAGACTTATCTCAGATGAGACATACCTTTTTATCCTAGTTTTTATCAAATTCAATTCTTAGGTTGTGATCAAGAAATTGATTGACAGATAGGAGATTTTTGGTTAGTCTTGGCACATACAAAACTTCAGTGAGCCTGCAACGATGTATGCCAAATCGCAAAGAGATGTCACCAATACCTTTGATGTCATAGGTGGTATCATCTCCAAGAGAGACTTTACCATGATGGGGTTTCAATGTGAGAAACCACTCCTTTTGTCCAATCATGTGCTTTGTGCACTTGAGTCCACATACCAAATTGAGGTTGATTGTGAACTATCTTCTGAAGTGTGGGCTGAAAACATGCATTCCTCTTCTGCAAATTTTTCCTCTTCAGCAACATTTCCATGTTTTTGTTTGTTCTTTTTCTCCCATCGTGTATTCCCACTTTGAGATGGCTTCTTTGGATGTGATTTGTTGGATGATCCTTTGGCCAAGGAATTGTACAAACAATTTTTCACATCATGTCCAATCCTTTCACATATTGGACACTTTTTCTAAGATATGTATGAATTACTAGATTTGGGAGCTCCACCAAGTTGCTTCTTAGGCTTCTTGCCTTTATGACGTGTGGTCATTACATGATCATCCTCAATATGACCTTGGCTGCGAGACTCTTCTTTCTGAAGCAGATTCACAAGCTTCTCAAAATCTGGTGTTTGTTCTATGACATTCAAAGTTGTCACAAATACTTTGAATTGAGATGGCAGTGCTTGCAAGACAATGAGCATTGAGACAACATCTTCAATTGTTTCTCCCAATGCTTGTAGGGAATCTCTCAACTCAACAATCCTTTTGAGAAAGGATTCTAACTGTTCTCCATTTTTCATCTTCAAACTATTTAGCTTACTTTGGAAATTTAGGATTTGATTCTGTTTCTTTGCCTCATACACTGTCTTGAGAGCTTGTCCCATGCATCTTTGGTTATGGAAGAGTCTCGAATAAAAGGTTGAACTTCATCAGACATGCTGAACATGATGATCAATTTCGCCTTTCTGTCAGCTTGACTAAATTTTCCTTGTGCATCAGCATCATTTTCTGGTTGTGGTGTGGTACCATTAACCACATTCCAAACTTTTTCAAACTCAAGTTGAGTTTTGAGTTTGGTCTTCCATGCAGAATAATTATTCTTCCCTAGCAACTGGGAATTGGGAAGAATAAATTTTGGAGAACTGTTTTCCATTTGGTTAGAAAAATAAGGTGTTTTCTTACGACATCATCATCATGACTTGTTTTCATACAAGCTAGATTATTCTTTTCATAGGCATACGAGACTCTTGACATAAAAGACCATGATTGAAAAAAATTGGTGCAATAATTCAAATATCCAAGTAAATATTTGACTTCTCTCTAGCAAAGATTGCTATCTAATTTATAGCTACTAATCAAGAACACTAAATATAAATCAGATAAAGTAAACCTTGTTTTATGCTTGTGGATGCTCCATGACTTGCCCAAAATGGAACATGCCTTTCTCGACAATAAGATAAAACAAGAAAAAACTGGAAGTAATGAAAGTGTAAATTCGAGCCTTCTTCTTAGGATCAATCAAATCTTAAATTATTTGCAAATCCAAAGTAAACATAGTTTTTAAAAATTTTTTTTTAACCAAATACAATGGTGATAACTCGCCGGACATGACTTTCTTGGCAACAAACTAATTTCACTGAGAAGAAGAAAGAATTTTGAATTGGCTCATTCAAGCAATCAAATCCTGCAACATCCACAAGTTTCTGATTTCTTTTCTCCTTCGTTGTCACCCCAAAGTCGTTGACAACAAGAACTTACAACTCAAATTATCATGCCTCGTTATGTTATCTCTGAAGGTATTTTGCATTGCAAAGATGAAGGCTTCTACTTACTGGCCCTCATTGATTCATTCAATCTAAAGTAGGAATCTTAGTCAAGCTCTTCCAAGCCTCAGCCGTCAATAGAGCTTGAGGAAGCCAAGGTGGTTGTGGACCCCCAAGTTTCAAATCTGCGATCTGTAGAGCGCACACTAGCTAGAGCATTGACATCTTCTCAGAACCCTCAGGTGGCAGGGGATGCAAATAGTCCTGTGTAATGGAAGGCAACACAAGTGCCACCTTAGATAGGCTTCAAGGTGTTGGAAAAATGATCCATCACCATGTCCGATGGCATCGTTCGCTCTTACTACGCTCATATGCTCTGCCTAGCTTCGGCGATTTAAAACAAATTTTTCAAAGATTTTGTGATTCCTACAATTATGGCATCTTGCTTTGATACCATATCAGAGAAAATTAAAGATAATATTTTCTTCACTATTTCTTCCAATAGAATCTTCAAATATATAGGTAGAAATATAGTGAACTGTGTGCTTTAAAATAGCACTCATAGTTCAACCGATATCTTTCGTTTTACTAAAGACAATAACAAATTAGAACAAACAAGAAAAAATTGAAACAACCTATACACATGTAGAGAATGATGGAATATGCCAACATTCTGCTGACAAATCAGTGTCTGATATGTCTGATCAGCAATCAGATTTAGAGGAAAAAGATGAAGAAGAGGCCCAAAAGAGGTGGAAGAAGACTGAGGAAGTGGGGGTGCATTTGCCCAAATTTCCAACTCTCAAAAAAATGAGTCTTTTCGAATCTGCGGAGTTCTTTGTGGGAAGCGAATTGTTGCTCTCATAGACATTGGAGAAACTCATAACTTCATAGATGAGGGGTTTGTGGCCAAGAGAGGACTCAAGACTGAGGAGTTCAAAGGTTTCAAAGTCATGGTGGCGTATGGCTTCACAATCACTTGCACCCAAAAGATCTCCAATATGTCTATTTAATTGGGCAATTATGAAGTCAAAGATGACTTCTATGTTGTGAGCATTGGTGACAGTGATGCAGTTCTGGGTATTCAGTGGCTTCAATCTCTAGGAGAGATCACTCTAAAGTTCTAAACCTTCAAACCATGGAGCTGAAGTTCACATCAGAAGGGAAGGTGGTTTTGAGAGGGATGTCAAATGGAGGCCCTCACATAGTTTCATTCAAGAGGATGGAACAATTGATTTGGCGTGATATGGTGGAGTGGGCAACAAAATGTGTGATCATGCCTTCCAATCCTCTATAAGAGAAGAGAAGTTATCATCCTGATGTGCAAGCTTTTCTCTCCAAGCGAGGCAAGGTGTTTGGTGGCATTCCACTTGGGAGACCTCCTGAAAGGGGGGTTGAGCATGTGATTGAGCTTGAAGAGTGTGCCAAACCGGTCATCGCTACCCCATATTGGCATCCAAAACAACACAAGGATGAGATTGAGAAGGCCATCAAAGAACTCTTGGAAATGGGAAAAATCCACCCAAGCAAGAGTCCGATTGCTTCATCAGTAGTTTCAGTGAAGAAGAAGGATGGCACTATGCACATGTGCATAGATTACCAGGCCCTAAAAAAGAAGACTATCAAGAACTGGTACCTTATTCCGAGGATTGATGAGCTCATTGATGAGCTACATGGAGCAGTTTACTTCTCCAAGATAGACCTTAGATTGGGTTATCATTAGATCAGAATGCGGGAGGACATTGAGAAAACTGCTTTTTGATGCCATTTTGGGCATTGAGTTTCTAGTTATGACTTTTGGCTTAACTAATGCGCCTATGACCTTCCAGTCTTGCTTGAATAGGGTGTTCAATAAGAAGCTAAGGAAGTTTGTTCTAATCTTCTTTGATGATATTTTGATTTATAGTAGGTTGTGGGAAAAGCATCTCAAACATTTGGAGGAGGTTATAAGTATTTTGGAGGCTGAATCTCAGTTTGTCAAAGAATCCAAATGTGAGTTTGGTATGACCAAACTCCTTTATCTTGGTCATATTATCAGTTTGAAGGGAGTTAGTGTCGACTAGGAGAAAATCAAGGCCATCTTGGATTGGCTACCACTAGAAAACCTCACTCAGTTGAAGGGGTTTTTGGATCTTTGTGGGTTCTACAAAAGGTTCGTGAAGGGCTATTCTTAGTTGGCTGATCCTCTCACGGATCTTACCAACCCCTGCATTCACATGGCCAAACACAACACAGAAGGCTTTTGATCAGTTCAAACATGTTATGAGTTCATGTCTCATTCTAGCTATACCAGACTTCTCCAAGCCATTCAAGCTAAAGTGCGATGCTTTGGGAGAAGGGATTGGGGTTGTTCTAATGCAGGAAAAGCACCCAATTGTCTTTGAGAGCCGAAAGTTGAGGGGTGTGGAGAGGATATACTCCATATACGACAAAGAGATGCTTGCAATCATGCATGCCTTGGCCAAATTGGTGGTATGTTCATCGTGAAGACTGATCATAATAGTTTCAAGCACTTCTTGCATCAGAAAGATCTCAATGACGGACAACAAAAGTGGGTCAATAAGCTTCAAGCTTACATTTTTGACATAGAGTATGTCAAGGGGAAGAACAACATAGTGGTTGATGCCTTGTTAAGAAGGCCACGTTTGAGCTCATTGATGGAGATTATAGCTGATTGGAAGGAGCAGATCCTTAAAGAATATGCCAAGAACTCCTTTGCCACCAGCATAGTTGATGGTACCTTGCATGATGAAAGGTACAAGTTGGTGAATGAGTTGATCTTGTACAAGGAAAGAATATTTTTGGTGTCCAAATCAAAGCTCAAGATTAAGGTGCTTCAAGACATTCCCTTGGTTGGTCAACAAGGTTATTTCAAAACTTACAGGCAGATTCAGGAGATGTTTTCATGGAAAGGGCTCAAGGATGAGGTCCTTCGCTATGTCAAAGAATGCCGAATCTGCCAATAGAACAAGAATGAGCATACTTTTCCTGTAGGATTGTTGCAGCCCTTGGCTGCCCATTCCCAATAAAAAATGAGAAAGTATTTCCATGGACTTCATTACTTGCTTGCCTAAGGTGCAAGGAAGGGATTGCATTTTGGTGATTGTTGATAGATTGACGAAGTTTGCACACTTCTTTGCTATCACTACAACATTCACAACAGCTTAGGTTGCTGATTTCTTCTTCAGAGAAGTGTTTAGATTGCACGGGTTGCCAAAAAACATTGTGAGTGATAGGGACAACAAGTTCCTAAACATGTTTTGGCAGGATATTTTCAGATTGAGTGGTACAATGCTCACCCCATGCACTAGTTGTCACCCACACATGGATGGGCAAACCAAGATTGTGAACAAGTGGCTTGAAGGGTATTGTAGAAATTATGGTTTTGGACAATAGAAGGCTTGGGTGAGATTTATGTAGAAGTTTTTTTTTAACCCACACTAAAAATAGCTTGCTAGTCACCTTTAAAAGGAGCATATTTTAGGACTTGCTATTTTGAGCTAGAGCTATTTATAGCCTAGGCTTGTTTTAGCAACCTCTATTTTTAGTATGAGGAACTTTTTGAGAAGTTAGCTATTTTTTGATTTATTTTCAAAACTCTATTTTTAGATCTCTTGCTATACAAAAGATGTGAATTTTTAAAGATATTTTGTAATAATTATAATTGTCAGTTGAGAGTTAGAATTAGTGGATAAAACTAATTTGTGATAAAGATTGCATTCATGCAAGCAAGCTATTCAGAGTAGAAGTAGTAGATAATCTCCATTTATTTTCATGCAATGCTTTGTGAGCTGTAATGTTGCCAATTGGATAACCTTAGGAAATAGGGAATTTTCCTATTGTATATGTTATACCCAAAATGAAATTTTTGGCATTCTGCTTAAATTGAGCTAAACAACGTAAAAATGCCATCTAAAGTATGTTTTAGGTCAAACCAAATATGAAATCCTTGTGGGTTTCTGTCAAGGAACCTATGGTTAAAATTTTGAAAAAACGAAAAATTAGGGTTTTACACCCCTATTTTTGTGGAAACCCTAAAAAATAGGACCTTCCCGGAAATGATTGAAAATAATTCTGATAGGCTTAATTGCCTTCACGATCACACTGATCAAGTCAGAATTATCAAAAATATGTTTTACTCTGGTGGGTCTATTTCTATTTTTCAGGAACAAAGTTAGGAGCTCCGCAGCCATTAATGGCAGATTGGCCAGTACCAGGTGCTGAAAGCTAAACCTCAAAAGCTTCAACGAAGAAACCATGGCGGAAAAAGATAAAAATGATGACGTTCAACGAAGGAGATTCTCAAAACGGAAAAGGCCAAAATTTGGCTAAGTCTGGAAGGTGCACGTTTTGTCTACCAAGGCAAAACATAGTCTACAGTGGTTAAAAGCGCCCCTCTTGAAGAAAGGCGCCCTTGAACCTTAGAGGGCAAATCAAATCATCTGGCAGTGTCAAAACAGTCATCCTCTTCACTTTCATACTAGCTCGACAACGAAACAATCAGCAAGATTATCTGATTCAGCAATCATTGACCGACCGTCAGCGAAGTATGGAGGATCCATTGACGACAGAAGTGCCAAATCTGAAAACTTCAAGGTAAAAGCGCCCCTGCTGGCCAGGGGCGCCCCTCAGTTGCAGACATCAGATGAATCCAAGAGCTGTAGCTTTATACATGATATCTTTCCAGCTTCCTCCCGGCTACGTGATCAATCTAACAGCAAGTCCACAAGACACACCAGACGATCACGAGACGAGATCAAGCAGAAAAAGCCAAATTTAAAAAACTGGAAAGATAAGCCAGAAAATGGCTAAGGCATGGCTAAAAGCGCCCCTCTCAAGGAAAGGCGCCCTTTCCTAAAGGTGTCCAGATTCAGCCGGAATCTTCACTACCTCCCAAGACGACCTTCTCAGCTATGACCTATCTCGTCAGCGAGACTATCAGCAAGAACTTCCGACAAATCAATCGACTGATGAAGAAGGTCAAAGGCTGGCAGTCCACAACCAAGATAAAACTAGGCAAAAGCTAAAAGCGCCCCTGCTGGCCAGGGGCGCCCTTTAGTTTGGAGGCCCAAAACTTGCCAGCTGCCACTGCAAAGTCAGGCATCGTGAACAAGACTGAACCAGCTACCCGACACATCATCAAGCAGAATCATCTGATTCATCAAACATCGGGAACGTCAGATCAAAGCAAAGAGGGTCTGAAAAGGTCAAAACGAAGAACGAGTCAGTGAAAATTGACTAAGGCATTGTCAAAAGCGCCCCTTTCAAGAAAAGGCGCCCTTCTTTCTGGAGGCCTAAACTCAGTTTTCTGAGCTAACCTCTCCCAGGCATATCTAATCACATTGATCCTGCCTCAACAACAGAACTGTCAGATACTGCTCGAGATCAACTGAGCAACCTGAATCGAAGATCAAACAGGAGCACTTCAGCTTGCAAAATAAGCAAAAAAGATCAAACTCAAGGTTGGACGCCTAAAGGAAAGTCAAACAGAAATGTTGACTTGAGTTAGCAAATTTGGAGCCAAAAAAGAGAAAAACACTCCACAATCAGTGGAAATCATCTTTTGGAACTCCAAATCAGGACTGAATGATGAGTTATCTTCCATACTTTGTGGATCTTAACCCTAATTGCTTTATATTCATGCTAGGCGTCCCTTTTCCTCATTATTCTTTTTTGCAGGTTGAAGGATAAAACATCAAGTAGCTCCCAAGAACAAGTTTTCAAGATCTGGCAGGGGTTTTGAACGGATCTTCAATATTTTTGAAGATAATTGGCAGTAAAAGCATTCTTCTCCCAAGATTGTTTCCAGAGACAGATTATTACAAGTGGCAGTTTATAACTTCCAATCCATCTTCTGTCTATTTCCTCTACTTCTGTCTATATTTCTTTTGCATGTCACAGGAAACGACAGATTTTCACAGATCTGACCAACTGGGTATGATCAGCACAGCTTTTTCAACAAAACCCACATGGTAGATTTTTTCAGAAAAAGTAGCCCTGCTGCCCCTATTTTTTAGGGTTTCCGAAAAAAGTCATAATATTGAAAAACGGACAAACTGGGTTTGTTTGGCTTTGAAGCACGAACAAAACCCATGTGTTAGATTTTTTCGAGAAAAATCACTTTCTGGTGCCCTTGCTGCCTCTGCCACCGAAGGGCTCTTGCATGTCAAAGAAAAACTCGTTTTTTCGAATTTCTGACGATCTGGGTCTGTTTAGAAAATCATTCTTAACAAAACCCATGTCTCAGATTTTTTCGTAAAAACTACCCCCGGCGAGGCTATTTTTAGCATTTCCAGAAAAGTGTCAGAACAGGGTCAAGTGCCCAGTCAATATTCAAGGTTTTCAGAATGCAGTACTCTCAGGTACAATACAAGACCAAAACAGTCTTATACCATGATTACCTGAAAACGACTGATACAGACTTATGGCAGAAAAATCCAGAGGTCAGTTCTGAAGACTTGGAGGGCATGAATCAAATCACATTGCAGAACATCGAAGAATCCGGTTTGTTTCAAGCAGCATCTATTCCAATCACCTTACAAAGCATCGAGCTTGTAATTGCTTGCATTAAGCATTACAACCCGACTACAAGAGAGATCCTGTCAGTTGACGGGAGGGTGATTTGCAGCTTGAAGCCAGTAGACATAGAGACTTGTTTTGCAATCCCACCATGCCCTACCAAGAAGGTCATATCAGTGACAGAATGCGAAAAGGCATTCGAGGCTTCAAAAGACAAGTGTTCGCTTATAATGGCTGAACATTGGCTGAAAACAAAGAGGAACAGTTTGCCCAGAGTAGTTGGTAGAGGAGAATTCAAAGACGAGTACGGAGTGCTAATCACCCTACTCAGCAGAGTCACTGGACAAGAGGAGGGAAAATCCTTCCAGCCGTGGATGTTCTACATTATTGGCAAGATAATCAGCAGAAAAGAACGTTACGACTGGGCCTCCCTGATCAGTGACACACTCCACCAACAATTCACCGGATTTCTAGAAGAGCACCGTTTCCACATGTGTTCATACCTGGTCTACCTGATAGCCTTCCAAGGCGATTTCAGAACATTAAACACTGTGGGAACCCTGGGTGTGCAAAAGGTACAAGAATACTTTCCTCGCTTGGAGTTCACTCTAGCGGAAAGACATTTCAAAAGAATAAATGACCTTTTTACTATGCACACCGTGCACGAGCTAGACCATGAGATGCACGTGCGTATTTCACCAGCAGCTAAGGCAGCAATGGTGGACTGGGCGGATTGGTTCATACAATTCCCCACTTTCACCTACATACGCGTGTATGGCTATAATGGCCACCCCGCCATGATGCCACGTTACCCCTCAGATAGGGTAGTGTTCATGGAATTCCTGAGGCAATTGGCCGATGTTCACTCTTACCTTCGCGTAAAGAAAAAGGCTGCAGTGAACTTTCCTCTTCAGATGGGACTCTACAGATGCAGAACAGCAGCTGATGCAAGGTTGATAAGCCAAGAAATAGTGAGATTTAATCTCAAGTACCTCATCGACAGGAGGCCATCCTATGACCCCAGAGGCATCTTCGCAGCTCACCTTGAGCAAAGATCATCACATGAACCTTTCATGGAAGATTTTTGGGTCAACTGCGAAGATGAGTTCGAAGTGAGAAGAAGGAACCATAGCAGATTCAAGCTCTCACAGATTGCAGAATTCATGTCAGAAGACATCGAGGGCTTATCTGAAGACGAAGGAGAAGTTATTCTTTCTTCCTTCTTCACGGGTCTAGTAGATTCACAACCACTCGGCAAGGTAGACTGGTACGCGAAAGAGAGTACGTCTATTGAGGAAAGAACGGGTAGAGTAGTTCGACACAGTCAACTCTACCTGGACAGTAAAAGGACAAGGAAGGTAGTACTTCCCCGATCAGAGCCGCCAGCGGTTCAGTCTACACTACCTTCCACGTCTAGGAGGAAACCCAGACAGAAGAAGATGAGCTTTCCTCCAGAAGGAATGCGGATGTCAGGAAGCACATGGGGGAGAAAAGGAATTGCCAGCACAAGCCGGCAAGAGGTACAGGTGGAGACAGCCACCAATTTGCCTGAGACAGTTGAGACCGCTGCAACTACACAAGAACCGGTGATTGAAATAATCGCTGTAGAGGCGGAAACCATTGTAGAAGAAGTTGTAGCAGAAGCGGTGCCAGTGATAGAAACAGAGCCACCAGCTTCACCACCATCACAGAGGTCACAAAGTCCTATTGATTTGGACTCGCCACCACGAGACATTGCCACGGCACAGTCTCGTTCTTCTAGCATTCAGGGGACCTATGTTCCTCCTCCCAGCGATGCTAGCCGAGATTCTATCTGGCTGGAAAGCTCGCTTGGGAGAAAGAGGGAGAGGCCTTCATATCAGCTTGACTTCTCTGAATTCCATCATGCCCCACAAGACATGCCGGTAAAGAAGTTGAAGAAGCAGACACATGTAGAAAAGAATGCAGAGAACGAGGTCATCATAGAGACTGCTGCCCCACCTGAAGACAAAGATATACATAATGTGAGGGTTGAGGATTTCACGCTTTCAAAGGTGAACCTTGGAAAGACCACTCGACAGGTGGAGGCAGACCTTCTTGGAATTGCCTCGGCGAGTGTCAAAGAAAGGATGACAAAAGATGGACAAGACAAAGCAGCCTTGAAGGCTGAAATCCGTCAGCTAAAGTTGTACATTTCTAGTTTGATACATGACACTCCAAACTCCTCGGCTTTGCCTCAAGGACTGTTGGATCTCCCAGCTGAAAGGAACCATCATCAGTTGATTACATACGGTAAACACTTGAGACGTCAAGTGGATGAGTTTGTTGTCAAAGGGCGGTGTGTGTTGACAGAAGCATATCAGCTGAGAGACAGAGCACATGGACTTCGATCAGAAATCCAGAAGTCAGATATAAAGGCAGCTCAAGAGAGGCCGAGAGAGGAGGCGACAGTTGCTGATTTGCAACAAGCATATGAATCAGTTACGACCACAGAAAATAAACACCATCTCTTTGAGTGGAAAGAACAGGTGGCATACAAGGTGAGAGCCTATGATGCCAACTCTGTGGAGCTGATTGACTATAGACGCTTCGTCGCCAATATTATCAACTTCGCAAGAACGTTGGTAATATCCTTCCCGGAGTTAGAATATCAGCGGGAAGGAGGAGAATATGTGGAACTTGAAACCGTGCAGACACGATTCCAGGATGTCATCCGATCTTCATTCCTTGAAGATCCCAATGGCTGCAAATTAGCCAAAATTGCAGCCATGTCTGTCCAGTTAGATGAAGCAGCTGCCCAATGCATAACCTATCATCAGCAGCTTACGACGGGTGAAGAAATGCTTAGACGCCACATGGTCATCTTGAAGAGCATTAATTGCCCGGAGGCCGAAGAGGTCAATGACTGGATAGAGACTTTGTTGACCAGTGGTGAAGAGGTGTAAAGCACCAAGGGAGGACGTCCTACCCTCCAAATAGCATTAATGATGACTGAAGTCAACTTGATGCCCCTTTCCAAGTTGACTCCAGATCTCCACAGATCATGCATGTCAGATCCCACTAATCTAGGATGTCTATTTGACTCCCACGATTTGTGGATCTCAGATTTCCTCAAAAGGTGGATGTCTATTTGGAGACACATTTGTAACATAAGTTCACTTTTAGTTAGGTGTCAGTCAACTGAGGTAGACTTCCAGTTTGACTTTTGTTTAGTTTCAGTTAACTGAAGTAGATTTCCAGTTAACTGTTTGCTCACCTACATTTAGACATAGAATAATATCTTGCTGATTGGCAAGAACTGTTTGTTAACTCAAGGAGATTTTAGGGTTGCCTACTCCTTTGAGTTCCTATAAATAAGAGCCTTAGGTTCTTTATTTGTTTAACCTTTATTTGCTAGCAAAATTGCTGCGCCACTGTTGCCAGAGTTCGCTTGTTTATATCTGTTCACTCTTGGATGAGAGTTCGTTGGTTGATCGCAATTGTGCATGATTTCGTGCCTTTGCTGTCCCGACCTTTGTAATTCTTTGAAGAATCTTAAAGAATAAATCAGATGGTGCAAGCTTGATTGATCTAATTATTTGAGTTATTCAAAGTCTTGTTTTTAAATAGTGCATTGTTTCAATCTCCTCCTTGGACAGGTGTCGTCGCCTCCTTGGATATTTTGTCATCAATCATTATCGTTTGATGTTGTTTAATGATCTTTCTTGCAGCCTAGACTTTGGACAGGTGTCGTCACCTCCTCGGGAATCCTGTTAGAAAGGCCATCGTTCCTTGTTGTTTCCAGTGAGCTGCTTCCAAGCCTATACCTCGGATAGGGGTTCCTCCTCCTTGGCAAGTCTCAGATCCAGTTTACCGTAACGAGTGTTTGCTTGTATCGAGCCCTATCTTGGTATATATCCGAAGGTTCAGAGCCTCGGCCATATTCCATTGAGACGGAGGATTCAAGTGATCCAACCATACCATTTCGCTCCTATGCCCTCATGCTCTGTTTTTCTTGAGGAGGTAGGATAGTTTAGAAGCTTAGTTAGTCGTAGTTAAGATCTGCGGAAACCAGAGAAAAAGCTTAGCTACGGCGCATTGGTTTATGCACCCTTGTGTCCTACCGCTGAGTAAAAAAGATAGGAAATCTTAGTACACCCCTTTTTTACAGTATAAAATCAGCAAAGAGAGATCTTCCTCTCTATAATCCGAAGAGCATGTACTAACACACTTGCAATAGCTGTCCGTTTCCAATAAGCACTCCAGAGGTGCTAATTGAAACGCCAACAGTATACAAGCTGAAATAATGTAAAATAAATTATAGATACCAAACTCTAATGAACAAGATGCTGATCAGAAACAATTAATTTAGGAAACCCTATTAAATCAAAATAGTCAATCATGAACAACAAATCCAACGTCCCACAATGCTGATTAGAATTTTAGAAACCCTCAAATGTCAACATTGTTCAATTAAGACGGTGGATTTTTGTGTTGTTAGCTGATATAAGATAAGAAACCCTTATATGATAAAAATATGACAAGCATTCTAACAGATCTTTGACAATCAAATCTCCAATCAACCTTCAACAAATCAACACAATTATGATTTGGATGGAATCACTTCTCATGGACAAGAGAATTTTCATCCTTAAATCCAAATAGTGAAACCAAGAGGGTTTTCGTCCTCTAGATCTTCTACACCAAGGGTTTTCATCTTTGAATGCTTCAATCTTCAAAATGGAAGGAACAATGAAATGACAAAATGGATGATTTTCTTTGAACAATGACTTTATCTTTTAGTTTCCTTTTGGGTTCTCCATTTGATTTACCATTCCCTCCAAGTGTTTAAAAACATTTTATAAAATATTACATCAATCGATCATATCTCTGACAATCAAATCTTCAATCAACTTCAACAAATCAACACAATTGTGATCCTCGGATGGAATCATTTTTTTGTGGACAAGAGAGTTTTTTTTTCAACTGCAGATAGGGAAACTAAGAAGGTTTTCATCCTCTAGATTTCCTACACCAATGATTTTCTTTCTTCAATGCTTCAATATCTAAAATGGAAGGAATAATGAAATGACAAAATGGATGATTTTACTTTGAGCAAATGACTTTCTTTAATAGTTGCCTTTTGTGTCCTACATTTGAATTTACTTTTTCCTCAAAATGTTTAAAACAACTTTATAAAATATTACATCCTGTGTTTAAAAATACTTTTGAATGCAATGTCCCCTTTCGATGCCAATGAGGAGTGATTAATATTTTATTCCCATAGGCTAATGTTGGAGATAAGGAAATATTTTAATTTAATTATTTAATATTAACCGTCCCAACATATTTTAAGGGTAATAGTATTTAATTAATTTAATAAAATTTATAAAGTGAATTTAAGGGGTTATTTAATGAAGTTTAAAACGTCACTTTATTTTCTGGGGCTTAATTAAAATATTTAAAATCGAGAATTTGAAAGGTCATTTCAATTTGAGGGAGAGACACAAAGTGCTTTTGGAAGTTCAATTTTACTATGCTTGAATATTTTTCTATTGTATGGATTTTGGAAAGCTTCTTGGAGCTCAAAACCCTAGGACGTAAACCCTATGGGTAACTGGATTTGGTGGTGCAATGATTCTACCCTAGCTAGTTTGTTGGAGAGATTGCTCAAATTTTTCACAGTGATTCCATAGGTAGAAATAACAAAATTTGTGAAGTCTCTTACAAAGACAAATTTCAGAGTTCTTGTGAACATGTTGGAGGTATAGTAAATTTGTGAGTAGAAGATATATATAACCGTGAAGGTTTCAATGCAAATATATATTTCTTAATAATGGATTCCTCCAGCCATATTAAATTATTGATGTCTGCATAGCAATGAAGAGTGAGCAAAATATTTATGTATAGTGGTACATGTGGTCTGGAGAAGTAAATTGGAGGGAATGAGATTTAAAAGTAAGTTGTGGGTGTCTATGACTACAGTGCTGAAGATAGGAGCCGCCGCCAATACAATTCTTACTCTCTTCGACCAAGCCACTTCACATTTAGCACACAGCTCTTAGGAAATGTGGAAGGCGTGGGAAGGAGTGGTCAACAAAAATGGATGCCGCCACCTTTGATCAAGTCATGAGCCCTTAGAAGAATTGCATCCCTTGCTTTAGAGAGATGAACAAACTAGTTGCCGCCGCCCAAGTTTTAAGCTATGTGGCAATAAGGGGATTCAAGTTTATAAGTAGCAGATTATGACTTCCAGCTGGGATTCTAGGTCAGCATTGGATGTAATACTGTATTTATTTAAGATAATTAATGTATGAGATTTCTCTCCACATTTCCTGTGAAATAAAATAAAAATGACAGATATATTGTGGGTGGGTTTTCATGTATATGCTTAAATTCTTGAGCATAATTGAATGATATTTATATTGGGAGTGAAATTGCAATATTATGTTAATTTTTTCAATGAGATTGCAATATTATGTTAATTTTTTCAATGAGATTGCAATGTTATATTAAGTGCTGTCCATATTAATCATAACAAACACATACAAACCCAGTTCAATTTGCTGCCAAATATTTGACAAAATTCTGGTGCACTCGAATTGGTGAAATTAAAAAAAAAATTGCATAGAAATTTAGCTTGGGATATTTCATTGAATTAAGTGTTTAAAAACATTTTTGAAATATTATATAGGCCTTATAGTAATATTTAAGTCACCTTTTTGAAAATAAAGTGATTGAGTCCAACTTCAATTATTAACGGTAACAAAGAATAAGCTATGGGTCCTCAATTAATTCTTATTATTTTGGAAAGGGGATATGACATGAATAGTATAAATAAGTGTTATTTTGTACATAGTTCCTTACGGTAATTTTCAAGTTTGCATATTGTTGAAGTTGCTATTCACTTAGTATTCAGTGTTATTATTAAATATAGAATTAGTCATTCAATATAATTTAGTATGCTTATTTCACTTCTAAATTATTGTTAAGTGTTTTTCCCTTCTATTATTGTGCTTTTATAAGTTAAAACTTAATAATTACTAAAAGATTTGTATTGTAAAAGGTGTTAGGTTGATAGTTGTAGCTTTGAATGCAATTGTCATTTTTAAGTTATAACATCTTGCGTATTTGTTTTAGCCAATTTAATCTTTATGTTGTATTTTCATTCTTCATTCTATGTTTTTAGTTGCATAGAAAAAGTGTTTTTTAGTCAAAAATCATAAAATCTTTTGCCTTGGGTTAAAAGAGCGGTTCAACCCCTTACACTAAGCAAACCCATACACATTTAAAATTTATTTAGCTTAAACATGAAATCCCTAGAAAAATATTGTAAAGATTGTAAGTTGCAAGTACATATTGTTTATAGTAGGTGAATTTTTATTTTACAAGGAGCTTCCCCTTCTAATTTGAAGGCAATTCTACTACACTTTTTTTCTATTTTGTGTTGCACTGAAAGGTGCAAAATATTTGTTTAGTGTATTAGGAATATCCATCATATGAATTTAAACTATTGTCGAATCCTACTATAGTGAGAACTATAAATCAAATATTTATTCACCTCCCAAAGAAACATTTATTGAGATTATCCATAAATGGTACAACTGTCATATATCTCATGTACTTTTATTTAGGATAATATTTTTTGTGTATTGATCTTGGTATCCAATTGGTCACCATCTTTTGCGGACTCTAACATTGGAACTATAAAGAAGATGATGCCTTTAATATGTTCTCATTCTCCACTCAAGGTGTTCTCAAAGCTAAAATTTGGTTTAAATTGAATTTAGTTACAAGTTGCATTTGTGATGGTGCCCATATGTGACCCTTAATCTGTTCACAGGATCGTGTCCCTGCTCTTTCACCTAAGAAGGCAAGAGGCCTGATAGAGGAACAGTTAGGAGCACCAATTGATATGATTTTCAGAGAATTCGAGGATCGACCAATTGCAGCTGCTAGCCTTGGACAGGTATCTTCTGAATGCCCTTTTTATTTACAATATTCAAAACATGCAAAAAACAGTACAATGATCTTCAAGTATGATTCGCAACTGCTCAAGTCCCCCTAGTCATGAAGTCTCAGTCAGGGAACAGAATGTCGAGGATAGTAAGTATATTTCTAATATATATATAGATGGTAGCAATAGGTCTCCTGAATTTGTTTATATAGATGGTAGGAATAGATCTCTCAAATTTCTTTCTCTATCTCTTCTCTGAATATTTGAGATGTGATTACTATATGACGATACTAAGCATGCTTACATAACTAGTGGGAGTATTATTTTCAGATAGCATTTTCCCATTTGTCCCCTTCAATAGTTTAGACCAAATTGTGATCACCATTTGATAATGCCAAATGTACTTACATGTATGTTAGAGACTACAGATTTCTCTTTTAGTTTGTTTCCTCAATATTGTTTGAAACTTAATCGTGATTACCATATCATAATAAATCAAATAAAAACTTGTTAACCTGTATTATGAAACAGCTTTCTCAAGATGAATTATCTGAGTAATATTTTGAAATCTAGTATCGAAAAACAGAAGAATACAAGCTGCTTGTTAATAAATAATATTGATAGAAATCTGGTTTTGTTTTCAATTAAAATCCCACTCCACTGAATGCTACTTGATTATAGGTTCACAGAGCTGTGCTACAGAATGGAGAGCAGGTTGCTGTGAAAGTCCAAAGGCCTGGTTTAAAGAGACTTTTTGACATTGATTTTGGTAAGATGGAATTCATCTTTCTGGTTGAGATGTTCATTGGACCTGCACTTCAAAACATATAAATAACATTTCATCTCTTTGCCAGTTTATTCTGGAGAAAGAAACATTTTGTGGGCTTTAAAATCACAAGAGCAAAATTAGTATATAGGAAAGACATTCTTTTGCAAAAATGATTGTTTTTTTTTTCTGTTTCATATACACATTACAAACATGTGCATCCACCTCTGTATACTTTATTCTCTAGTTTTTTTCAACATAATTACTACTGTTGATTATATTACACGCTTGATAAAGATTTTGGTAATTACTTTTTCAGAATCACCAGTGATTGTGAGTGCAAGGTCAACTATGACATTATTTATTTATAAATAATGTGATGGACTTAACAGCTTAGTAATATAGTCAATACTTTTTTCAGCAGAGAATTAGTGATACACAATAGGTAAAGTTTAACAGCTATTGACATTGGAAACTTCTCATGGATTCTGTATACATGGTTAGCACAATTACTATGAATTAAACACTTATATGGCCATAGTTGCTAGGAAACTCCATTATAGGAACACGGACCACATACCTGTCCCCGTACCTACAATTTCTAGTGAAACATTATTATGTAATATAGCTGTCTCATTCATTTACTTGTGTACCCATTTAATTGGCATCCTTGTCCTGGACCAGTATTGGTATCTCTGCGTCTCTTGGTAACTAATGAGTTATACAATTTCCAATTTCACGTTAAATTATTTCACAAGAAACTATTGTTTAGGAGTGCAGGGATGTTGTATCCATATGATTTTTTTGGGTCACTTGTCAAGTCTCAAGCCAAACCTTGGCCTTTTTGGTAAAAGCATGAGTCATGTTCAGAGTGTGGTTTTGTTTGTCTATGTGTTTGTGTCTTTTCTTAAGTATATCTTTGCGGAGTAAGTGTTCAAAGTTTTCAAAAGCTCCTCATGTTGAAGAACAGAAGGAATTCAATGAAGGAGAAATTTGAAAGCTACTAAGGTAATGTGGGAATTCGTAGATCATATATGCTGGTGTGCCAATTTAAAGATAGAGGGTCTAGAGGTCTGATGAACTGACAGCTGCATACATGGGCACAATCGGCAATACCAAGACATGATCATCAAAAATCAACACTTTGTTGTCATTATCAGGCATACACCAGATAAAGGCTTCTATTACTTATTTTTTTTTTCATTTATTCAGCTATGGAGATGTGCACATGTGAATTGGGACTATGATAAATGACAAATTAGTCCAGATTGCTCTCCGAGGTGTGCACCTGGAAATAGAAACAAGTTTGACTTTACAAAATCCATGATTTTCATTGTGAAGTGCACCCTTCTATGAGACAAATCAATTTTTATTTGCAAAATTGATGTTCCCATTATGAAGGAGACGCCTATATAAAGAAGACATTCTGACTTTTCAGAGGACAATATTACACCATGAAGTGCACACCTTATTAGGAAGAGTGATTTGCATTATGAGGTGCTCACCTGATAAGGCAAAATGAGGTTGACTTTTTAAAGGATTGATTACCATTATGAGGGGCACACTTGTATAAGGAAGAAAGAGTTTGAATTTTAAAGAGGCAGAATTGCATTATTAGGTATACACCTGATATAGACTGACAGGTTTTGAGGTAAAATAAATACTATCTATTAATATGTGTGCCTTATCATTAGAAGTTGACCAGTATTTGTTTTAAAAGATACAACCTATTAATAGAATTGCCTCCTTATAGAGGCATTCCTTCCAAACAATATATCTGCTATGTATATAACATCCAACAGTCAACGACCACGCAAGTTATAACTAGCAGCTGAATCATCAAAGATAGAGTGAACTTTGTGCTTAAATAAGGTATTGCATCCCTTTGACAGTCATCTTTTTCAGCAGAGCAGAAGCTACTCCTAAAGTGGCAAATTAACAATATTTGACATTTATTTTAGTATAATGGAATTAGCAGAATGGGATTGGAACACTTCAATGAAGCAGTTATTTTAGATGGCTTAGAACAGTGAAATTCTGCCATAACAGTCATGTCATCAGCAGCACTTCTTACCATCAGCAGTGAGCAGATTTTCAGATGAGCAAGAATTTTTATCATCCAAACTCAGATTTTTAAAGCATACATAGTGTTTGAAGATGTTCATCATCAAATATGTTGCCATTAGTCCATTATTCTGGGCTGCTAAGGTGTTAATTATGACAAGTTTATCTTTGGTAATCATCTTCAGATTGTTTAGGTTTAGCTTTCATCCTAGAACAGTGATTTCAGTCTCTATAATGGCATAATTTCAGTGTAAAGATTCACTCTTGCTAAGTTTGTGAGCATGTATCAATCCTTGAACAGAAAATGTATTCATTTTGCAAGAGGTATTTGAATTTCCTTATGTTATGTGATGGATTTTTGAGGCTACAGTACTATTCATCATTGTATCATTCCTACAAGAGCTTACTATCAAACCCTAGGGAGATTTTAAGAGTATCTAAAGCTGCATCATTGTAATGTCCCTTACCCGGACTTGCCCTAAAATCCCTTTGTTGATTAGGTTTAGGGTTTCTTCCTTCCAAATGAATGTTCTTTTTAATGAATTAATCTTGGTCTGAAACCTGCATTCACCATATTAACCAAATTTGCAAAAACACATATATCTATTAGCATTAATATTTAGATATCCAAAATATAAGCATAATCATAAATACAATTTTAACAAGCAAGAGGAGTGCCTTGTATGGATCTTGCCCTGAAGCCTTTGTGTTGGGCACGGGAGGTTGCCTCTCACAATCATCCTTTCCCAACGGCTTAGTCCCTGCCTATCCCCATACAAGTCAGTACCTCAAAGACACTTGCCCTATTAGGACAAGGTGAAGTCCTACGATCCAAGGGCCTACGACCTACCACCCCTATAATGGTGTAGTTTCCTACGGTGGGACCCCCACCTCTCTATGTCTAACCCGTTCCTTGGCCTAGGAACATGAGAGGGGGGTTTTTAGGCTCTCCACTTGGACTCTACTTCACCTGCCTAAGAGGGTACCAATCACGAAGAAGACAATCTTTACACAATCAGATATATTTGCATTCATCTATTTCATACCTATAATCAAATACATTTTCATGTATCAATGATTTTTTAAGTTCATTATTTCCTAGAATGATTCTCATTATGATAAGATTAAAGAAAGCATTATATCAATAATCAGATTAACAATACCTATTTCTTATATTCAAAATATGCTAAATATTATTGCTAAGTGAGTACATCACCTAATCAGTTGTGTCTTCCCATGTCTCCTTATTCCTTAATCGTCTTCCTTCAACCTTACATTTTATCATAGGATGGGGACAATTCATAAGAATACATAATCTACTTATGTTTATATTAAAGAGTCATCATTAATTATAAGTATCGTTATTGCATAATCATATATATATATATATATATATATATATATATATATAATTATTTCTTATTCATATCAATTAGTATTCATATATATTTTTATTCATATATTATTCATTGTTCAATTATATTAGTATTGATTATTCATTATTCATATATATGTTTATTCATATATTATTACTTATTCAATTATTATTCTCTCCTTATATTAATATTTATATAAATTTTATTCATTTCATATTATTCATTATAAAATTTATCCACATTCATGCACATATACCTATATGTTCATTAAATAATATATACATATTTAATGGCTCTATATTCTAATGCATACCAATCATTGTTGCTGCAGTTCTGAATTGCAGATTGTATTTCTCAATGTTTTTCTCTCCCTTCCTTATTTTCCTTCCTTCTATTTATACCATTCAAGGTAGGTGACTCATGGGGGAATGTATTGTTTGGTAAAAGAGGTGACTTTTCATAAAATATACCTCTTTGTTAGATTTAATTGCTGCCTTAGAAGGCTTATTATCACAATAATATCTATCTTTGAAAATAATATATTATTATTACTAATTATGATATTTCAGATTATATACTTATTTTATTATATTATTTTGATGTTTGATTGAACATATTAAAGTATAATAATAAAACTAATTTGCTAATATCTTATTATTAAAAAATCTTTGATGTGTAATGATCATAATATTTATTTATTATTATTATTTTTGAGATTAAGTTATTTAATACTAGAATGTAATAACAATAATTTGCCTATATATTATTATTATATTTGTTATTTCATATTTATATATTTTCATATTGATATATTACACATTTATTTTATATATAATATTAATATTGGTATTTATTTATTTTTATATTCTAATAATAATATTTAAATTGCTAATGTTTGTATTTCAATATTATATTTGATGATTACAATTGTAATACTATCTTGTGATAATTATAATTAATAATTTCTTTCTTTTTATATATTTTGTTATTTATTGGCATCTTCTTATGCAAATTGCATTTAAATGTTTGAGGTCATTTGTTTATTTATTTATGTTTGTGTTGCTATTTTGGGAACATGACAATCATGCTAGGGTTTGGTGTAAAGATCTCAACAGGGAAGGGGGGGTTTTCAGATTCAAAGCATCAGAGTGTCAATGTTTTAGTGCTTTGTTGGAGGATTTTTCCCATAAACTAGAACATAAAAGCTTCATTAGATTCATCAGCTAGAGCCACCTATTAGGATTGTCTATGTTTAGCTTGTCCTAACTATTTTTAAGTTGTCACTATTTTTGAGGAGATGAGCATATTCTAAGGAGGTTATTTTTGGAGTCTATTTTTAGATAAGCCATTCTTAACTGACCTTCAAGAAGGTGTATTTTTAGTTTTTAGTAATCTTTACCAAGAGTTAAACGGTTAACCAAAGATTTCCTAAGTTTAGATCTAGTATTGGTGGATTCAATTTTGTAATTGAACCTGCATTACATGTGTAAATGTAATCAAATCTTGGCTAATTTGGATCCTAAGAAACCTATGAATTTTCTAAGATAAAATTCTGTGTAAGAATTATAAGTCAGATTTCTTCTTTTGTATTTCAAATGTGCTGATTGCAGAACATTTATCAATTTCGATGTCTACAATCAAAAATTGCATTTATGCTTTATACTTCAAGGAGGAGACACGCCTCCAAGAAGATACGCGCCTCCAAGGAGAGACGCGCCCCATGAGAGGACGTGTCCTCTGAAGGCGCGGGTCTTCTTAAGCGAACTAATCGGTGGCTAACATAAATACATAAGTATTAACACCCTGCAATTTTATATAATGCAAAGTTTGAACATCATTTATTATTTCGAATTTTATTCATGCTCATAAATTCGAATTTCTTATTTTTCCAGAAATATTTATTTAAGGAGTAATTTCGATCACATATAAATGATGATGATGCAATCAGCAATCATCATTTATATCTGACCAAAGCTACCTTTCATCAACACTCCCTCTTAGCTAGGGAAGATATTTCAAATCAAATAAGAGGAGATATCACCTTCACATGTGATATCGAAGATATGGTATGTTTTCTCAATATTGTCAAGTCACATGACATTCTTCATAACACATCTTCATTATGGTATGTGCATTGACATCAAGTCACATGATGTCTACCATAATAATACATGGCATATCCACGGATATATGATTATCCACCATGATTGTCTCTTAACGATCACAATGATCTTCAAATGACATCAAGTCTCATGATATCCATCAAAGTGTCCAAGAGATACTATCATGACATGTCCACAGATATCAAGTCACATGATATTTATCATGATAGTTCAACTCATCATTGTAGAGTCGTCACTTTACAATGTCACATACAAGTGTTCATTATTAGAAAGATCATCACCTTTCAATAATGTACACAGGGGGAGCAAGCCCATAAGGTCATGGAGTCACACACATGACAAAAGAGTTTACACATTAAACATCTTTATATAAAAGTACAACTTATAAACAATTTGAATTTCAAACATAATATCAAATTACATATCAACCATACCAAGTTTCTTCTTGAAGTGTTCTACCTTGATTCAGGAGAGAGGTTTGGTGAGAATGACTGCTGTTTGATCATTTGTACTAACATACTCCATCTGGATCACATTCCTTTCTACCATGTCTCTTACATAATGGTAGGGGATCTCAATGTGCTTAGATCTATCATGGAAGACATGGTTTACAGAGAGTTTGATCCAACTCTGATTATCACAATGAGTGATTGTAGGATTCAAGGGCTCACCAAAGAGTCCCACAAGCAATTTTTGAAGCCAAACTGCTTCTCTTGCCCCCATAGAGGCTGCAATGTATTCAATTTCCGTCGAGCTTTGTGCTATTGAAGACTGTTTTTTGCAAATCCAAGAGATCATAGCCGATCCTAAACTGAAGTAACATCCTGATGTGCTTTTCCGATCGGTTACACTTCTAGCCCAATCTGAATCAGAGTATCCATGTAGATCTAGTTGGACATTTCTGTAAAGAAGACCATATCGAATAGTGCCTTGAAGATATCTCAATATATGTTTCACAGCCATAAGGTGAATTTCCTTTGGCTCACACATGAACTGGCTAAGAGCATTCACTGCATAGCAAATATCAGGTTCGGTGTTAACCAGGTACATCAATGATCCAATCATTTGTCTATATAAGGTTGAATCTGCACACTTGGATTCTGCTGCTGCTTCTTTCAGTTTGTAAAGGTTGGTTTCCATAGGTGTAGACATGGGTCTACAGTCCAACATTCCAAAATCTCTTCAAAATATCAATAGTATACTTTCCTTGGTTTAGTATAATGCCATCTGATTTTTGCCATACTTCCAAACCTAGGAAGTAGTGTAAAATGCCCAAGTCTTTCATGTCAAATTCGAAAGTTAGATCCTTCTTTCCTTGAGCAATGAGGTGATCTTCTCCTGTTATTAGTAGGTCATCAACATATAAAATAATTATTAACATATCACCTTTGATTACCTTAAAGTAAAGATTTGAGTCTGCATCATTCTTGGAAAATCCTAGTCCCAAGAGGTAGCTGTCAATTCTTTCATACCAGGCCCTAGGAGCCTGTTTAAGTCCATAGAGAGCTTTCTTTAGTCTGCATACATGTGAGTCAGGTTTATGTATCACAAAACCTTCAAGCTGTTCTAGATAGACTTCCTCTTCAATGGTTCCATTTAGGAAGGTAGTTTTCACATCCATTTGATGGATCTTCCAGCCTTTAGATGCAACAATGGCTAGCACTGCTCTCACAGATGTGTAACGGACAACAGGTGCAAATGTTTCTTCATAATCAATGCCTTCCTTTTGTGAAAAACCTCTTGCCACAAAACGTGCCTTATGTTTTTCTATACTGCCATCAACAACATGCTTGATTTTGAAGAGCCATTTAGAAGAGACAACAGATTTCTCTTTTGGTCTAGGCACTATATCCCATACATCATTCTTTAGAATGGATTGATATTCTTCTGTCATTGCGTCCTTCCATACTTGATGTCTGAAGGCTTCTGTAATACTGACAGGTTCTGAATTTATGATGTTATTCATTAGAGCAACATAGCTTGAAAACTGTTTGGGTCTTTTACTTTCCCTAAACGTTCCTTTGGGTGCTGCATGATTCTCTGCTTCTTTGATCATCTTTCTAGCCCAAAGTGGCCTCTTTCTACCGTTGTCATTTGTATTTTCATATGAAGTAGATTGAAGTTCATTTGGCATTTCCTCAGGATACTCCCTCTAAATCTCAGGAGCAGGTTCCACTTCTAGTACTCTAGGGGAATAGGTTTCTATCTCACTAGAACTTCTTGCCCTTTTGAATGCAATGTCTTCTTCAAAGACGACATCTCTGCTCAATTCAATTTGTTTCTGCTCGGGTACGAATATCCTGTAGGCTTTGGAGGTTTCACTATATCCCACAAATACCCCTTTCTTTACAGAAGGTTCTAGTTTGAATCTCTTCTCTTTGGGCACATGAATATAGATAGGGCAACCAAAAATCCTAAAATGACTAATATTAGGTTTTATGCCAGTAAAAGCTTCTTCAGGAGTTTTGTTATCTAGATGAGGATGAGGACATCTATTTTGAATGTAGACAACAGTTCTAGAGACTTCTGCCCAGAATGAAGTTCCAATGTTCTAGTCAAGCAACATTGCTTTAGCAGCTTCTACAATGGTTCTATTTTTCCTTTCAACAACCCCATTTTGTTGAGGGTTGTAGGCTACTGTAAACACCCTCTTGATCCCAACACTCATGCATAATTCTTTAAAAATTTCATAGGTGTATTCTTTCCCATTGTCTGTCCTTAAGATTTTTATTTTCTTCCCAAAGAAGTTTTCAGTAAGGATTTTGAACTCCTTGAACCTTTTAAGGATTTCTATTGACTCTTTACACTTAAGGAAATAAATCCAGGTTTTCCTAGGGAAGTCATCTATAAATATGATATAGTATAGAAATCCTACCTTGGAAGGTACAAACATGGGTCCACATAAATCAGAGTGAACCAGTTCTAATACATTTTGGGTTTTACTTAAGCTATTGTGAAAGGATCCCTTTGTATTCTTTCCTAGGGCACAACCTTTACAAGTTCCTTCATGAGATGGTTTTAACTTAGGTAAACCTGTTACAAGTTTTTCCACAGAAGGTAGAGCACGGAAATGAAGGTGTCCTAATCTTCTATGCCAAATTTCATTTGATTCAGAAGTGTCAAGGGTAAGGGCTTGCTTAACCTCAGTGCATAGTTTGTAAAGATACCCTTGTCTTATACCTATGGTTTGGGTTTTCTTGATAGTTGAGTTCTTAGGCCATTTCCCATCCATAAAGGTAACTCTATATCCATTGTCTTCAAGGGTAGAGATGGATATTAGATTCCTCTTTATTCCAGGTACAAAGAAGACTCCTATGAGTTGAAGGGAGAGACCAGATTTCAATTTGATGGAGCAAGTTCCAACCCCTTTTATAGGGTGTGTAGAATCATCTCCAATGGTTACTTCTTCATCAGTTTTTTCAATCATAGTGTCTAAGTGTTCTCTGAACCCTGTGATATGTCTAGAGGAACCACTATCAATTAACCAGTTGTGGGTGTTATTAGATACTTGACTAGATAAGGCTGAATAGAACACAAATTTCTCAGATTCATGCTCTGAATTTGACTTTCCTACTTTAGCAAATGATGCTTCTTGTTTTGATCTGTCAGGGCATTTCATTGCATAGTGGCCATATTGATCACATCTAAAACATTGTACTTGAGAGATATCTTTCTTCTTGGAAGATCCTTTTCCATAGGAATTTCTCTTTCTTTTAAATGATCCTTTCCTGTAGGAGTTTTTCTTACTCTTTTTATTAGATGTTGTGTTGAGCACATGAATGTCTTCATCTATGTTCTTTTGCTTATTTTCTTTTGTTGAGAGTCTTGTTTTCTCTTGAAGGCAATTTGTTCTTAGCCTATCAAACTTGGGGAGCTTAGATCTCGCACTTATTCCTTGAACAAATGACTCCCATGAGTTTGGTAGGCCTCCTAGTGCAATTAGAGTTAACTCTTTGCTATCAATCTGATATCCAATTTTGGATAATTGATCCCTTAGTTCAATGATCCTCATGAAGTATGCTTTAATAGTTTCTCCTTTGTTTATTTGGACATTGTTGATTTGCCTTTTTAATGCAAGAGTCCTATTGGTGTTTTTTATCTCATAGGTGCTCTCAAGGGATTTGAACAATAGATATGCAGTTTCATGTTTTGCTAGAATGGGTACTATATGATCCCTAATTGCATGTACTAATATTTTCATGGCCTTTTCATTGTTCTCAATCCATTGAGTTTTCTCAAGATCAGCCTCTGGTTCCCTTTTGTTTTCTCTCACAAATGAGTAACTTATTCTCTTTAAGAATCATCATGATTCTAAATTTTCATGATGTGAAGTTGTTTGCTCCTGCAAGACGATCTTCAAATCTGATCACACTTGACATTATGAAGAATGTGATGTGAATTCGATTTAAAAATACAAATTTTCTTAAGCAATCTGATATCTAGATTTGATTTGGATTTACTCAACTTGGCTCTGATACCATGTAAATGTAATCAAATCTTGGCTAATATGGATCCTAAGAAACCTATGAATTTTCTAAGATAAAATTCTGTGTAAGAATTATAAGTCAGATTTCTTCTTTTGTATTTCAAATGTGCTGATTGCAGAACATTTATCAATTTCGATGTCTACAATCAAAGATTGCATTTATGCTTTATACTTCAAGGAGGAGACACGCTTCCAAAAAGATACGCGCCTCCAAGGAGAGATGTGCCCCATGAGAGTACGTGTCTCCATGAGAGGACGTGTCCCTTGAAGGCATGGGTCTTCTTCAGCCAACTAATTGGTGGCTAACATAAATACATAAGTATTAACACCCTGCGATTTTATATAATGCAAAGTTTGAACATCATTTATTATTTCGAATTTTATTCATGCTCATAAATTCAAATTTCTTATTTTTCCAGAAATATTTATTTAAGGAGTAATTTCGATCACATATAAATGATGATGATGCAATCAGCAATCATCATTTATATCTGACCGAAGCTACCTTTCATCAACAACATGCAAGTAGTCTATTCTTATGTTATAATTGGTGGTTAGCTTTTTATTTATTTTTCATGCAATAGTTTTGTAGACATTATAAATAAGTGCTTTTGGCACATAGTTTAGGGTTCAATATTGTTGTTTCAAAATTTAGTATTAGTGATAGAATTTAGTGATGACTATCTTGCTTTTAAATTGTTGTTGAAGTGTTTTCTCTTATATATTATTGTGCTTTTATGAGTTGAATATTGCTTAACAATTCTTGAAAACCTTGTACTGTAGTAGGTGTTATGTTGGTCATTATATGCTTTGAATGCAACTACAATGTTTAGCTTATAATATCTTGTGTTTGTGTGCCAAGATAAATTAAATTGCTTTTACTGATTTTGCAAGTTTTGAACTATAGTTATACTTGAAGTTGGAGATTTTGTCTTTGTACTGATTACTTAATTCAATCTACCAAAAAAATTGTGTCCTTGTGTTTAAGACTATTCAATTCTTATGTGTACTTGCATTGTTTAGTTTGTGCATTTAATTGAATATAATAAACGTGATAGTTGTAGGATTTTCATTTTGTCAAAAAGCATAAAAACCTTTTTGCCTTAAAAGTAGAATTGCATGTCAACCTTTGTCTTAGATGAATCCAAAAAGACACTTTTAGTTTTGTTTGCTATGCATGAACTATCTTAGAAATACACTTGCATAGATTGTCAATAACAACCAATTTTTTTAGATTGGTTTAGTTTTTGTTTATGAGGAGATTCCTCTTCTATTTCTATGAGAGGTTCTACTACATATGTAATGTCCCCGACTTCCAAGTAGTCACCACAAAGTCAATTTAATTAATTAAATATTAAATTGTCCTGAAATAATATTTTGGACGTTTATATTTAATTAATTAATTAATTGTTAAAATGACTTTATTAAATGTTGTGCTCAAATATTAAATACAAGTCACTTTACAAATGGAAAATATTTAATAAGGTGGTGAAGTATAAAAGTGGGGAAAGGAAATGAATTAGGATCTTGTGAAAATTATTATTTCAGGAGCATTTTGGAGAGCATAGCTTTCAGGAGACTCGAGGATGAAAATGTAATGTCCCTTCTCAATGATCGCTCTAGGTGGACTTACTAGCCTATTTAATTCTCATAGACAATAGTTGTTAGTTTTACATGATCAGATATATCAAAACATAAAGCACTCAGAAAATGCAACACATGAGACAATGAACACCACAAGATACCCTGGGAAAACCCTCCAACTCGAGGGAGAAAAACCCAGCAAATATATCACTTATATATTTGAGAAAATATGAATTGTCTCCTTTACAATGAGGCCAATCTCAAGGCCTATATTTAGCACCAACAATGGTGACAAAACAGATAGCAATCTGCCCTTCTTGAAACTCAGATCAGCCTCGTGAAGAAATTCGCAATCAGCCTCGTGAAGAAATTCGCACTTGAGAGAACCCTTGACAATTGAACTTGCCTTCTTATCAACTGGAGAAAATGATCTTCTATATATACATATAGATAGAGAGGTCGCACCGCTTCAAGAGATAGTTCGGCCATTATACAAAGTATAATTACAAATAATAAATGCTAATTTCAAGGAAGGTCGGCCAAGATGGAAATTACATTGTTGCCAGGTGAAGTGCCCCTTCACATTATCACAAATAAATGAATAGCCGATAGGCTATATGAATTTACGTCTTCACTCGTGGCTGGAAGGATGAGCCCGAAGCTGCTATAGCATCAACAATAGTGAGGTAAAGGGAATTGGTTTATTTAATTATTTAATGTTGCCTGTTGGGAAAATGTACATTTATAAAAAGTGGAAATTGAGCTCATTTGCTTTATGCCAGCTTATTTTCTCTAATTGACATTTGAAGAGCTTTTCGGAGTTCTTGGCTTTGGGGAATGGAAACCCTAGGGTGACTAGTTTTGGTGATGAGGCTAATCCACCCTAGTTGGTCTGGTTGGAGAGATCAATCAGGCCTTTCACTGGTGTGCGATATTGCTCAAATTTGCGGGTCTCCTGCGGAGACAAATTTGAAGGTTAACGATTACTTCTTGCTCAGTTGGAGGGTTGTGGATATCTCTCTGCTAGGCGATTTGTATTGAACTATTCATGCTGCTGGTCGACTGCCATTGAGGTTTTTATATTGATAATGAAGTTCTGAGTCTACATTGGTTTGGACGTAGGGTTTAGAGAGCTCTATTGTGCATATATTGAGCATGGTGAATATGTCTTGTCTTCCTCTGGGAATGGGCATGAGATTGCATACATACTAGTGGCTACAAATGCCCTTTGTGGCAATTTATATGTCATTAAGGGAGGCAAAATACCATTGTTGGTAGCGTGAGACTCTGTCAAGGAGTTGTGAGGATTGTAGGAAAGGCGTGGCCCTCTTCCATCAGCAACGCCTTTCATATTAACCTGCTGTGGACTGCTCAAAAGGGTTTGTGGCTTGCTGGAAGATTGGAGTATTGCTGGGCAAGTTTTCTTAAGGTGAAGAGTTGCAGATTTCAGTCGCCCCTCTCATTCACTAGCCGTGGCATTCTCAGACCTGTCGTGGCTATCCATTAAGAGCCATTTCATAACAAAGACTTGCATATAGGAGCTGCATGGATATATGTTGCTGCTATGATGGGAACTGTGCATCACTTATAGTGGCACTATTATGTATGAAGTATGAACATTACACAGGTCAGAAATTTTATTATTGAATGTAAACCTACTCTTTCAGTTGCATAGTCTTAGTATTGTATTGGCTATAGCTAGCATTTATTTCCATATTTTGTATCTTAGTCATATGCCATTTGAATGAGGATGAAAATCTTTTATTGCTGAGTATATCTATTTGGAAATCCATATATGGTTAATTACAATAAGTTTCAGACATTATCATGTGATTTGCTTGACAAAATGTTTACATATGTCAAGTTGTGCAAATCGTTTTAAAATATCGTGCAAAAACAAGAGGGGTTTTTATAGAAAACCCTTGAGTTGGTGGGTTGGACAAAAAATCAATTAATCCAGTGGGTGGATTCATTTCAGAGTTCACAATTGGGCTTCATTGTGTGAAATTTGTGAAGTCTTCTACAAAGAAATATTTCAGATATATTGATCAAATTTTCAGAATAAGGTATCATCTGCATATATTTACAGCTTCCTTATATTAATGTTGGAGGTATTAAAATATTATTTAAACATTGCACCTGTATAAGTTGCTACAACTATGGGAGAATGGTTTGAATATATATATATATATATATAGATTTCAGTATTAAAAGGATCAAGGGTGTTGTTATGAGGGACGTTTCTTTTTCCTAAGAGAGTCAAGGGGTTAAAAAGGAGGCAAATCTGTTTCAAGCAGAACATTCTAAAATCACCACTTCTTCCAATTTATATATGTAGCTTTGGTACCGCCTTAATCATAAGGTTAAAATTGGCATCAAACTAACTATTTCCTAAGCCATCTCATGCTAGGAATAGGAGGGTCGATGATAATTAATAGTTTATTAAACTTTACATGATAATGGATAGCCTGTAAGAAGGTAAAGGTGCTGTAAGGATGCATAAGGGACAAACAAGAGAGGATGTGGCATAAGGAGTATCGAAAGGGGCCGCAAGGAAGATATAAAATAGTTGATGCATATTTCAAAGTGTAATGTCCCCGGTTTCTGACTAGACATTATTTAATTAATTAAATATTATTTTTCCTAAATTAATAATTGGGACATTTCTAATAAAGTGACTCAATTAAAAAATAATAAATATAATAAAGTCACTTTATTAAATGTAATGAAATCTTATAGAAGATGGAGAGCTAAGCCTTTAGAAGGAGATGAGGGCAATACATTTTGGCATTTGGTGGAAAATTATCTTTTGGTGAGATTGTGAATTTCGGAGGGCTTGACTTTCTTGGAACTGGAGGATGAAAACCCTCAAGTTCAGGTTCAGAGGCTTGAACGATGTTCGTGTAACAATTAGCACCTTTGGAGTGCGAGTCGGTATGGACAACTATGCACAGTGCGTAATGACTGCTCTTCAAATTAGGAGGGGAAGCTCCCTCTTTTGCTGATATGTGTAAAAGTAAAGTATTCTAAAATCCTATCTTTTTGACTCAACTGGAAGAGGCACAAGGTTAAGGAAACCAAAGAATGTTGCAGCTAAGGGTTTTCTTTGGTTTTGCAGATCTTAACTACAACTAACTAAATGCTTTAATCTATCCTATTCCCTCAAGAAAAATAGAGCATGAGGAATTAGGAGCAGGAATGTGATATACGATAAACTTTACAACAGGATTTCCAAGGAGGAGGAACCCCTATCCAAGGCGTAGGCTGATATGAAGTTTATTAGGCACGACATCAAACGACAAGCTCAATTACTAAATTTCCGAGGAGGAACCCCTATCCGAGGCGTAGATATGCAACAAGCTTATTGGCAACAACACTTAGACGATAATTCTTCTTTCCAAATTTCCAAGGAGGAGGGACCCCTTTCCGAGGCGTAGATTGAAATAACAACTATTAATCACAACATAAGATAGCAAACTAGGACAACAAATTGCATTGGCGAGACACGCATACAATAAATGATCAAACTAGCAACTATATTTAATTAAGATGAACAAGTATCATGATCATAACATTCAGGCAAGGTGGCACAACTATTTATCATCACAGTAAAAGCTCGTGAACAGATACAAAACAACAATATTTCAGGCAGGGTGGCGCAACATATATTACTATTGCGTGCAAAAGTTATTTACAAATGAGCAAAGAGCTCTTATTTATAGACATCAAAGCTGTAGGGAACCCTAAAATCACCTTGAGTCAACTACAGCCTCACAAGCATGCGAGAATTTATTGTCTAGGTCTAAATAAATGAAACTATATAGTTAACTGGAAAGCTACCATCAATTAACCAAAACTAACTAGACTAAATGGACATGTGCAACATGCACGTCCTTATTGAAATGAGAGCTAATTGATAACTAACATCAGTCAACTGGTTCTAACTGAAAGTCCATCCTCCTACGAAGATATCTCCAAGAATGAGATAGGCGTGCATGAAATCAGCAATGAGAACTCAAAAAATAATGTTAACTATTGCTTTTGACTCTACCCTCGAAAATAACTGCAGGTTCTAACTAGCTATCTTCTACAAGCCCTCTCTGTCTATCAACTCGTCCAGGAACTTGTCGATGGTCTTGTCCTTTAGCACTCTGACGCTGTCCACGATGATGAACTGCATGTTCACCTCCTTCTCTCCATCCTTGATCGCCCTCTATAAGTAAAACATCAAACGATAAGCTTAATCTTAGGATTCCCTCAAAGGCTCATTGCTCTTTTGAGGTGTAGGCTGAAATAAAGATTATAAGAATAGAACATCAAATGATAAACTAGATCTCAAGATTCCCTTGAAGGCTCATTGCTCTTTCGAGGTGTAGGCTGAACTAAAGATTATAGAAACAACAGTATTGAAAGATCTTGAGACTTTGGATCAAAGACTCATTGTACTTTTGATTTATTTCCTCAAACTCAATCAATGATTACATGTTTTGGGACAACAAATTGTATGAAGAAGACAAACACACAACATATGATCAACTAAAATACACTGAGCAAAGTGAACAAATATTGACTTTAGCAAAACTTGAAGGCACAAAGGCGCAACAATTTTGTATAGTAATAACGGTTAAAATACAATGAGCAAGGTTGCTCTTATTTATAGACACTCAAAGAAGTAGGGAACCCTAAAATCTCCTTGAGTTAACAATCAGTTCTTGCCAATCAGCAAGATTTATTCCTATGTCTAAACAAAGTAAACTAACAGTTAACTGGAAAGACTACTTCAGTTAACTGATTCTAAAACTAAATAGAACTCCACTGTACAATGTTTTCTTCAAAAATAGACATGCATGAAAGGTGGGACAACAAGTTAACTTGGAAAAGGTGTCAAGTTTAACTGCTGTTTTAAATGCTATCTTTGGAAAAGGTAGGACGTCCCAACTGGTAGTCTACTAGCCGTGATCTCGAGCAATCAACTCCTCCAAGAAGTTGTTAATTGCCTCATCATCTGGAGCATTGATACTCCTTTGAAGGACGCGATGTCTTCGCAACATCTCCTTGCCGTTTGTGATATGATTTTGCAACTCTCTTCCCCTTTCAACTGCTTCATCGAATTGTGCTAACATGGCTGCAATTTGAGTCAACTTGCAGTCAACTGGGTCACTACTGAAAATACTACGGATGAGATTCTGAAACTCCGTCTGCACGTTGGCGAGCTCAATGTATTCACCATGCTCACATTGATATTGGCAAGGGACTTGTGACATGAAAATTCTTACGAACTTGAGGGAACTTGCCACCTTTTGTCTATATTAATTCATTTCTACAGAGATTGTTTTGTGTGTTTTTACCTTGAAGATTTGTTGTTCTCTCCAAGTAAAAAGTTCTTGCTTATCCTCTTCTGTAGTGACTGAGTCATACACCATCCTCAAGTGAGAGATCATGATCTCATTCCGCGGTTTGTTTTCCGCCATGCTTTGCTTTGACTCCTGAATTTATGAGCGAAGGTCATGGGCATTGTACCTCAACTAGTACAACTCTGAAAGTATGAAACGACCCCTGGTGACAAACTCTTCTACCTAGTCTCTCAGGTGTTTCCCATAAACAACTAGCTGACTTAGCTGATTTTGTTCTGTTGATAATTCTAGCATCTGCGGGAGCAAAGCTGTGACATGTGAAGTACCGTGAAGGAGGTTGGAGATGTATTGCTGAAGCTGCTGGTTTTCAGCCCTAAGGGCTGCTTTATCTTCACCATCTCTGACCACTCTATCCTTCAAGCTAACTGCTGCAACCTCAAAGGGGCTTACATCAACCTATTGTGTATGCCTACCAAGGTTGGCCTTGACCAATGTGAAATCATCGGCCTCAACCTCATTGGCGTTCTTGTCAACTAGGGGCACTGCAATTTCAATGACAATCTCGTTGTCAACATTCCTCTCCACATGAACTTGGTTTTTGATCCTTTTGTCAGATGTGTCTTGATAGACATTGTCAAACTCAACAAAGTTCAATTGGTAAGATGACTTTCTCCTTTTCCTACCTAGGAGGTTCTCAAGCCAAGATGAAGAATCTTGACTAACCTCATTGGAAGGATTGGTTCCAGTCTTGTCAAGATTTGAAGAATGAACTGGCATTGAGATGTCATGAATGGGTGAATCAAGCTCCAAGTCAATATGAATCGGAGACAGCTGCGATGGTGACGGAATAGGAGGCTCTGCTTCTACTTCTGGCATGGTCTCAACTGTTTCTGTGGTTGCAACAAATTGTTGTTCTTGCTGATGTACATCAGCAACTGGCATCTTGTCCTTTGACATTTTGCTACCCTTCACACCCTCTGGAGGGTTGCTCATTGCCTTCACCTTGGGCTTCCACTTTGAAGTGGAAGGTAGTGTGGTAGTAACTGGTGGTGGCTCTATAATTGGGATTACTACCTTTCGCGTCTTCTTGCAATCCGAGAATAGCTTGATGTTCCTCACAAACTTGCTTGTTCTTTCCTCAATAGATGTGCTCTTCTTGGCATACTAGTCAATGGATCAAAGTAGTTGCGAGTCAATGTGATCTTTGAAGTATGTAGGGAGTATGACTTCCCCATCGTCATTCGATAAACCTTCCACACCTTCTAACAAGAAATCAACGATTTGTGGAAGAGTGAATCTACTGTAATTCCGTCTGCACACTTCAAACTCATCTTCACAACTTAACCAAAAATCCTCCATGGAAGGTTTATGTGAAGAACGGTTGCCAAGGAGAGCTACCAAGTGACCCCAAGGATCATATGAGCATTTTTCAATGAGAAACTTAAGCTTAGTTTCGTCATCTCATGGCTCATAGCCTTGGTGTCAGCTTCTGATCTGCACCTATATATGACCATCTCAAAAGGAAAGTTGGCAGTAGTCTTGTGTTTGACACGCAAAAAAGTGTGTACCTCGTGCAACTACCGTAGGAACTCCATGAACACCACCTTATCTGAGGGATAACGGGGTAACATGGCTGGATGACCTGAGTAACCATATACGCGAATGTAGGTAAATGTGGGGAATTGGATGAACCAATTGGCCCAATCTACCATTGCCAATCTGGCTTCTAGTGAAATGTGTATATGTAACTCGTGATCAAGGTCGCTCACTGTATGCATTAGGAAGAGGTCATTCGCCCTGCTTGAAGTGTCGTTCTGACTATGAAAATTCAAGCTGTGAGAAATGTTTGTGAACTCGCTACACACCTAAAGTTCCAACGGTATTCAACCATCTAAACTGCCCTTGGTAGGTTATTAGATATACGAGGTATGAACCCATATGGAATTCGTGGGCTTTGAAGAAACCTGTCATTTGGATGTGAAGAGTGTTGCTGATCAAAGCAGGCCAGTCGTAATGTTCTTTGTTGTTGACAAGTTGAGACATGATGTCATACATCCATGGCTGAAACTTGTTTGCTTCTACTTGACCAGTGACACAGTTGAGTAGAGTGATCATGATAGCATACTCATTTCTAAATTCTCCAAGTCCCACGTTCTTTGGCAAGTTGTTTCTTTTCTCTTTGAGCCACCTTTGTGCCATCCTTTTCTGACACTATTCCTTTGACGTGTTGAACGCCCTTTCACACTCCTCCATTGATATGACCAAGTTGTTTGCACAAGGTGGAATAGAAAAGCATCTCTCGATATCCTTTGGCTTGAGACTGCAAATTGTTTTCCCATCAATTGATTGAATTTCCTGCGAAGTGAGGTTGTAATGCTTTACACAAGCGATTACAAATTCAATGCTCTGTGCCGTGATGGGAAAAGAGGTTGCCTCAACTAACCTGGATTGCTCAAAGTTTTGCATTGTGATGCCATCTACACCTTCCAACTTGTCCAAGTCAACTTTTGGGTGTGCTCGATGTAAATCAGTGTTAGTTGTCTTTAGGAAATCATGAAGCAAGACCGATTTAGTCTTAAATTCAACTTGAGAGAATTGCATATTGAAAATCTAGAAGAATGACTGGGCACATGCCTATACTTGAACAACTTTTTTGTAGAGGCTAAAAATAGCTTCCCCGAGAGGCAATTTTTACAAAAAATTGTGAGATGTGGGTTTTGTTGAGAATATCTTTTTAAATGAACCCAAAATGCTAGATTTTCGAAAAGATGACTTTTTCTTGGACATGCAACAACCCCTCAGAGGTAGAGGAAGCAAGACACTTTTTCTCGAAAAATTCTAACACATGGGTTTTGTAGGTGCCTCTATGCTAAGCAAACCCAGAATGTCAATTTATGAAAAAGGTGATTTTCTTATAAACCCTAAAAATTGGAGTCAACAGGGTAATTTCTTCGAAAAATTCTAGCACGTGGGTTTTGTGGCCAATGCTGTGCTAAATGAACCCAGAAGGTCAGATTTTTGCTCGAACATGCAAGAAAACCTAAGATAAAAGTAGAAAAAATTGTGGGAAAACTTTTCAATCTAGAAGATTGAAACAGAAGAGAACCTAGAATGCTAGAATTTGAAGGTTCTGAATTGTTGCCCTTGGAAAATGATGCTTGGAGATATGAACTCTGGAAAAACGTCCTTCAGTGCAACCTGTTCTTGAAAATATGAAGAATGCTGAAAACCTCCTCCGTTTGATCCTTCAAATTTCGTATAGAAGAAAGCTTCTGTGTTTGACAATTGAAGTCAACCTACAAGAATGATGAGAAAGGACGCCTAGATTCTCGATAAATAGGTTTTGGAGGTGGAAGCATCAGTTAGGGCGTCCAAAGCCTGATTGAAGGAGTCATCTCCATGACTAGCAGTTAACTGGAAGCATTCCTCAAATTTTGGGACGCCTAGACATGAGAAAGTCTTCAAAATTCGTAACTGGGAGTTGACTTTGGACGCCACCTTGTTAGTGTTAGGATATTTTTGAAGAATTCCAACTTTTTCTTGATAAACTGCCTCTGTTTGATCCCTAATTCTGGTTGCCAAATTGATCCTGAGGTTGGGCTAATAGATTTGCTGCGGATCTAGATCAACTCTGAAGAGATGTTATTGGAGGCTGCAAACCTTGAAAATGACTTCTGGTGGCTTGAATTCTTGGGTTCCTTTTTGAGATTATGTGTTTTTTCTTGCCAGTGTTAACCGATTTTCAGAGGGTTTCTAATTTCTACAATTTTGACTTCCCGTGCTTTGATTTGCAGCTGTCGATGATTGATGATCCCCGTGGACTAGATGTTGAATCCATCGCGAAGCTAGAAGAATCCTGGAAAGGATGATTGACTACACAAGCTCTGAAAGCTGATTCAAGTCAAGGGGTCCAAATTCCTAGGTGCCTCTTTCCTGCAGGGGCGCTTTTGTGCTTTTGAGATACAATTTTCTCTTTGCAACCTTTGAAGAAATGCTTCAGTTCAGTCCTCATTGATGGATGTTTGATTGCTCCGATGGACTTGTGACGGTCTCATTGCGAAGCTTGATCAACTTTGAGGACTTCTTGGAAATTGTGAAGCATGAAATCTGCATCTGGTGGTCCAAAAAGCTGGGCGCCTTTTGCTAGAACGGTGCATTTTCTTCTATAGCCAAATTTTCACGTTTTTCAACTTCATTTGTCTTACAACGTTTTGCGCTTGATCTTTGTTAACGAGTGTTTGATAGGCCCTGTGAGCTAGCAGCCAGATTCATCACAAAGCTAGAAGGATTTGAGAAGATGTCTTGGAAAAGACAATTGCTAAAAAATTCATTTGGTTGCCCAAAATGCTGGGCGCCCTTGGCCAGCAGGGGTGCTTTTGCTCTTTTGACTTTCATTCTATCATTCGTTTTACATGTCCGTTCGATCAACAACTACTAACGTTTGACAGGTCTCATGGACTGGCGAATAGATTCGTTGCAAAGTTGGGCTGAATTCGAGAAGATCATCTGGAAATGGCTAGCCTAAAAACTGGCTTCTGATTGCTTTCTTTTTGGGCGCCCTTGGCCCACAGGGGCGCTTTTCCCTTGATGAACTACCATTTTTGATGTTTGTTGCCTTGCAACATCTTCCGCTTGATCCTTTTTGCTGGTGTTTGATGAACTTGTTGAACTTGCTTGACGATCTGTTGGAAAGCTAGTAGAATTCTGAAGAAGACCCTCAACATTGCAAAACTTAACAGTTGTATTTGAGCTCTTGAATTCATGGGCGCCCCTAGCCTCCAGGGGCGCTTTTGGCTCCAGTGTTATGAATTTTCTGATGATTTTACTCTCCTTGCGCTTCGCGTTCATTGTGTTGCTTGACTGGGTTGACCACGTTGTTGACAACGCGACTGCCTTCACCATTGTGATTGCTTTCATCGCTTCACATACACTGGCATTGAAAAGTTGATAAGACGTTGATTGCAAAGGCATCTCCCATGTGACAAGGCGTCCTTTTTCCAGACTTAGTTTTTTATTTTTGTATTTTTCAACTTTCGAAATTCCTCTTCGTCGTTGAGTATCGTTTGAGCATCTTTCGCCATAGACTCTTCTGTGCAACATCTAAAGCTTAGACCTTGATGCCTGGTACTGGCCATTTGCCATTGATGATCTCAGAGGTCCTAACTCTTCTCCAGAAAAAGTGAAATAGAGCCATTAGAGAAAAACTGACTTTTTTGTGACTCTGACTTGACTAGTGTGATTGTGACGAAGAATTAACCAATCAAAATAATTTTGAGTCATTTTTGGAAAGATCCTATTTTTAGGGTTTTTCTAAAAAAGGGACTTGAAACCCTTATTTCAAAATTTTCAAAAATTTGCAAGTATGCTCTTGACAATAAACCCACAAAACCCTATGCTTCGTTTGTCCAAAAATTTCTAAGAATAGCAAATTGCTATTCCTAGAGACTTTGACTTTTGTTGACTTTTGATGATGAAATGGCCCCCTTACAATTTTTTCAATTTTTCACAAGTAGTTTCACCCGTTAATGCTAGAGAAATCATAAACCAACATTGGAATATAACCCTACGCCAAGATCCCAATGACGGGCAAGGTATGAGCATAAGGCGTCGGGGATCATTGGCTTGTAAAACATAAACTGCTGGAAAGTACAATGAGAGACGGCTCAGCCGATCAAAATGAAATGAGATGCAAACTTGACCACTTATTCAACGGGAATGTATTACAAGAAAATAACATGCAAGATGGCTCAACCGATCAGCAAGATGTGAGATGCAACTCGACCACTTATTTAGTGGGAGTGGAGTGACGGCTTAGTTGATCAGCAAATGAGAATGCAATACAGAAAGTAAAGATGGCGAGGCCTATCTCTTCCACCAAACGGTGGGAATGAAATGCTTATGCAAGAAAAGTAAATAAGGTGGCAAGCCAGCCTTCTTCCACTAAAAGTGGGAATACAATAGAGATGCAAAAATAAGATGACTGAATTAGTACTACTGATAACAGTTTTACAATATGATATAATCTGCCAATTACAATCAATATTATCTGTCCAATATGCTCCAAAAAGAAGTAGATGAACTCCAAACATAAGCAAGTTCTTCTACTAAGGAAAACAATCCAAAAACTGAACTTTTACCAATCTGATATGAAATTGCAGCGTACAAAAAACTCAGACCAGCAAGCTCCAAACTCAATGAAATGCTCACAACTTGGCAAGGACACCTCCAAATGATATGAGACAAAGTGCAAACAGCTCCTAGGAGGTAGGCGCCCAAGGTCAAGCCACAAAACATCAACAAACTACCCAGCAATAATTAACACGCTTCCCAATTCAAGTACAGGCAAAGTACAACCTCCATGAAAGGGGCAACCAGCAAGAGAAATTCACACTTCACCAAAAATTCTAAAACTTTGCAAGATGAGGCGCCTTAGGTAGTAGAAATCATATAGCCAGAACCCCGAACAAGAAAAAATTCGCTCAGAGAACTACAACCCAAAATGTGCTACAGCCAATACTCAACCAGCAAACCAAAAACTGATAAAACACACCAATAAACTCAGAAAACATCAATGTCATCATCTCCAATATACTCAATCTGTTCTTCAGTGTAAAAAACAGTCACAAGCTCAGCTAGGTGCTATCTTGCAAGCACGAAACCAAGTGGTGCTAGGAGGTATGCATTCCTTGCAGCGAGTGAGTCACCATTTTGGTAGCACTTCGTTATATTTTTTCATAGATGAGAAGAATGAAGCCAACACTCTTATTTATAAGTTTTGTCCACCAATTCAAATCTATTTCTCTCCAATTAGGGCGCCCACATGACATTCAAATCCACATTCACCTTTTCACATTTGCATTTCATTTGGGCACTCTCCAAGTCATCCCTTTTCATGAAGGTAAATAACTTTATCAAAATGCAAATAATCATCAAGTTTGGCATCCCAAGTCATAAAGTGAGATACTTTATTAAAATATCACTTATTTCTCCCTTAAGGCGTCCATCAAGCCTTATTAAAATTTCACTTAATAAAATATTTGCAACTTAAATATTTCCCTTATAAAGTCGCCCATTTTAGCATAGGAAATATTTTCCACTTAAACATTATCTCCTCAAATATTTAACTTGCCAAATTAAATGCCTCAAAAGTTGGAGACCAAACAGAATAATACTGCCCTGCCAGATATAGCCATAGTAACAAACTACTGAACACTTGGCAAAAATAGCCTTTGCACTGAACTACTGAACTGCTGCTAAAAATAGCACTGCCAAAAAGAGCACCAAGGGTGTTGGAGACCAAACTGCTCAAACCGACTTGCCAAATATAGCCACAAAATAGAATTGCAGAAACCCTGCTAAAAATATAACTTACTAAAAATAGCATATTGCTAAAAATAGTAAGTTGTTCCAAACTTATTTTAACCACAATCCGAGCAGCCGTCGTACTTACTAAAAATAGTAAGTCCAGAAAAGTCCTCCGCTCTAGTTGCATGTCACACCAATGCAAAGCTCTTTGAAAACCTAGAAGGAATTTAGACTCCAAACTGCAAAACTCTAATATGCAAGCCCTCAAATTCACAAAAGAAACCTCCAAGCAGCTAGAAACCCTAGTTCTGCCTCTGACTTGCCTATGGGCATCCGGGGATAGGCTATCAATCACTGGAAAATGCAGTGCTAAAAATGGGGACATTACATATGACAAATTCACAAAATCTATCCATTTTAATCAAAATGCCTTTATGAAGTAAATTTTTTATTTTGGGTACAAGATGCCATAAATGGAAGTTTTCAAAGCAAGAGAGAGTTAGAATCTGCCTATGTATAGGTGTGCATGAGCCCAAGAAAATGCCCCTCATAAAGATTTGTTTCTAAAACAAATTTAAATATTCAATGGACAGGTATGTGCCTCCATGTCAAGGGCACACTTTACAATTGAAGCATTTTGTTTTCAAAAATTGCATGCCTATATATAGGTGCATGTCTTGAACAAATTGCATGCTTGGAACAAACTATGTGCCTATCCAAATGGAGAAATTGTGATTTATATCAAAGGTTGAAAACATGTTGCAAGGTGCATGTGTCACTCCAGAGGGTGCGCCTAATAACATAGAAAGAGGTGTGGTTTTCATATCTAGCTGAATCATTAGAGTAACAATCTTAGTTTTATTATTAATGGACTCCATACTCAATCAACTAAGCTATAATGTCCCCTTTTTTGGAGTGATCACAGGAGAAGACCTAATGGGCTCAATTCCACACCTCAGGATTTTTGCAACACAAATTGAGTATTGGAGATGACTTGATATATTTTCATGATATTTATTGTTGGGTCAAAAATATTTAATTATTTTTCTTTGATGAGGAGCAATCCATTTGGGGATTTTGAGGTGGAGGAAAATAATATTTTGTTTTGGTGCGCCCAAGGGAGGAGACTAAATAATGTTTAAAATCAAATCATAATTTGATTTTGCCGCCAAAATAATTCTATAATCTTGCTTTTAGGCTGGGCGCCCTTTTGGTGATTAATTGGTGGCAAAAAAATAAATTAAAAAAATAATATTTAATTCTTGGAGTTTGGCGCCCCAATTGGAGGTAAAAACAAAATATTTCAAATTTAAAAGATGAATTCGGGCACCCAAATTGGGTCGGCCAAATTGGAGAGATAAGGTAGGCTTGGTATAAATGCAAGTTCATTTGTGGAGACTTTTCATCATCGTGCCTATTTTTCTTCAGTCTTGATCAACAATTTATTGCAACTATTCCAAGGATGAAAACCCTTGCGAATTATGGGCGAGTTGAATGAAAACCTAGCTCATCTTGGGAGGACTTCATGACGGAGGTCTACTTGTACTTCAATGGCATTTTGTCTAGGGTTTCACCCTAGAGTGGAGCGTCCTATTGGATGAGGTGCGACTTGCTATTGGAGGGGCGATTTGGCATTTGGTGGTCATTCGCGAGCTTTGCAAGGGTTTCAAACCCTCATCTTCAGACCAGCAGGTCAACACACCTATTTAGTAGGCTTTGGAGGCATCTTCATCCATATTTTGCATTTTGTCATAGCTGGAGTAGTTCGCCCAGCTAGGGTTCATGTGGAGCAGCATTTTCTATACATATTGGCATGTAACTAGGACTGGTTTGTAGCAGCAGACTTCTGAATTATTTTTGGGCATGTTTGGGCCCATTTTGTGATGTATTTGCATGAACATTACTTCTGATTTTGTAGAAGCAGTTGTGACAAATTGAAAATCAGATCTCTTTCATGTTTGGATGGTCATTTTGTTGTTGTTCATTGCTGGATGTGTTCGTATTTGCAAGATAAATATATTTGCCCTACTATTTGAGCATTTTGAAAGCATATGTGTTTGCTGTTCATACTTGTTTGCAATCAGAAAAATTATATCAGAATCTTAGGGTTTTTGCAAAAAATTAGGGCAGAATTCTGAGTTTTCAAAATCAGACTTTAGGGTAAAATCTTATGTGGGATATTTCATAAGCTTGCTAAAAATAAATCTTCTATTTAAGACTAAATGTTATATTTGAAGAGGGATTTGCCACTTGGAAAAGTCATTACCTTTGAATGCATAGCTCCAAATAATGACAAATCAAGACAAATGTCTCCATAAATAAAAGATGCAGCACATTTTGTAGAGATTTGTTTATTTTGGAAAAGCAAACAAATTAATTGAGGGAGGGGTGTGCCTGATTTGGAAGGTCTATTCTTTCACAGTAGGTAAAGCATAAGCAGCATCACTAATTTCTGTTTTCGTAGGTTACTTGACAATCACAATAGCAACTATAAGATATCAAATTTGAAGAAAAGCAGTTTAACACCAGCCATAGCAAACTTATCGGCCTTAGGTCTTCCTCAAATTCTTCCATTTCTCTCTCAAAATATCCACAAAATCAAGTCCAAATCAATTTAAAGCGGCCATTTGAAGGCTTTTCCAAGGATTGAAAGAAGTGCAATTGCAAATGCTCAATTGTTTCAATAGAATTCAAGATAGTGAGACACTAAATCAGCAAAGGATATTTAGATTTAAGACATCAAGAAAGGTCATAGTTTTAGAGAATTTTTAAACTGTCAACATGATCATTGTAGAAAAGCTTCATTGAAATCATTTAGAGCCAATAAATTCTAATTTTATTGCATGCTAAAAATAACTAGTTGTATTTTTTGCCATCACAAGAAAAGCGTATTTTGAGATGTACTATTTTTGGCTTTCCACTATTCTTAGTGTTCCCTATTTTTAGCTCAGAGTTGTCTATTGTTAGATTGTCCATTTTTGGATCTCTTGCCATGCAAGAGATTTAGCTTTATGTGACGGTTTGTAATAATCTAAGTTACCGGGTTCGCACTCGGAGGCCTCGAACCCGGTCCGGGTTCGAACCCGGTATGGGTTCGCCTGCGGATGCGTGTTGGGCATGCACCTTGTGCGTACCCAGGGCACACCCAGTCAAATGGTGCGTGAACCCGAAGGTACCAGCCGCGTACCCGGGCGTACCTCGAAGAACCCATGGCCCAAAACTTAGAAAGTGGGCCCAGACATAAATAAAAAACATTTTTTTAATTATATTTTTGTCTCGTAACCCTAATCCGACCCAATATGAGGCCTTTCAACATTAAAACATTTCATTTTTACCTCTCATTTTGCTCTCACCATATTTTCTCTACATCTTGGCATTTTGAAGGGAGGTGCTTGTATTCGAAGGAGATCGATTGTGGAGTGCCAAATAGCTTCTACAAAGGAGATTTAAGTGTTTAAGGTATGCATTTAAACCCTATTCTTTGATCTTTTGATGAATCTTTTCAAGTTTCTTAGTTTTTGATGGATTTTTTCAAGTTTGTGAAGAAGTTTTTCAAATTTCTTTTTTTTTTAAATTTTTTTTATAGATTGCAACAATGGCAAGTAGTCAAAGTTCAGTGAGTGGGGAGGGAAGTCAAAAGTTCAAAATTGAGAAAGGATCTCCTTTATGGACACATACCACAAGAATTTCACAAATTCCTGGAGGTGGGGGTTTTGTTTGGAAGTGTAATTTTGCAATGCACAATATAATAGCTCCTATTACCGAGTGAAACTTCATTTTATGGGCCATAGTGGCAAAGGGATTAATATGTGTGTGGGCCCAAATAAGAAGGGGTTGTCTTCTGTACAAATAGCAGGATTTATAAAAGAACAAGAAGATGCTGACAAATTGATTGCAAAAGGAAAAGAAAGTAGTTATTCTTCCAGAAAGAAAAAAACACCGACATTACCCTCTCAGACAGTTAGGGCCTCCAGACATCCCTTCTTGTCTATGCCCTCTACAGAAGAGGAAGATGAAGATGAACAACAAATCACCACCCGCAAGAGAGGTCCATTGGAGAGGGCATTTAAAATGGAGGCAAGAGATATTGCTGAAGAAAAAATTGCACGTTGCCTCTATGCCAATGGTCTTCCATTCAACTTGGTGAGATCACCATATTGGCGGGACATGGTGTCAACAATAAATAGTGCACCTCCTGGTTTCACAAGTCCTGGGTTTCAAAAAGTGCGTACCACCTTATTGCAAAGAGAGAAGAAATCTTTAGAGGCCCAACTAAAACCAATTAGAGATTCTTGGATTGAAACAGGTGTATCTATTGTTTCCGATGGATGGAAAGATTGCAAAAACCATCCATTGATCAATGTTATTGCAGTGTCCCCCAAGGGGGCAATGTTTTTGAGGGCGGTTGACTGTGAAGGGGAAGTGAAAGATGCAGAGTTCATTTCTAGGATTCTCATTGACTCCATAGAGATTGTGGGTGATGAAAATGTTGTCCAAGTAATTACGGACAATGCAAAAGTTTGCAGGGCTGCAGGTGCTTTGGTAGAGGCTAGATATGAGCACATCTTTTGGACACCTTGCACTGTACACTCCCTCAATTTGGTGATGCAAGCAATTGGAAACCAAATAGAGTGGGTGAAAGAAATATACGAGGAGGCCGAGGAGATCCAGATGTTTGTGACAAACCACCATATGTCACAAGCAATTTTCAGAAAATTTTCAAGATTGGAATTGTTGAAGGTAAATTTAATTTATTTAGTTTCATTTATGTCATGTTTTACATAATTGAATAAAATATATTTTTTAACTTATTTAGTAATTTACATATTTTAAATGTGTTATTAACTTACTATTAACATGTTCTTAGGTTGCTGAGACCCGATTTGCATCTCACACAATTGTTCTAAGACGACTTGTGAAGGTGAAAGAGGCATTGAGTCAAATGGTTATTAGCAACCAATGGGGTATCTGGAAGCAATCAAATTCAAAGAGGGCCCAAAAGGTCAAGGCATTGATCTTGGATGACGATTGGTGGGATCGTGTGAATTATGTATTGGAGATCACCGAACCTATCATGTCTATGCTTCGGTTTGCTGATACAGATGAACCATGCTTGGGGGATGTCTATGATAGCATGGACACAATGTTGGAGAAAATAAAAATTGAAATACAAAAGAGAGAGAATGATCTCGAAGACACCCTTTACAAAAGGGTGGAAATAATCTTCTTCATCGTTGGAACAAGATGACAACACCATTGCACCTCCTTGCATATGCCCTATCTCCAAGGTACTATACCAGAGAAGTACTTTCTATCCCAGGGAGAATACCGCCATATAGAGATCTTGAAGTTGCTAGAGGGTATAAGAGGGCATTTAATAGACTCTTCACTGATCTAGAAGTGGAGACAAGTGTTATGAAAGAATTTGGAATGTTTATCATAGGAAAAAATCTTAGCCCTTCTGTTGTCAAAGACCAATACAAAATGGATGCTATTACATGGTGGTACCTCCATGGTCAAGTTTATATGTACCTCCAACCTCTTGCAATCAAGATCCTCTCACAAGTAAGTTTTTTTTTTTTTGCCACTTGTATTGTAGAATTTAACACTTAACATTCTTGAATTTATCTTGCATTTTTTATTTTTAATTTTGTTGGTTTTCTCTCTAGGTTGCAAGCTCTTTTGCTGCTGAACGGAATTGGAGTACATACTCCTTTATCCACTCAGTGAAGCGTAACCGGTTGGCTGCAAAAAGAGCTGAAGACTTGGTCTATATTCATTCCAATTTGCGTCTTTTGTCACATAAGGAACCTCAATACAAGCAAGGGGTGGCAAAGCTTTGGGATGTAGCACCCGAGTCTGCTGACTTGGATGCAACCATTCAGGATCTTGCTAGAGCCACTATGGATGATGTGGATGATAATGATAATTATGACATACATGGTGCTGGAAGTGGAACCACTTTGGGTTCAAATGATGATGATCTTGAAGTTGAAGCTGCTGAAAATCCAAATGACGAAGATTTTTTTGATAATCCTTTTGATGACTAATGAACATTGAAATTGAATCATGTTTCAACTTTCATGAACTACATTTTGTAATTCAGTAATACTGTAATTGTGATGATTTCCATAATTGATATCATTGATATGGCATATTTGAATATTTTTCAACTATCAATTGACATTTAATATTTATCTTTGGCATTTGGCATTGATCAATGATCAAGTATCATACTATGAAATGATTTAGTTTTACAATTCTGTATATTTCTCTTATTTTTTTGTATATATAATACATATATATATATATATATACATGTACCCTTACGTACCCAAACCCCTAAAAAAAAATTTCACGTATCGACATACCGGGTTCTCGTACCCGAACCCGTCCCCGAACCCGGACCGGTAACTTAGGTAATAATTTATATTAGTCTAACTAGTAGCCACATGATTTTAGTTTTAGTATTAATGGATATTATTTAATAAAGATTGCTTTATATGCAATCAAATTAGAAGATAGAGTAGAATTAGTAGTTAATTTTTCATTTATTTTCGTGCATAGCTTTCTATACATTATAAATAAGTAGTATTTTGTACTTAGTCTATTGGTAATTCGAGAAGTAGTTATTCATTCAATTGTATCTTGTATGCCTATTTTGCTTCTAAATTACTAATTAAGTATTCCACCTTATGTGTTATTGTGCTTTTATAAGTTGAAACTTTACAAAGCTTTATATTGCAGTAGGTGTTAGTTTGGTCTCTTGTAGGTTTGAATGCAACTGTCTTGTTTAGCTTATAATCTTTGTTGTATTTGTTTAATCCTAATCAATCCTTGTGTACATGCATTGTTTAGTCTTTGCTTTTAGTTGAGTGGCACAGGCATGTAGTTGTATAATTTATTTTCAATCAAAATTTATAAAAATCATATTCTTTGAGTTGAAAGAGCTTCTTAGCCTTTTGGTCTAGGTGAATCCAAAAAGACACTTCTAATTTTATTATGAATGGAAACCACCCAAGAAATCATTGCATATTGTCCAAATTAGGTTTTTTTTAGTTGTTTATAAGGAGCTTCCCCTTATAATTTGAAGAATGGCTCTACCAAACATTTGTTCCATTTTGTGTTGCATTGAAAGGTGAATTAAAATGTCAACAAAAAAGTACCTATTATTTTTGGTTGAAATAGTGTGTATATGTAAACTTGCTTGTATCAAGCGAGCTTCTTTTATTATGTGAGCAATTGGTTGAAACATATTTGGGTACTTTAAAATATTTTATTTGCAAGGCTTCACTTTGGTAGTTGTCCTCTCAACATGATCAATGGTAATGATAAAGAAAGAACACATGTAAATGGAATTTTCTCCAATTTGTTAAAAGAAATATCCATTTTTCTTTATAATTTTTTTTATATCCCTGCCTATTTTTGTCTTCACTTTCAGATATGATTTATTCTATTTATTTTAATTACCTTTAGTTACAAGTCTACTTCTTTGATGAATAGGAGAGAAGTTCATTCTGCTCAATTAGAGATACCTGAATTTTGATGTGAAGAGTTGTATATGTTCAGAGAATCCTTAAATTTTACTAATGTGATAACATTGGGTTTGATACAGCCAACCTAAAGTCCATTGCAGAATTCTTTCAGAATAGTGAAACTCTTGGTGGTTCAACAACAAGGGACTGGATTGAAGTTTATGAAGAATGTCGTACGTAAGTGATATTCAATTAGTCTCAAATCAGACTCTTGTGTTTTAACTGTCTGAATAAAGCATGCTGGTTACTTCGCTTTTTTATGCTGCAATTAATAGGGATGCCTGAAATATATATTCTTATAGGATAGTAAAATATTTAAGTTACATTTTAATTTGTAGAGTGATTTTATTGCAGATATTTCTATACATTTCATAAATATTCATGCCTTTTTGAATACTTCAATTAGTTGTTTGCTTATAGTCATAATCATGAGAATATTGCAAAATGAAATGAAAAACACATATTTTTGCATATAACCATAATCATGAAATATTGCAAAAATGAAATAAAAAATACATATTAAAAACTATTTATAATATTCTAGTATTGATATTTTTGGGAGAATTGTATCATATATAATAAGAGGCATGATAATTACATTAGATGAACCATAGAATTACAAGAAAAGTCTCATCGTATAAAAGTTAACATTTGAATGTGCACCGTGTTGGCGTTTCAATTCACACCTTTGGAATGTGGATTAGAAACAGACAACTATGCATAGTTGAACTGCTCTTCAAAACAAGAGGGGAAACTCCCTCTTCGCTGATGATGCTTAAAAAAGAATACTAAACTATTGCCAATCTTTTTTAGTTCTCAGCTCAAAGCACAAGGTTATAAAATTCTTTGTGTCATAGCTGAAGTTTTCTCTTTTCTATAACTTCAACTACAACTAGGCCTACACTAAAGATGCTTCTGACAACTCAAGTAAACCTAGAGCTTGAGAATCAGAAGTAAATGAGGAATGATTTGATAACACATAAACTTAAATAAACTCACTTCCAGAACACACCCGAAGACTCATTGTACTTATAAGATATAAGCTGAAATAAAGATTATATAAGAAAAACACATAAAACAAAATACTAAAAGAGATTGAGATTGTTACACCCCAATTGTGTATTTACTATTAACTATTACTATGTAAAATAAATTGTGAATGTAATGTGAATTTAGTGGATGAATAAATTGTGTGTGCACTTTGTTATCACTGCTTTATGCACGAATGTCATCTCATTTAATGTTATATGAAGGAATGCATTTATGTGATTGGATGAATATTGTATTTATATTCTAACTTTTGAGATGAATTATGTATACTGCATATTTTGTGATCAACTGACTGCCAAGTGCATGTGTTAGTGATTGCAGCTATATGTTCAACTCCTCCAGGCAGAGGGGAAGTATCACTTAGGAGAAGGTCTTGGTCAGGTAACTAGTATTGTAACCTATTTGAGCTTACACACACCACAGTAGAATAATTGAGACGGGTTACTAAGTGGTAAGTTGGTAAGTCATCCCTAGTCAATATGTCTGCATTAGTATGAGTCTTGTCTACTTTTGAGTGCATTATTGAGTGATGTTTATCTGTTTGAGCTTGAGAACTCTTTACCTTCTTACTATGCTTGTATTGATATATGGAACATATGAAGAATATATATGCGCACACACTTGCATGCCGATGAAAGACTATACGCACAAAGGAACGCGTACATGAGGGTACATAGGTAGACGTATCTTTGTACACTCATGCACGAGTTGCTTATGCGCATGGAATTATCTGATGGATTTCACGGCATGTATATGTATACGTATAGATATATCGCTCATAAGCTCTAATCAATACCATAGTAATTATATGTGATTTTGGAGTATGAATCAAATATATATATATATATATATATATATGGTGTATATATATATGATGTATATACATATATCCATATGTATATATCCATATACGCCTATGGTGGTAAATGGACATGCCCATACAAATGTATCGATACATGTATACATACGTATACATGACATAGAGGCATATATATATATATGTATACACAACCGATATATTGATATGACAATGTGATTGTTATCTTGATGTATTCATTTGTATATCAATTATATATACATACTTTATTGACATATGATAAATGTGGACATATATATATATTAACATAAACATATATACGTATATATATATGTATATGTTACATAGACATATTTGAATGATATTTGCTTTGAGATCGTCTAACTAAATCAATGATTATTAGCCGATTTAAATGCTTTATACATATGGCTTTGAAGTCGATTATCTTAACTTAGTGGCCGAACTTTGTGATAGTTATGACTATATTCTTTGGCTGCATTTTATGCTCTTGTTGTCAAACGAAAAAAGAGTTTGTGATCTGCAAACTAAGCACAACCATTAAGTCGATGTTTAAGAAGAGAATAAGTCGACGCCTTATTGAAACCGTGGACCTAGTCAATTGAATTACCACATTATTTTGCATCGACCAAACAACTGTAAATACATGGAAACATATCGACGACTATGTCAAACCGATTCATTGAGTGAATTGACACATATATCATGACTTAGTTAATATTTAACTTGGTGGCACGCATTTGTTGTTGACTGTTTCTTAAAAGGAGGAAACCGTGCCATCTTTGAGAGAACATAATAATGCTTGGCGCCACCTTTGAATCCTTTAACTTGTAGATGTCTGTTTTGAGATACAAATCGAATTCTATCATGTGGAGATTTGAAAAAGTCTCTTAAGTGTTGTCGATCAAGAAGGTCGACCTGTAGCTGTTTAAGCTGAGTATGTGCTTGTTTGTTCGCCACCTTTCGAGCTGAGTTAGAGGTGTTGCTATGCATGCTTGTTGCTATCAAAATCATGCCTAAACTGTAGACAAAATTGTTACCAGTTTGCTATATAAATAAGAGGAGTAAGTTCATTTGTTTGGATGCATTCCTTATACAAGATTACACATTCTTCTATTCATTATTTCTTGTGCAAACTTCTACATTTTATCTACATTTTTGTCTGCAATAATCTATCAAGAACAGTAAGAGCCTTGAGTTTTAGAGTGAGTTAATTATTATTATTGAGAGTGTAATGTCCCCTTCTCAGTAGTGATTAGTGCAATTGGCCGTTAGCCTATCCCAGAGGCCCGTAGGCTAGTCGGAAGCATAAATTAGGGTTTCCTATGTTCTAGGAGGATGTTTTGGTAGTTTTGGGGGTTTGCATGTTGGAGTTTTGCAATTTGGATTATGGATTCTTTCTAGGTTTTTAGAGAGCTTCGCAGTGGTGTGACATGCAACTGAAATAGGTAACTTTTTCGAACTTACTATTTTTAGTAAGTTGCGACGGCTGCTCAAAATATTTTTAAAATGCATTTGGACACACTATTTTTAGCAGGGTTTCAATAGGCCAGTTTAGAGGCTATTTCAGGCAAGTCAGTTTGAGCAGTTTGGTCTCCCGCACTCTTGAATTTCATTTTTGGTAAATCCAATATTTTGTTTGAATTTATATTTTAAGTGAAAATATATTGCTAAGGCTTGGAGGACGCCTAACTTGGAGAGATAAGTTATTTTAATAAAGGTGATTTTTATAAAGTATTTTCACTTAACCTTTTTGGATGCCCAACTCATGTGATTATTTGCATTTTTAATAAAGTCACCTCCTTCTCATGTTCGCCAAGTTATGAAGGTGAATGAAGTTTGAAATGAAATCCGAATGTAGCTTGATATAGGTGAATTTGAATGTCATGTTTGGGCGCCCTAATTGGAGGGAAACAAATTTGAATTGATGGAGAAGTTTATAAATAAGAGTGCTGGTTCATTCTTGTGATCTATTGAAAATTATAACGAAGTGTTGCCGAAATGGTTATTCACTCGCTTGAGGAATGCATACCTCCTAGCAAACTTAGTTTCTTTCTTGAAAGATAGCAACTAGCTAAGGTATAGATTGTTCTTTACACTGAAGAACAAATGGAGTTCATTGAGATGAGAATGTTTGAAGTTTTCTGAAGTTTTGGTGTGATTTTATTAGTTTTTAGTTTGTTGGTTTGGTGCTTGTATAAGCATGGTTTTTCTTGTAGCTCCTTGCTCGATTTTTCAGTGGTTGTGGGTATTGTCCCAATCTCTTTCTCTATACTAGGTGCCCCTTTCCACAAGTTTTGGTAATTTTTAATGAAGTATGTGATTTTATAAGGTTGGTCGCCCTTCTCAAGGAGGCCGTCCCCTCATGTTTTTGCATTGGAATGCGTGCATCAAATATTGAGGACCCTTTGCTGCTGTTTGTGAGCTTGAACATGGATGCCTAACTCCTAGGCCTTCTTTGGACTTGATCTCATGTCATTCGGAGGAGTCTACATTGAGTTATGAGCATTTTAGTGTGTTTTATGCTTGCTGGTTTGAGTTTTCTGTACGCCGGTTTTTCATATCAAATTGTTAGAAGTTCTGATTTTGGTTTGTTTTTCATAGTTGAGCAGTTTGAGGAGTTTGGAGAATCATCTAATATCATTTTGCAGTGGATTGGACAGCTATATCTCTTGTAACTTGTAGATTATTCTCATTGTAAGGCTGAAATCAGTAGTACTGATTCAGTCACTTTATATTTCTACTCTTTACTTTGTAATTCCCACTTTTAGTGGAAGGGATAGGCCTCACCATCCATTTACTTTCAGCATTTACTTTTCTATACTATCCGCTGAACAAGTGGAAGGGGTCGATAGGCCGCCCATACTTTACTTTCAGTACTTTGTAATTCATCATCATGCTGATCGGTTGAGCCGTCAAAATACTCCCATTGAATAAGTTGTCGAGTTGCATATGCATTGAACTTTTCCAGCAATTTCAGATTTATATGCTAACGATCCCCTTTCTACCGTATGCTCTCACCTGGTGCCCACATTGGGATCTGGGTGATAAGAAAGTGAAAGGGTTCCTTTCAGCCGGTTTATTTAGATTTGCCAACGCCAAAGAGTGAAGTGTCTTGGCAAAAAATTCAAAAATTGTTGGGGGATATTTCAGAGAGGAGTATTTGCCAACTTGTGAGTTAGAGGTTATTGAGTCTTTGTTGAAGGATCGATACCAGGCTAGTTGCTGATTTGGATGTGTTGTAACTGCAACCAGTTATTTGGAAAGCTTATCACAGGCATGAGAATATTCTTCCTTTGTTTTCTTTTGTGTTGAATGATTGGCTTCTTGAGTGTTTAAACCAGTCTTTTCTAGTTACTTGCATATAGGGAAAAGTAACGTTTGCTTTGAAAGAAAAGTGAGAACTATTTACTCTTTTTGTGTAATGTTTGTAATTACTCCATGATAGGAGAGACTGTTTGTCATATGTATTTCTATTATACTTGATATGATTAAACACAGATAGAAGACTGTTTGTCATAGGTATTGATATTATACTCAATATGATTAGTCAAGGGTAAGAGAGATTGTTTGTCATAGGTATTGTTATTATACTAGATATGACCAAACGATGGAAAGCTTAAGGAACACTCATAGGTAGATATTTATTTATGCTAGATGGCTAGTAGGATATTCTCGAGATTGATATCTAGTGAAGGGAGGGAACTAGGGCTTAATGAGTGGTGTTACCTTAGGTTGTGTTAAAGAGATAGGTTATCCTGGGGAGTAGCTTTCTCGTTGTGAAGAGTCCAATTGGCTCCAATTCAAACCCTGCAGTTTTTTGCTTATCTTTTTATGTTTTGATTGATTTTAAGAAGAATTCTAGACAAAAGTAGACGGGGCATCCAACATATAAATGTACATAAAACTGAAATTTAAGCTAGATCTGAGAAACTGCATATGTATTAAGTGTTAATCAACTACTACAAATAGATCATGAACAATAGACATACCCGAAACCCTCCAGATTATTTAAATTAAGAAATTTTGCATTTGCTAGGCAAGAATGGCTGAAACTGGTGAAATAGCACACCTGGAGCTTGGATCTACTTTCTCCAATGCAGAATCTGTAGAAAATGCGTTGAGAGGTGTAGGCACCCAAGAAGGAACAAAGAGATGGCCAAAAGGAGAGGCGTTTCAGCCTCTTGAAAAAACACTCCACCCAAAGAGAGGTACGGCCAGCAAGAGGGATGTACGACCAACAAGGTGAATGTGGATTCTTTATTGAAAGCAGCAAAAGGTGAAGATGGCGTTCCAGATCTGTAAGCCCTCTTCTTATTAACCTGTAAACTTCTAAATAGAATAGCTCTGTAAGCACAGATGAACTCCTGAATTGAAGCTCCCATAGTTGCAATCATTCAACTTGTATTCCACAGTCTCACAATCACACATCAAAGAAAAATTTTCGCTCTCCAATGAAGAAGTTTCCTGAAACCCTTGCTATCAGACAAAAACCACAGAGAAGAAAATATCAAGCAATGTCAAATGATCAAAAGTGAGTTTGAATTGCCTTTCCTTCCTTATATCTCCCAAAAAGGCACGCACTTCAAAAAGCCACACACTTTTGCTTTGAAAATACATTCAAATGTATTTACTTTCCTTTTAATAGTTTTAACCCCCTTTATGAAGTGAGTGCACCTTTAATTTGATTTAAGTGATTTATTTTATCACTTTATAATCCTTAAGTCACCATTTAAATATATTTAAGTGGCTTTTAACTTTTATAAAGTCAATTTGACTTTATAATTTACCATTAAGTTAAATAATTAACTTAACCACCAAAATATTCATAACTCCCTCCAAACTCGGTATTTTTCCATGCCGTCAGAAGCTGGCGAACACTGTGCTACATATGCTTGCACTGAATGCACAATTGGAATGAAGGAGTGGGAATGATAGTACCCACCAAAAATGGCCACTGACCCCCTAACTAGATCCTGTCAGCCTACGAGGGTCCAAGAAATAGGCTAACTCAACTGCTCCCTAAAACAGACTAGAGTGGGGACATTACACTTGTGGAGAGGGATTGCCGAAGCATAGATATAATGGCCTTTAGTCAAAATGAGCTTGCTATAGTGTAAGTGAATGGTAGACCTTCACTCGAAGTACTGAGTGAAAATACTTTGGCCAAAGTAGTGTGATTACCCTAGGCTCCACTGTCAATTCACCATGTCCATTTAAATGCATGAAGGCTACTTAGCGTAGGTTATAAATCTTAGTCGTGTAGGGCATAACACTAAGCTCAGAGTGGTATGTCGTACGGGGTTACCCAACCAATACCTTCGTCGAAGGGTAGGGCCATCTATCATTGATAAATGTGTGGGGGACTGCTTGAGTTCGTGGTTGGCGGAAAAGCACATGAGTGATGCTTCTCCTCAACAAGCGACAAAAGACCAAGGTTTTGAAAGGCAGATTCCTAGACCATCTATATCTTAGGCTATGAAGCTCGAAGGAGCTATGTATGTAGTTTTGTACTTTCTTGGAAATATTGTACTTTGTGAAATATTGTAATGGAATGGAAATCTTTTTTGTATGCTATTTAGCATCTTTGTTCATATAAGTTCAATAAAGAAAGGAATTTTTTTTATTGCAATGACTTATTACATAGTTTATTTTACTCGCATAGTGAAAACTTAGGAAATTTACTTCAAGTGAACTTTTGGCATATTACATGTGGTATTGGAGCTACTAGGCTTAGCTTTGGAACCTATGAACTCATCATTCTTTCCATCCAACGTTATCTAATGTTGTGAATTCTTGTGCTAGGATGGTGTGTCTTAGATTAATGGCTCGAAAGTCAGTAATCGGAAACAAGCGCTACCTCAAGGCCAAGAAGGAAAGAGAAGCCATCGTTAGAACCATAGAGGGAACTAACTACAACAATGCCATTTGGTTGAGTGACACCGAAACATTTAGTCACACTTTTTCTCGGATCAGTGATGTGAAGAGAAAGATGAAGATGGAGGCTATGTACAACAATCTACCTTCCATATTATCAAAAAAGTTTGAGTCATTATCACTTTCCAGAGATATGCCCTCGGAAGGAATTGTCAACCCGACATTCATCTTTAGGGACCCTAGAGTTCTTCCATTGGTAGAATTAATAGTAATTTCCTTAAGTAACGATTCTGAGGGATATGTACCTCGAGTTTAGCCAGATGAGAAATGGTACCATGAACAAATGTCTACGAAAAGGGTAGACTATATTGTTGATGAACACCATATTGGCATTGAAACTCGTAACTATGTATTGGAAGATAAATCCGAGGGCTACTATCTATTTTGGGATAGGTATGAACAAAAAGATAGAGATGAGAAAAAATCTCAGTCTATAGGATATACTCCATTAAGTTGTGTCAGAGAGTGAATTGGAGGGTTACTCTCCACTCGACTATCTGAATAGTCGCTGCATGTAATCAAAGGATATTATACCTTAGCTGATATATTTGTGCAAGAACATCTCTGCCTCTGGTGATGAACTCCTCAATCCAATCCCGTGTATGCTTCCCATATATCACCAACTGCCTCAACTGCTGTTGATCAGCTGGTGTCTTTAGAATCTGGGGCAGCAATTGAGTGGTTTGTGAAGTGCCGTGAAGAAGATTAGAAATATATTGCCTGAGTTGCCAGATTTCAACCTTGAGGGCTGCCTTATCCTCTCCATCTTTAAGCACTCTATCCTTGAGATTTTCTATTGCAACATTGAAGAGATTTACATCTGTGTGCCTAGTGCTTTTGCCGAGATTGGCTTTAACCATTATAAAATCATCAACCTCCACTTCATCAATATTTTTATCTTCTGGAGGCATAGCAGTCTCCATGATTATTTCACCCTCTGGATTCTTTACAAAATGAAAGTGTTTCTTTAGTTTCTTCACAGGTGCATCCTCGTTAATGTTGTCAAGCTCTGCAAAGTTCAATTGATATGAAGGCCTCCTCCTTTTCCTTCCCAGGGAGTTCTCAAGCCAAGATATAGTGTCTCTACTAACTTCCCTGAGAGGTTCAATTGCAGCTTCTTCAACTTCTTCATCTTCTAAATCAATCTGGATAGGAGAAGTCCTCGGTGATGGTGGAGCATCTGGAGATGCGGGCACAACCTCTGCTTGTGGCGCGGGCTCTTCAGATGGAACTCCTGTTACAATTGTTGGTTGCTTCTATAGAACTATATTGGAAAAGTCCAACCTTCTCTTTACATTCTTTGTTGTTCTGCTACCCTTCACACCTTTTGGAAGATGACTTATAGTCTTAATTGTTGGTTGTGGTTTGGAAGAAGAAGGAAGGGATGATTGCACAATTGGTGTTTCTACGGATGGAATAGCTTTCTTCCAGTACCTCTTGAGGCCTAAGAAAATCTTCTTGTTCTAAATGACTCTAACTCCTTTCTTCAACTGAAGTGCACTCCTTGTTGGACCAATTGACTTGTGGAAGTGGTTGTTGCTCAATTTGATTTCGGGAGTACATAGGAAGAAGTACATCTCCATCATCATCGAACAATCCTTCAATAACTTCTAACAAGCAATCTCTCATCTGATGGAGTGTGAGCCTGTTGTTACTACATCTCCGTACCTCAAACTCATCTCTGCAATTAGCCCAAAAATCTTCAAGTGTGGGCACATGAGAATAGTTTTGATCAAGACGGGATGTGAAGACTCCACGAGGATCGTATGATCATCTCTTGCTGAATGGCTTAAGACCAAATTTAGACAACTCATCACCCATTGACTTAGCATTTGTTGACGATCTACATTTGTAAATTCCTAACTCAACTGGAAAACTGAAGGTAGGCTTCTTTCGGTTTCTCAAGAACTTGTGAACTTCATACATTTGCCTTAGGAACTCCATGAAAACCACCTCATCTGAAGGATATCTTGGCAACATGATTGGAGAACTCAAGAAGCCATATACTCTGATATAGGTGAAGGTAGGAAACTGGATGAACCAATCTGCCCACTTCGCCATCGCTGCCCTGGCAGTTGATGAAATCCATACATGCAACTCGTAATCTAGTTTCTCATCGTATGCATTAAGAATGCCTCATTTACCCTTTTGTAGTGATGTGCTGACTCTGAAAACTCCAGCTGAGGTTAATGATTATAAACATGTTGTACATCTAGAGTCCCATTAACATTCAACCCCCTAAATTTACCTTGAAAGGCCACTAGGTAGACCAGGTAGGAAGTCACGTGAAACTCATGGATTTTGAAATATTCGGTTATTTGTGGGTGGAGACTATCGCTAATCAATGTTGGCCAATCATAGAATTCTTTCTTCTTCACAATATGAGATATGACATAAAACATCCAAGGTCAGAATTTTGTAACTTCTGCTTGACTAGTAATTCGGTTGAGCAGAGTAATCATTATTGCATACTCATCCTTGAATTCTCCTCGCCACACGTTCCTCGGCAAAGTGTTATGTTTTTCTTTCAGCCATCTTTGTGCAACTTTCTTGCGATATTTCTCCTTGTGCATGTCTCACACCTTTTCACATTCTTCAATGGAGATGTTTAAACTTTTAGACCAAGGTGGTATTGAAAAGCATTTTTCAATCATATCTGGCTTGAGGCTGCAAATCACTCTTCCATTTGGTGTTTGAATTTCCTGTGTTGCTGGATTGTAATGCTTGATACAAGCAATTACAAACTCTAGACTTAGCACTGAAACAAGAATTGATGTGCTGCAAGTAATCCAGAATGATCAAGGTCCCTGATTGCAACATTGCCTGCGTTTTCCAAAGCACGCAAATTGAACACTGGTTTGATATGATGCAAGTCAGTCTTAGCAGTCTTGATGAAATCATGAGATAGCACTGATTTGATCTTGAATTCAATGGGAGAGCACTCTATACTGAAAAACTTGAAGATTGACTGTAAACTTGACTATGTTTGGACAAGTTTTGCACAAACCCTAAATTTAGGTTGCTGATTTTTCTTCTTCAAACAGACAGATTTTTCGAAAAAAATTTGAGATATGGGTTTTGTAGAGAAACTTGTTGCAAGAGGACCCAGATCGATCTTTTTCGAAAATTTTGATGGCTGGTTGAAAAAGCAACAAACCCTAATTTCTGAAATTTTTGACAAAAAAACTGAGAGCTGGGTTTTGTGCAGAATCACGTTTTAGATTGACCCAAATGATCAGATGTTGAATATATTGAAGATTTCTTGGACATGCATGGAAAAATCAGGTTGCTGAAATTTGAAAAATTCTTCAAAATTGTTCAGAATCATGAACTAAGCTGACCCAAATTGCTGAAAATTGAAAAAGATGACCCCCTCCTTTTGAAAATTGATGCCCTGGAAAAATAAAGCATGGAAAAAGGAGCCTCTATGTGAGCTGATTCTGAAAATATAAAGAACTCTAGAAAATCTTCAAGTTTAAACCTTCAAATCTTTGAAATAGGAAAAATTCTTGGTTTCTCCTCTCTTGCCTTGAAATCACCTGCAAAAAATTGTGAAGAATGAATGCACATGGCTGCCTTAAATAAGTTTTAGGTTAAAAATTGCTTTGCTTCCTAAATTTAGAGCTGTGAAACCCTAAAATAGGTGCATGCATGTGGCTGCTTTCTTTTGTGTTTTTTGAAATTTTGAAAAATTTCTCTAAGGCATGAAAGTTTGGACGCCACCCTTGGAGGACTTAGCCATTTCTTGAATTTTCCTAAATTTAGCTAGATTTTGACCTCTGTTTGACTTTGATTTTTGGCTTCCAGATTGATCATACGAACTAGCAGAATGATCCATCATGGAGCTTGATTGAATCTAGCGAGATTGTTCTAGAGGCAACTTTGGCTAAAAACTTCATTTTGACCTCCAAAATCATGGGCATCCCTAGCTACCTAGGGCGCCCAGCATTACCAGTGTTAGCCATTTTTGACATTCTTCAGCTTTTGCTTGTTTTCTTCACCTTTAGATGATTTTGCAATTCTGGGAGCTAGACTGGCCCGATGAACTGACTGTCAAATTCATTGGATAGCTTGGCGAATTCCGAGGGGGGTCTTCTGGGGGTTGCATCTCTTGAAAAGTTGATTTAGGGCTTCAAATCCTTGGGTGCCCCTGGCTAGCTGGGGCACCCATGATTGCCAGAGTTAGATTATTTTCACTGTGTTTTCAACCTTCTTTTGACTTTTTTAATTTTACTCATGTTTACCCCTCCAATCAGTCTGTGATATCTAGTGACTGAGAGCTCCGATGAGCTTGCTGAAGATTGCGTTGGAGAGCTGCTTCAAAACTGGAGAAGACATTTTGGAGGGTGCTACTACAAATTCATCCATTTGATGACCCAAAAGCTTGGGCGCCTATCTCCTCCTAGGGCATCCAAGATCTCCAGCCTTAGCCTTTTTTGGCTCTTTTTTATCCTTCAAACTTGAAACCTCATGTTGTGTCCTCCACTCGATCTGAATTTGCTGGCAGTTGATGAGTCCGATGATCAGGCTTAGATATCCACTGCGAAGCCGACAGGATTTAGAAGAGACTAACTGATTTGGCAAACCCTAATTGTTGGATTTGAACCTCCAAAACCCTAGGCGCCTATCTCTTCCTAGGGTGCCTAAAATTTCCAAACTTAGAATATTTTCTGATGATTTCATGATTTGCATTCTACTTCTCTGTTGAGACCTCTCCGTTCAATCTCGAATTCAGACTGACTGGTTGATCTGATGGCTATGTGGATGGATTCATTGCAAAGGTGAGAAGATTCTGAGCAAAATTGTCTGGGATGAGCAAACCCTAATTCCATCATTTGACTTCTTGAAAAATTGGGCGCCTATCTCCTCTTGGGGCGCCCATGCTTGGTAGTGTTAGTTTTTATTTTTCAATTTTCAACTTTTCCCTTCATTCCACATGCTTGCCATTGCTTCAACTGTTGGAGATGAAATTTTTTCTAAGGCATAGAACCCTAGGCGCCTTTACTGGTTAGGGGCGCCTAGACTTTCCAGAGTTAGCCAAAATTTTGCATTTTTAAGATTCTTCAACCTCCATTCTCCATTCTTCGTCCCTTGATCATCCATTGCAATTTCTTGATTTGAGTAGTTCTTGAGGCTCTGAATCTAACACTTGGCAGTTGAGTGACCTCCATTAATGGCCTCGGAGTTCTTGAAAAAGCTTCTGAAAAAGCAAAATAGACCCACTAGGGTAGAACTAATCTTTTGACGATTCTGACTGGACCAGCCTGATGAAGAAGTATTTTAAGCCAATCAAAATCAATTTGAACCCTAGAAGCCAAACTTTTTCTATTTTTAAGAAATTTTGCCAACTCCATTTCAAAAGAAACTCAGAAAAACCTAGAAAAACGTTCTATTTTTAGAAACTTTCTAAAAATAGAAATTTTCCTAAAATTTATGGACGAAAAATTGAGATATGGGTTTTGTAGACTTGGTCGCTCTGAGCAGACCTAAATTGTCAGATTTTGAAAATTTCAAGTTTTTGACCCTCATGCAAGACATGCAAATTCCCAATTTTGACCTTTTTGACAATTTTAACAAGACTTTGAGCATTTCTTCAACATGCCTAAGTGTAGCAAAGTTTTTAATTTGGGGTACAACATGAAGGTATACACACACACACACACATACATTTAACAGGGTTATATATAACACACAAAGGTGATAGCTTATTGAGGTAATTCTCTTTTTTAGTTATGCTTTGTTCCAGTTCTAGATTTGCTAGTATAATGGTTTTCAAACCTATAATTGTCCTTTGTCCCTGATGTTTTTGCAAAGGGATTTTTACTACAAGAGGGAACACATGGGACATGTGCTACTACCTTGACATCCTTTTGCAATATGATATGTTTGAAAAATTTATCCTTGGCTAGAGGCATGTTGTAGAGATGCAATCAATGGCCATTTGCAATAAAAGCCATTTTGGCTGAGTCCATAGTGAGTAGCTTGACAACTTCATTATCAAAGACTCATTCAATATCATATGGTCCCAACCAAGGGTTGGAAATTTCCCCTTAAAACCCTTGAACTATGAATCATAGAGTAGGGCCCACTCATCTAGTTGAAAGAGCTTGGGCTTGGCAAACATCTTGTGCCACATGTACACTAGTTCTGGAGCACCTGAGTGTGGAACACAAATTCTTGTCTAAGTTCATCTAGAGTATGCACTTGATTCACTTGTTCCTTCTAGGCTTTTTAGATGTCCTTTCCTAATCTGTATTGCCATTCTTTTTCCTCTTTCAATGTCGTTTTTCCCTTGTGTATGGCTTCCCTTTTCAATTATTAGTGGATTTCAAGTGAGAAAGGAAAGCAAATGTGTCATTCATGGGAAACTTGGAGACAGCATCAGACGAAGACAATACTGAGGATGAGGACACTTCAACAAAGGAGAGTAAGCCAAAGAGGAAAAAAGAGAATTTATCACCAAAACAAAGTGTTGATGAAGAAAGCACTACTGAAGATATTACGGTTGATGAGGAGAAATCATCAATCGCACAAGGAAACGAAGCTGCCATAGAAGATATTGCACCAATGGAGATTGAGAAACTACACCCACAAAAGGAAACTCAATATCTAGGAACATCAAAATGGCCTAAACAAAAATGAATATTAGCTAGAAAGTTTGAGAGTGAATCTCCTCCTCTCCTAAGAAGAAAATTTATAAGGTTACTATAGCAACAAACAACCATTTCAACATCCAAGAAAGTTGAAAGGTTTTCTAGTGATTTTGATGCTGAAATATTGGAAGTGGACCCCAATATCCCAAAATCTTTGAAATGGTCTCAAAAGAAATAGAGGAACCTTGGGGTCACCAAGGAGAAAAAACAAAAATTTAACATATTGGAAAAGCAGTTGAAAGTTGTGTAGGAGGAATTAGTTATTGTTGCTGAACTTTAGCAGCATATACAAAAACATCCAATAATGAATACAACAAATTCAAAAACAACCTAATGAAGGGGTGACTATATTAAAGGAATTGTAGCGGGTGAAAAATATAATTAACATATTGGAAAATCAGTTGAAATTTGTGGAGAAAGAATTAGCTATTATTGCTGAACATTAGCAGCATATCCAAAACCTCCAACAACGAATACGACAAATTCAAAAACAACCTAATTAAGGGGTCCGGGTGACTATATTAAAGGAATTGTAGTTTGTGCAAACCATAGTTCATATTCATTGAGTACTCTACGTCGGCAAGTGCTCACAATTTTTATTTCTGAAACATGCAACTTAGTAGGGATGATTAAAGTGATGGTATTTTTTTGTGTGTGTTTCTTGCTAAGTAAATATACCACTATATGTGGGATGATTGTAAACCAACGTTAGACAACTATAAATTGACATGGGATGTGACATGAGATGATTGTAAATTGATGCATAATGACTAATATGGAAAAACATACAAATTTAGGCACCTAGGGTTTCTAAATTTATTACACCTATCTTGTTTATTTATTACACCTATCTTGTTTATAAATGTTTATCAAGATGTTTCTTTATGTGTGCAAAGGGTTAAATTGCTTCTACGACTTTGCAAGATTTGTATTGTAGATGAGTTAAAAGGTGTAGTTCGTGGCTTTGTGTCGAGTCCTCCATTTAACTCAATCATAGCATTTCTGTTCAACTTTGTGTGCACTTAAGTATTCAATATTTGTTTTTAATTGAATGGCACAAACATGGAGTCGTGGGATTTGTTTTAAGTCAAAAAACATAGAATCATTTGTAAAACATTGAGAGAACATCTTAACCTTTTACCCTAGGAAAAACCAAAAAGATATGCATTTACATTTTATTTAGAATGAACATGATCCACCCCAAAAAACATCGTAAAGATTGTAGATTGTAAGTACATATTGTTCATTTTTTTGGTAAGGTTTTAACTTATAGGGAGTTTTGCTTCCTAATTTGTATAATGGTTTTATTGCACATCTATTTTGTTTTGTGTTGCACTGAAAGGTACGAATTAAAATGCTAACAATGTGTACTTGCACTATTCAATCTTTGCATTTAACTAATCAACATAAGCATGTAGTGTAGAGTTTTCTTTTAGTCAAAAAGCATGGAAAAACTTTGTCTTGCATTGAAGCACATTCTAGCTTTTTGCTTTACGTGAATCCAAAGAGATACACATTTAATTTTATCTGCATGATTGTGAAAACACCCTTGAAAACATTGTAAAGATTATAAATAGTTAAGTATAGATTGTGTACACTGTAAATTAGGTTAATATTTATTTACAAGGAGCTTTCCCTTCTAATTTGAGGAGTGGCTCGACCGCGCCTACTCTAATTTTTGTTGCATTGAAAGGTGTGAATTGAAATGCTAACAAATTTTATTTTAGAATAAAAATTGCATTGTATGTTAGTTAGTTCCTAGAGTAGGCATAGTAGTTCATTATTTCCATGCAATAGCTTTGTAAACACTATAATTAAGTGCTATTTTGCACTAAGATTTTTAAATGATAATTCTTACACCTATGTTTTGTTGAAATTGTTGTTCAGTGTTATCAGTCTAGAATTCATTATTAATTTAGTAGAATTTCTTATGCCTATTTTACTTCTAAATTTCTACTGAAAGGTTTTGTGTTATTTGTAGCTTTGTATTGCAGGTTTGTTCAAAGTTGAGATTGTGGCTTTGTACCAATCCCTTAATCTAATTTACCCAAAGATTTGTGTCCTTGTGTTTAAATTTGTCCCTCTTTGTGTACTTGCACTGCTTAGTCCTTGGCTTTAGTTGAACAACATAAGTGTGTAGTCATGGTCTCCAAACTTTCAAGCTTTATTATTCATACTATAATCTTATTGTTTTGTTTGTTTTTGGCCCTGAAGAAGACAAATGTAGAGATGCTTTCATTATTACAAGAAGTTTATAGAGAATTTTCATAACCTAAATTCTTAAGGATAGTGTAGTTATGTTAGAAACTATCATCTTTCTTCCTGATTAATTCTTGAAAATCCAGTTCTGAAAACATTTACGATAATCTTAGGTCTTATCAGCATAGTTTTATCACCTTGTGCCATCTAACCTTATTGTAACGTACCAGGTTGTTTTCTGCCTTCATATATTCAACTTCTTGTACTTATTTGTTAAGAGTTGACTATAAAATGATGGATCATGAGTTGTCTAAGAAAAATTTGATTATGTGGTTTTGGACAGAATACATGAACTGAAAATTTGAAATTCCAAAGAATAATTTCAATAAGGTCTCAGTTGTTTCTAATCAATTGATATGTAGGATACTTTATCGAGAAATTAATTATATCAAGGAAGGGCGGAATGCTGATAGATTCAGGCGTGACTTCCGTAACATAAAGTGGGTTCGAATACCTGTATGTTTCTGCATACTTTTTCCCTAAATTTTCTTTTAAATTCATACTAATTACTGAGGTCTGGGGGAAAACACCTTGAGGATCCTGCATGGTATCCATACACTTATTTTCTCTATTTTGCATTGATTCTGAAGAATAGAACTTTCAATACAAATAGAACTTGTATTGGAACCAAACATCATTCCAATTGGTACAATACACTAAAATTCTATGTCCTATCTAATACTTTGTTTTTCTGTTCTAGGCAATATATTGGGACTACACCTCAGAGAAGGTATTGACGTTGGAGTATGTTCGAGGTAAGTTTTAGAAGGGCATTGTATTTAATACTTCTGAACATTTCCTGTGAATAGCTTCCCCACTAATTTAAAGATTACTGTTAAGCTTCTTTATGTTGGCTTCCTTGATGCCAATCCTATTGATGCATTATTTGTTTGAATCAAGTTTTGTGTGGGTCACTAATTCTAAACCCTTGAATAGGTATCAAAATAAACAACATAGATCTCCTTGATGCTAGTAACCTGAACCGCTCGTTGATTGCTAAGCGATCCATTGAGTCATATCTGCTTCAAGTAACATCTTCAAATCCCTGTGCTTTTTGTGACTTCAATATCATAAAATGATTTTAGAAAAAAATATATGATAAGTTGGAGGCAGGAAACAAATTGAAAACAACTTTATCTGGAGGACTTTTAATAGCATATTTGAAAGAGTATTTTGTTTTTTTGCTTGCCTACAGTTGTTAGATTATTTGGCAACTTTTTTGTACTCCACTGGTGTAGAAAACCCTGAATTATTTTCTTTTGTTTGATATTCTATTTTTCGTTTGTCTAGTGAAAACATTATGTGGTGTGATATTCTTTTTCTTATTTTCAAACTAAAGAGCTATCCAAATATCTTTGCAAGTGATCAAATAGAATGTATGGCATTCTGAGCGAATTTCCTTTAGTGACACTTTGGTAGGCTTAATGTCAAACCATGTCCTCGTTTATAATTTTAAGCAATAGAAAACCAGGTAACACTGAGATATCCAATTATGCTCATAGCACTTGAACATGATGGCATATTTTATTTGAATAGGAATCTGTTGTTCAACACAAAAATCTATTATTTTATTGGGAAAAAAGTTGATTGATCCTTGAATCAAAATTCTAATGACCTGTTTCATCATTGTGGCTGCAATTTATTGCAGATTCTAAAGACTGGATTTTTTCATGCTGATCCACATCCTGGAAATCTAGCAATTGATGTAGATGGTTCACTTATTTATTATGATTTTGGAATGATGGGAGAAATTAAATCATTCACAAAGAACAGGTTACTCCAAATGTTCTACGCAGTTTATGAGAAAGATGCAAGAAAGGTACTCTTATGGATGCTGAATTTCTATCATACTGTATAGTATATACAATTCATCATGTGCACTAAGTAATCATTTCCCAGGATAAATTCAGTGTTAGTCAATATTAAACATTTGTTGAAGGTAAAACATTCAATAGGAAGATCATGCAATAGTAAACTATTTTATGAAGAGATTAATTTTCTATTTCTGTCTTTACCTTTTTTTAATACAAAGTACCATTTCTGCATACCTAAGTATTTATTAAATTTTTGGTTTGAGGCTAATGCCTCAAGCTTGCCCTGTTTCAAGCCACATATCATAAATTCTTGTTAGAAATTTAACTGTTCATAGTCTTAAAAAAGAATAAAAACATGCAAAGCAGAAAAATGTAGTGGGAATTGAGTCAAAGACGTGAATATTGATGGGAGTAGCATTCTTCAGATTATAAGTCAAATTTATACCATTTAAAGATATTTTTAGATATTCTTATACCATGCGGCCACTGCAGATTCTACTTCATTATCCAAGCAGTAAATTGATCGTTCCTTGTGATTATGCATATGAAGAATCACAAGTCATAAGTTTAAAGACAAATTTTCATTGAGGAAAATATCTGTGAAAACTGATTGCCCACATAAGAAAAAATTGTATAATTGATGCCTAAATATGAGATTGTTTGAACTTTGACTATTTCCACAAGCTGCATCAAAATGGTACATCCGGTATTTCCAAATAAAATCATACTGAACTTAAATATGATTCTCAGACATGAGGCAGCAATTTAATTATATGAAGATTGGCTATTGTGTTTTAACTGCCTTATCACAATTCCATCTCCTTAAATTTTTATAAACAAGCTATAAACATTTTGATAAAATATTTTCTAATAAAAGCACTTCATAAATTATTTGTTATTTTAAAGAAGGTAATTTCATGTAAGCTCCCAATTTGAGGATTTAGATCTTCATATTTATTTAATGTTCTGAAATATCAATATACATTAATTATCTCTTGAAGCTTTTTCAGTAAATACTAAATTGATTCTATGCAGGTTATTCAGTCACTTACTGACTTAGGTGCACTTCAGCCTACTGGAGATATGACATCTGTATGTTGTGAGCCATTTTTTTCGTTTAAGGAAAATAAAGATTAGTTACTTTAAAGTTTTGAAACAGCTTTGTGATTTTGAATAGTGCATTCAGAGGAATTGGTGAATCAAAAGAGCCCTGCCAAAAGAACTTAGCTTATGCATTTGAAGATTTATGTATGAACTATGTTTTGTAGGTAAGACGGTCCATACAATTCTTTCTGGACAACTTATTGAACCAGAAACCTGACCAAGAGGCAACCCTATCTGCAATTGGGGAGGTATGTTAAAGGATAAACATTGTGTAATATGCTGAGCTAAGTTTTCTTTGAGTTTTGATGATTGTTTGATGAAATGCCAATTATAGATAACCAGTCATTTATGTACTTGCAAGTAGATATGCCATTTGAATCAATTTTAACCACAACTAATAGTGTGTCACAATATAAACATATCAATTACCAAACTATACTCAGATATCCAATACAGAAACTTTATTCAATTCCACAAATTTAATCAGCTGGGGATAATTTGTCATATATATATTTCACCGAACCATGGAATATAATTATCTGACCCAATACTTGAAATGTTAGATTTTTACAACTTTCTGGAATTCATCTATTATATGGTCTGCTAATATGTCAGCACTGGGTCCAACAACTGGGACCTCCTCGCTAATACTAATTTATCAGAATATCTGAAATTTCCCCATATTTTTAAAATTTATCTCTCTCTCTCTTTATATATATATATATATATATATAGCCGTCCCCCTATCCCCAAAAATGCCTTCAAAAAAATGCCGTCCCTGAAACTTGTCCCACCGTTCCGCCGTCCCCCCGTACCGGAAACTTGGTGGAACATAGATTTACTCCTTATGATTGGCAATAGGCATTGTGGGACCCAAAATCCTACTGTATTCCTCCATGCCACCTTATGTCAACGCTTCTATCTTGTTTTGGTCTTAGGACCTCCTCTATGATGGAGTTCATTCCTCAGCCCCACAACTCCCAATGATCACTTGCAATCAAACACCTATCATAGAAAGAGAGAAAAAACATAGCTGTGGAGACCAAGAGGTGATTAATCCAAAAAATTCATCAATCATTATGCGCATTGGATTACAATAATGAATCCTTACAAAGGAAAAAGTAAAAAGCAAAAAGCAAACCTAAAGAAACTCTAGGTGAGGATAAAAGGAGACCGTGACATGTGTCCTCATCCTATGACTTCAGACATGAAAAAACACATGACATAAGTAAACTTAAGTAGCTAGAGTGAAAAGGGACCTAAGTATTTAAACAATTAATTAGGTAAACACCCTTTTACTTGATGCGATTCAATTTATGGATGGAACAAGGAGGTGGCTAGGTGTTGATATTTAATAATTAGAACAAAGGTGCACTTTTTCACTTAAGTGAATAAACTTAACATCAAATTAGAATGAAAATTTGACACTTGGGTTCTTAAGTGACTAGGGGTGCTTAGTGTTGGTGACATGAGATGACTGCAAATCCCTAAGGTATCAAAATCTCTTAAGTGCGAGGGGTGTCAAGTTTGGGAAGATTACCACAATCCTATATTCAAGTTGGCCAACTTAGGACCAATTGTTGAGGTGGTTAAGACCTCCTTCGCTTCTGGCTCTGCAAGACTAAGGGGGTTTTCCCTAAAGTGTTGGAAAATATATTACCACGGAGACAAAAAACTCACCTTGACACAAACCATACCCATTGCATAGTGCACCCCTATTTTGGTTTTTACTTCGTGCCTAAATGCTAGTTTAGTAGACTCAAGGTTAAGAACCTTATTAAATAGATGATCTGCCACATAAGTATCAATGAATATGTTTTATAATACCCCTTAAAGTGTTACACACATTTAGACATGGCAATTGGAACACACAAACAAATAAAATTGAAAAGATGTTTAGATTGATGTATTGAGTGTGTTGAGGATGATGGGGAGAGAAATCTAATCATAGACTGGTCCCTTTATCCATTTGGGCAACAAAATCTTTGAATATAATCAAACATGTAATAATTGAAACCAAGGTGATAACTTAATGAAGACACCAAAAAATATTATTCCTTTCAGAATGCACAAGCAAGATGGGCTCTACACATACATTTAGAAAAATGATTGATAATTGCAAAATATTGAGTCTACTTAGTAATCCATGAGCATGCCCATACATTTCCTTTATTGTGTTCAACAAATACCTTACAAAAGCTTTGCAAGGACTTTATAGTCTTTTGTATGGCCAACTAAACAACACACATCCAACAATGCACACCATACACACAAACATTCAAGGAAGGCTGATTTTTCCATTCGTCACTTGATCTTCAAAGGTTACAAATGTTATTACAAATTTGGGATAAATACATATCATTACAATACTAAAATATCAATACCTAGAATTGAAAATTGAAACCCTAGGGCTTCCTATGAATATCTTTCTTTTACTAGTTCTGTCACTACTCCTTAGACCAAAATGTCACTCTCATAAAAAATGGCCACCAAGGAAAATATACCCATAGTAGGAAGGTGTGCAGGATGTCAGAAAGTCGTGCCATATTAGGGAACCCTAACCGCGAGATCCTCCAACACCTAGACAATAAGTGTCTTATACAAACTTGATTTGACAACTAAGGGGCATGAAAAAACATTCTTCTTATCCTTGCCATATCTAAGCATTGATTATTCATGGATACGAGTGCAAGAATTAGTGAAAACTCCCACAAAATTTGTCGAAATCACATCCTGTAGGTGCCACTCTGACAAAAAAGGAGCTGCAAATAATAAATGAGGCATAGTTTAAATTATTCCTCTTGGATTTGTGTCAAAATGTATCAAAGGCCTTTGTGGAGTTTTCTTGGGTTGACATTTGGTAGATACAGGCATCAATGGCATTGCAAAAGAGGTGGGTGAGGAAAAACAACTCATCTGTCCTCTTTTGTTGAATCGTAGTAGTTGCTATTAGCGAGAAGATAGGTCTATTCCCATGCATTTTTTGTTCTTGTGATTTCTACCTTCTTTAACCTTTTCTTTACCTACTAGGGCTTAGAGGGGTAGTAGGAACTTGTCGAAGGTTCCTTTGGTTCCCAAAACCAGAGAATCCTCCGACCACTATCTTCCTTTTCCTTTTGTTCTTTGTTTCTTTGCTTTCCTTGGTTCTTTTTTCCTTTTTTTTCTTTGGCTTGACTTCCCTCCTTGGCGCTTGCTGAAGGCTCTTATTTTACCTTTGTTGGGGGTCAGAGGTTCACTGGGAACTAGGAAGTAGGAACCAATTGAGGGTTCCTATGGTTTCGGGAATCGTCGAAACCATCGACGCTTTTACTTGTTTATTTCTTTGGCTTCGTTGCCTCTCCGTTTATCTTCATTTGCTTTAGGGCCTCAACATTTCCCGCTACTTCTCCTTGTTGGGGCTTCATGCTTCCCTTTCTTCATATTTTTGCTTGCCTATCAAGGTCTCGATTGGAATTATGAACCTATTTTCGATGCTTCATTATTTTTGTCTTCTTTTCTTCTTGGCCATGCTTTCTTTCTCCTTTCTTTTGTTTTCTTCGCTTCCTCCTGCTTTGCCTACCCATCTTTCCTTTGTTGGGGATCGAGGGATCCATGGGAACTAGGAAGTTCATCAGAGGTTCCCATGGTTTTGGGAACCATGGGAAGCTCTGACAACTATCTTCTTCTTTTTTGGTGCTTTATTTGCCTTGCTTTTCTATGCTTTATTCCTTGTCAGGGGTTCACTTGAAACCAGGAACCGTCGAAATTTCTAGTGGTTCTGGGAACCAATGAAACCTCAAATGACACCTCCTGGAAATGACTAAGGCATGGGCATGCGGATTGGAGTAAGAGTGGGAACCAAGAACTATCGGAGGTTTCGATGGTTCTTAGAATACTGTCGAAGATTGACAAGGTTCTAGGAACCAACCAAAGCTCTAAATTTCAATAACTTAGCCATTTTTACCCCAAATTTGTCCAAATTTGAACTGGAAATACCCATTTGGGCATTATAAAAGATAGGAACCCTCGCAACCTTCATAGTTAGAATTTTTTTTTGGCTTTTCAACTTGGGTACTTAGGCCTAAAGAAGGGAATAAAAACAATGACTAAAGACACACCCTAAACATAACAAACCCATGTATATTTTATTAGATCAGTTATAAATGATGGGAAATGAAATGGGGATAAATAGAAAAGGCAAAGAATAGACCATTAGAGCAAAATAGGGAAAAATGAGACACAACAAAAAGGGGTGCCAACCCTAAGGATGACTTAAGTTTCAAAGTGTCAAGTTAAAACATAACAATGACTCCATGCACCTTGGGCACAAACCAAGTGACTTGAATGTCAGAGTGTCAAAATGTAAACATTACAAATGTGCTCTTAAGTGAAATATAGTGCCTAGAATGATTAAGGGATCAAAATGTCAACTTGAAATTAGACCAAAAGTTCTCAAATACACCCAAGCACACCCCAAGGAGGATAGATGCCAAGTTTTCAATATGGATTTGGACCAAAAAGTGCAATAAGTTGCCCAAGCTTGCCCATAGGCCCCTTGATGTCAAAATGTAACTTGCAAATTACAAGGAAAAGTGCTTTAAGTTGGTCTAGTGCACCCAAGAAAGTATTCATGTCAAATGTCAATGATTAAACATGATGAAAAGTGCACCCCTCAATATGTTGAGACACATAAGTATCAAGTTACCAACTGAAAAAAAAGGAAAAGTGGCTTCACGTTCTCCAATCGCACCCACAAAGTGTTTGATGTCAAAAGGTAACTTAAAAACATAAGATGAAATGTACTAGGAGACAAAAAGCACACCCTAGTAGAGAGAGGAGGGAAAGTGAGTTCTAAAATAGAAAAATACATTTTCATGTCTATAAAGCACATCTTCTCCCTTTAAGTGCTTTAAGTTGGTCTAGTGCACCCAAGCAAGTATTCATGTCAAATGTCAATGATTAAACATGATGAAAAGTGCACCCTTGAATATGTTGAGACACATAAGTATCAAGTTACCAACTGAAAAAAAAGGAAAAGTGGCTTCACGTTCTCCAAGCGCACACACAAAGTGTTTGATGTCAAAAGGTAACATAAAAACATAAGATGAAATGCACTAGGAGACAAAAAGCACACCCTAGTAGAGAGAGGAGGGAAAGTGAGTTCTAAAATAGAAAAATACATTTTCATGTCTATCAAGCACATCTTCTCCCTTTAAGTGCTTTAAGTTGGTCGAGTGCACCCAAGCAAGTATTCATGTCAAATGTCAATGATTAAACATGATGAAAAGTGCACCCCTGAATATGTTGAGACACATAAGTATCAAGTTACCAACTGAAAAAAAAGGAAAAGTGGCTTCACGTTCTCCAAGCGCACCCACAAAGTGTTTGATGTTAAAAGGTAACATAAAAACATAAGATGAAATGCACTAGGAGACAAAAAGCGCACCCTAGTAGAGAGTTGAGGGAAAGTGAGTTCAAAAATAGAAAAATACATTTTCATGTCTATAAATGCAGTGCGAAGGAGAATATCCTTGGAGAGCCTGAAAGAGAAGATTGGAGCATGGGACAACCGTTTTCCCTTGTTATATGTCATATCCTCTCTCTCTCTCTCCCTCTCTCTCTCTCTCTATCATTCATTACAGGTATCCACCCTTTTCCTTGCTATTTTTCAGTGTTTCTATCATGTTTGAGAGTTTCTTTATTAGATTTCATGGTCAAAATATTATTATGAACACAAGGCAAAAAGACTACATTTTCTAGGGTTTTAGAGCATAAAACAGCAGATCACCTAGGGTTTAAAGATTCTCATGTTCAGATAGCAGAAAAAGAGAGCAGTTTCTAGTCTCAAGTATCAGGGTCTTCAATCATTTAACAACTACAAGACATTTACCAATTTTCAATGATCATAATTTTTTTTGTAGCTGCAGCTAGGTTCTCAAGGATTTTGTGTTGAGATTGGGAAGAGAAGACAGTAACTTTTTTCCTTTCTCAAACAACAATTTTTAACCTCAAAATAATGGCAGTATTCTTCCTTCCAAAAATCAGCAAGTATTCTTTCACAAAACAGCAGTGTTCAGTCATGAACATTTGGGTATTCATCCTAGTAAACTGAAATATCCCACAGAGAATTTTACCTGAAAGTCTGATTTTGAAAACTCAAAATTCTGCCCTAATTTTCTGCACTTCAATTTTCTGCTCAAACCCTAGATTCTGATAGAATTTTTCTGATTGCAAACAAGTATGAACAGCAAACAAATATGCTTCCAAAATGCTCAAATAGTAGGGCAAATATATCTATCTTGCAATTACGAACATATCAGCAATGAACAACAACAAAATGACCATCCAAACATGAAAAGGATCTGATTTTCAATTTGTCACAACTGCTGCTACAAAATCAGAAGTAATGTCCATGCAAATACATAACAAAACGGGCCCAAACATGCCCAGAAATAATTCAGAAGTCTGCTGCTACAAATCAGTCCTAGTTACATGCCAAAATGTATAGAAATTGCTACTCCACATGAACCCTAGCTGGGCGAACTACTCCAGCTATGAAAAAATGCAAAAATGAATGCAAAATATGGATGAAGATGCATCCAAACCCTACCAAATAGGTGCGCTGGCCTGCTGGTCTGAAGATGAGGGTTTGAAACCCTTGCAAAGCTTGCCAATGACCTCCAAATGCCAAATTGCCCCTCCAATAGCAAGTCGCACCTCCTCCAAATAGGGCGCTCCACTCTAGGGTGAAACCCTAGACAGAATGACACCAAATCTGCCCACAAAATGTCGCCTAATCTGATCTGAAAATCTGAGTATAAATTCCATCACAAAATGCAATTGAAGTACAAGTAGACCTCCGTCATGAAGTCCTCCCAAGATGAGCTAGTTTTTCGTCCAAATCACCCACAATTCCCAAGGGTTTTCGTCCTTGGAATAGTTGCAATAGGTTGCTGATCAAGACTGAAGAAAATATGCACGATGATGAAAAGTCTCCACACATGAACTTGCATTTATACCAAGCCTACCTTATCTCTCCAATTTGGCCGACCCAATTTGGGTGCCCAAATTCATCTTTTAAATTTGAAATATTTCTTTTTCACCTTCCAATTGGGGTGCCAAACTCCAAGAATTAAATATTAGTTATTTTATTATTATTTTTTTTGCCACCAATTAATCACCAAAAGGGCGCCCAGCTTCAAAGCAAAATTATAAAATTATTTTGGCGCCAAAATCAAATTAAAGATTGATTTTTAACATTATTTAGTCTCCTCCCTTGGGCACACCAAAACAAAATATTATTTTCCACTTATTTTCGCCCACCTCAAAACCCCCAAATGGGTTGCTCCTCATCAAAGAAAAATAATTAAATATTTCGACCCAACAATAAATATCATACAAATATTTTAAGTCATCTCCAATACTCAATTTGCATTCCAAAAATCCCGAGGTGTGGAAGTGAGCCCATTAGGTCTTCTCTTGTGATCACTCTGAAAAAAGAACATTACATAAACAGCTGAATTCATCACTTTACAAATAGTAGTGATCTTCATCCTCCTGTACAGCCGAGATTTCAGTGTGAAAAGTGGAAATTTTATTCTTTGCATGTTTGGAGTTGTCTTTGGTATATTCTCAGCAAAAGTGACTATTAATATAGCCTTGAAGTCGCAAAAAAGCAGTTTATAAATACAAGGCAGCCAGATTTTAATTGTCAAAACTTGTATTTTGGTCACTACTGAGTACTGTTTTTGAAAATTTAAGGTAGAGACAGAGGGTAGTCAAAGTGTGAAAACAACAAAGACAAGATGCATTATCACTTCCTATCCATTGAGGCACCCTCCAATCTTGTGACTGAATACCTCATGTCAATGACACTGCCTTGAGACATGTGAATATCCAAGAATTGGACTTGAGAGAGCTCGTTTGGAAGGGTAACAAAGTAACAAAAAGATTGCAGGACAATGGTTTTGTAGAAGCAGCCTCTTCCCAATTTCTGTGCAATGTTGAGTTTGTCCTGGCATGTGTCAATCATAACAATCTGGTGATGAAGTAGATAAACTCATTGAATGGGCAGATGATTTACAAGCTTGATCCTGATTCTATTGAAAGTGTTTTCAAGTTGCCTTTGTATGGGGAGACTTAGGAGATTGATTTGGCTAAGTGTGGGGAAGAATGGAACATGAAAACTCTTGAATGCCAAAAACATGTGAACAAGCATTGGCTAAAAGAGAGCAGAAAAGAAATCTAAAATCATTTAGAAGGACGAGTTCAAGGAATAGCTTGCTGTGATGATCACTCTTCTTAATTGAGTGATAGGACAAATAGAGGCTAGAACATTTAGGCCATGGATGCTCCACATCATGAGTATGATTTGTAAAGGCAAGTTTTACTTGGATTGGGCTATCTTAACTAGTAAGTGTATTCACCATCAGTGGGTTGATTTTGAGTGCACTCATGAGTTCGATATGTTCTCTTATTTGGTCTAGGATTTGCAAAGATGAGATCTTATATAGGGTTATCAAGAGAGGAATCATTCAACATCATGCACATTCACAGACATTTACTTCAGTTAGAGTATAGTGAATTATTGAAACACTATTGAAGGTTGAATGATGAATTTTAATGCATCCAATTGAGAAGATGGATGAAGAGTTGCATGTCCATTTTTAGAGTAGGCCAGGGCTATTATTTTACAGTGGGCTGATTGGTTCATCCAATTACCAACTTTCAGCTATATCAAAGTGTTTGGCTTTGCATTCTTTCCATACATGCTTCCTCGATACCCCAGAGATTACATGGTTAGCTTTAGTTTTGTAAACAGGTGGTTGAAGTTCATTTCATAGTAAGGGACAAGCATAAGAAAACATTGATTTTCCTTATTTAATTAGGTTTCTACAAATACAAAAATGTTGCTGATGCAAAGGATTAAGTGTAGATCTTTCTAAATTTAACTTGAAGCTTTTCTATGAAAATTGTACCAATGATCCTAGAGGCATTCTATATGAGAGGTTGGGGGCTCGTTTTCAGTATGTGCCAAATATAGAAGACTTTTGGGAACTCTATTGATGAATATGAGTTAAGGAGGGATCATAGCTGGTTTACAAAGTAGATTGATTTTATCCCTGCAGAGGTGCTTGAAGGCATTTTAGAATTACATTTCAGAAGTTTTGTCTCTTCATTTCTTTATAGAAAATTTGGAATTAAAGCCCTTAAATATGGTAGAGTGGAAGTAGTAGAATACTTCTATCCTAGATAGTACTAGGTTTGTCATAAATACAAAGTAAGATCTTGTAGGAAAAAGAGTCACACAGGGAAAAAATCAGCTAACTTGTCATAGCATCATTAAAAGAAAGTAGTGCCTTATTCTTCTTATTCTCACATGAAATCAAAATCAAGTGGAAATCGGAAGGAAGAGGATAGTTAGATTCCATAAGCAACAAGTACTTTCTGATATGGCTTAGGTAATCCCAAAGTTGAAATTAGTTTACAGGAGGAGCACAATATCTCCCTGTCATCAACTAGTAATGAACCTAAGATTGAATCATCTATTCCAATTTTCACTTTTTCTGCTCTTGTTACTTTTCCCTCTAAGTATCTTCTTTTTGTTCCTCTTCACCCATACCTTTGTATGTTACCTCAACGTTTAAAGCCAATACATTTTCTATCCTACCTTCCATGTAATGTCCCCATTTTATGGTCATTCCAACATCTTTGGAATCTCCAAATTTCTTGGAGAGCACTATCTTTTTTTGGAATGGAGTTCAGATAGTAGCATTGTGTCTTGGGGATCAAGATGAGTCCATTGGTTCTTTTCGGATGCAATTTCAATATTCTAGGTGCATTCCACACTTCTTGGAAGAATTTACTACTTTTTTAAAAGTATCAATTTTCATTAAATTGGATCTCCAATGAGCTTTAGAGTATGTTGGCATAATTAGAATTCACTTTCAGACTGCTTTAATATTTTCCATAGACTTTGGTGAATGAGCGGAAAATAATAAAAATATAATTAAATCGTTAAATATTTAAGTTGTCAAAAGAATATAAATTAAAAATAAATTATAATTAATTATTTATGATGGACATAAAGTGACTTGAGGAATTTAAAAAGTAAATTATAAAATAAAGTCACTTATTTGGAGCTAAAGGTTTATTATTAAAAAATAAATTAAAATTATTATTTCTTGAAAGTTCAAAGGTGCTTATAAAAGGGAAATTGGAGAAGAAGAGGCTCATTTGGATTATTTTATGAAACCCTATTTTCTTTGTGAGGTTGAATGTTATTCATCTCTTTTGCCTTAGACAAAACCCTAAAGTAAGATTGGTTTCAGGAGTGAAAGATCTTTCCTAGCCGATACTGTGTGATCCATCGAGGGTCACAATGTGTGCAAAAAGGATTTAGAGTTGAATTCCTTCAAGATTCACATTTGTGCTCATTGATTGAAGTATGAGAAGTTACGCTCAATCACTACATTTTCTCAAGTTCATGGAATTTCCAAGTTATAAATCATTTGAAGGTTGAAGATAAATTTCCAGATTGTGTTTTTAAAAACTGTAATTTAGGGTTTATGTTTGGAATTATTTTTTGAATTTATTTGAGATATTTTTTAATCAACATTAATGAAATTATCATTAAAAAAATTAAATATTTACAACCCCAAATGGTGTTGTACCATCATTCTAAGGCAGCAATCAAGATAAAGAAGGAGAGATTTCATGTAATGAAATCTTAAAGCCATATTCCAAGTCAACTACAGCCTTTGGGACTCCTCACAAACGAATCATGGGGCATGTAATGTCCCCAACTTTGAGCTAAGTAATGATTCTCAGTTTGAGCTTGTTTTTATAAAATAAAAACCAGAATGTTAGCTCAACTAAGGTTTTTGGCTAAGTATTGGTAAGTGATGTTATTTTATTATTTAGCCAAAAGTAAAAAATAGTTCTAAGGAAAATGAAATCTTTAATTACATTTTCCTATATCTATTTCTAACACCAAGGAATTGCAAGGAAATTAATGTTTGTGCCATTCACCCCAGGCTAGGATGATTAGCCAGCTATGAAATACACTCTCTCAAATTTTTTGATTTTCAATAAACAAATACAATGTAACCAAGCACCCGTTAAGGTTAGCTTAACCCAAAACGTTGCATGAAAGAACTCTAACTAGGAATGTGCCCTAAAACCACTTAAGGAGGAGGGGCGGCCATATGGTTAGAGGATCCCTAGGATCTACTGAATCAAAGTTACAAAGATTACACTTGAAAGAGAGAAGCTAAACTCAACACCAAGAATGTGCACTCAAGATCCTTTGACAGGCGAAGTGCTAACATATGGTGGAGTGCTAATTGCTGAATTGAAAGGTAATAGGCGGATAACCAGCCATGAGAAAACTTTCCACGCCACCACCAAACAGTGGGGGGAAAAGATTACAATTTAAACACTTCATCTGCTGTGGAAGGCATCCACTAATGAGTGAGAATTCACCACTTTTCCAGTGGGTACACTGAGAGAATTAGCAAATTCTTTTGTTTTCGACACTGGCGGTAAACCATCCAAGGGTTACAATGTGATAATTAAACATGAATAAGCAGCAATTAATAGACTGAAACAATACTACTGTTATCAGTTTTACAAAATGAGAAAGAGTTGCAAATTACATGAGAATTACAATAGTTTTGAAGCACAAAGAAGCTAGATGATCCCACATTAGAAAGCTATCCAACTTATTGAAGAAATAACTAAAAAATCAAACTGAAACAAGTCTGATATAAAAATCTGCAAACTGAAAATGAATTACTAGCAAATTGTAGCACACCAAATTGTTCATAACTTCATCTTATCTTCACCAATTGACATGGAATCAATTGCAGCAGCTTCTAGGAGTAAAGGTGCCCCTGTTCAAACACAAAAACTGCACCAAAGCTTCCATATTTATTAATGCACACATCCCAATATCATTCTAGAAATGTACGGCCTTCAAGAGGGGCGATTTTCTCTTTAAAAATCAGAAACACATTAATAAAATCTGAAACCTCTTGGGAAGGGTCGCCCAAGGCTTATAATCATATAGATAAAATACCCATATCAGAAATAAATTCATGAAGAGAGCTGCAAGCAAAATGACCAATCAACCATGTCTGCACCAGCAACTCAAAATCTGATAATAACATCAAATCTCCAACAATGAAGCTCAAAATGTACTTTTGAATGAAGCACACTCTCAATCCATCATCTAGGGAACCATAGTTTCAAGTCCGAAGAGTGGAATAGAATTTGTTAAGCTTTCGCTTAGCCGGATTCTGGATTTCAAACCAGCAGCATAACTTTACAATATTTTCCAAGATAACAAATGAAAGAGCAAAGGCTTTCTTTTATAAAATTGAAGGTGACTGTTGGCTTTTTAGCTTCCATTTCTTTTTCCCTCCAAAAGAGATGTCCATTTCACTTTTGAAATATTTTAATTTTTAAAACATTATATTCACCTTTCTAGGCATCCAAAACTTGAGGAGAAATATTTACTTTAGAAATATTTAAATAATCTCCCAATGAGGCGTCCACCCTCAAGGCCACCTTTTAAAACAACTTTAAGTCATTAATACTAGGCCAAGGGAGTCAATAAGAAATTATAACATTAATGACTTAGAATAAATCATTTTACCCGAAATGAGCCTCAAAGTGTTGAAGGCCAAATATGCTCCAAATTGCTTTGCCTGAAATGGAAACTGAGCTAACTACTAATGCTACTGCCCAAGATGGCACTGCGAGAAATAAAATTTACTAAAAATAGTAAATTTAGAAAAGTTGTCTGATGACTTTATAAGTCATATCATTGCGAAGCTCTCTGAAAACCCAAAAAGAATCCGCAATCCTTATTCATGCAAACCTTCTTCAGAATCCCTATAAAATAGGAAACCCTAATTTCCAATTTTGCTTAGCCTATGAGTTTCCGGAAATAGGTTAAAACCTCAAGAAGAGCGTAGGGCTAAATCGGGGACATTACAAGCGATGAAGAAGAGTTCTTTTTTTTAATGCACAATGACAATTTTAAATGCCAAACAAGAGTCTTTATCAACCGCCACTCAAGAGAGAAAAGCATTTAAAATGCTTTGGATCGATCCTATCCATGGAGTGGATTTTCAAAGGTAAAAAACAAATAAAATATTAATATTCTCCCTAAGAGGTTGGCTCTTTTAAGAGAATCAAATCTGATCCTAGCTATTAAACATTACTATTATCTCGTCTAGTTGGTCGGCTCATTTAAAATCAAATCTGATTTCCTCCTTAGTCGGTGATGGCTGGGGTGGTGAAGGGAAGATTAAAAGAAGGCATTGACTTCTTTTTTGGAGGATCCAAAGAATTGAATTCAACTTTCACTTTGGTTAGTCAATATTTCTTGGCTGAAAAATAATTTAAGTCCACCCAAGGAGATGTTCCCTTGACTGATAGGGATTGCAGATGGCCCCAATTCCAGTTGGAGAGAATGACATAATCTGTGTTCATCATTGATATAACTGCATTCACATTCTAGAGCAAAATTTTGTGGCCATTGGCCAAATTTTCGGTGATTGATTAAGCTGGTTCGATTTGAAGGCGTACAGCTAGATATTGTCTTCATTGATGAAGGCAAATATTTGGGAGGATGAGATAAATCATATCGAATGAATTATTGAGTTGATTTTCAGTTGCTAAGGAAGTTCGATTTTCTATCAATTCCATTCATAAAATCGTGGCTCACTTATCAGCAGTAGCGCGTTATTGAGGGAGTTTCTTATTGGTAAATCTGGTCGCCATCACCAGCAGGAGGTCCAGGTATGATTTTGGTATTGGAGGTCATAGAAAAATCTAACTTGGCTTGGAGAAGGGACGCATACCACTGAGGAGAAGGAGGGCTGCATTTAGAAGGCCAAGTGGGACGATTCTTGAAGCAATAGATTGTTCTTGTCACTGCTGGGCTATCTCCTTCAGCCATCGTCATATTCCAGGTTCCCTTATTTTGCATTTCATAACTACATAAGCATCAATATATTGTAAAGCCACTGTCATACAGTGAGCTGTAGCTGCATATACATTTCAGTCATCATAAGTTGCATTATTGAATTGTCATTGTAGAGGCGATCAGCCTGTAGTATCATCTATATATCGTAATCTTCAGTTGTAATGAGATTGGTATCAAATAATATAAGATTGGAGCTGCATATCAAATGTTTGATGTAATGCCTTTGGCTGTAGTTGCATTGTTTCAGTTCTGAGTTAGTATGCCAAGTGTTTGTTAGAATGTCTCTTAGTTGTAGGTGTCTTTGCAATCATTTTCAGTCATCCATGGTCATTGAAAATCCAAAAAGAAGCATTGCATTGCATTCTCAGATTTATCAAAGCCATTAGAACATTTGTTTAGAAGCCTTTTATATTTATGCTATCTTCAAATACATTGAAAACACAAAAAGAGATCACAAACAGCAGTTGGGCAGTTTGCAAGCAAACTGTTTGACAAAATTCCAGTGCATAAGAATCAGAAAATTCGGATCATTTTGGCAAGGCTTCTTACAGGGCATAAGAAGTTATCAATTTCCTTTTGGGAATCTTTGGTGAATAAAGTCTTCAGATTTGAAGTAGTGCCTCATGGTTGGGTTTATGCACTACCAAAGATTGAATGGATGAAGGAGGACTTCTATCATGTTTGGCCCCTTGGTTTACAGGAAGTTTTGAATGAAGACCAGACATCAAATTTTGATGATGTACAAAGTCATCTGATCAAGCACAATAAGATTCTTGTTGATAATATTCTTGGTAGACCACCTGATAAAGAAGAAAGAATTGAGGTTGTAGGTGAAGTTTACCCATGGGATGTTATGATACATGAAGAATTCATCATTTTGAAGACACCTCCTTTGGTTGACTTATGGTATGAAATCAAGGTATGCAATGTTTTGAACCTAGCTAAGGCATATTTTCAGGATGGAGTTTATTCTGCATTGCATATAATTTGCATGGTGTTTAAACTTACATATTTGATTTTGCCAAAAACTAAGAAAGACCATTACTATTGTGAGTTAAGAAGTTGTGTTATGTATCCTCCTATCTATGAAGGAGTCATTATGAATACCGGGGTAGCATAGCCTAAGAATGATGGGGCTACTTCATTGTGGAACATTTCTGCAAAAGTTCACCAACTAGGTATATTGGAGGTTTATGATGATAAAAGGATTGTACTATGGAGGATCATGAGACAAAATTTCGGATTTGGTGCAGCTTTCATCATTTCAATCAGCCATCATATTATTTTAGTTGCATAAATATAGGTGGATTGACAAGTATTTTCAGTCAAGGAATGGAGCATTTTTCAGTTGGAGTTTATTGGTAAAGAATTTTCAGTTTTCGCAAGAGTTTTTTCAATCATTACAATGTTCACATTTCTTGTGCATATAAGGATAATTCATTATTGCAGCTGCTGTTCTAGTTTCGAGTTTCTGATTTTGATAAAATCAGCCAATGAGTTGCTGATTTCAGATTTGAGCAAATGCAAGTATAAATCTCTAAAGACCACTAAATTATGGAAGCAATTGTGTGAAGAGTTTCAGTTGAAGGAATTGAAATTTTCTTTTCATATGTCCTTGTGTTGGGTTGAACAAATTGTCTACAATTGTTAAAATATATTTTTTGCTCAAACTAATCCATGTCATTTCTAGGAATCTGTAATGAGTTATTTTGAGTATCATGGTTACTTGTTAAATGGATTAATTTCTCTGATGCACAGGATCATGTTAGACAATGGGATTGCAAGTATTGTCGGCACTAAGACACTCTGGCATGGGATGTTCTATTTTAAAGGAAGAATCCAGATCTTGTAGGTACCTCAGTTTGGTTCTTTAGGATGGCTATTATGCTAGGCTACAGGAAAATAAAACGAAGACTTGGCACATTGGTATTCTAGATTTAATCAAAGTGGAATCATATTGGGTTTAATCCAGGATCAATTAGTGAGTGAGTTGGTATTGCTTGAGGACACAATCTCTAGGGAGGGAGGACTGTAATGTCCCAATTTTATGGTCATTCCAACATCTTTGGAGGTTCCAAATTTCTTGAAGAGAACTAGCTTTTACGGAATGGTTAAGATAGTAAATTCACTTTTGGGTTATTTTAATATTTTTCATAGACTTTGGTGAATGGGCGGAAAATTATTAAAATATTAAATAGTTAAATATTTACATTGTCAAAAAAATATAAATTAAAAGAACTTATATTTAATTATTTATAATGGACATAAAGTGACTTTAGGGATTTAAAAAGTAAATTATAAAATAAAGTCACTTATTGGGAGCTAAAGGTTTATTATTAAAGTGTAAATTAAAATTATTATTTCTCGAAAGTTCAAAAGTGCTTATAAAAGGGAAATTGGAGGAGAAGAGGCTCATTCAGATTATTTTATGAAATCTTATTTTCTCTAAGAACCGGGTCACACTATTTTAGATGTGAGACATGTAGGTGGGCTGTCCCCAAGTAAGCTTGGGAGCAAAGAACTTGTATTTTTTGCAACAAAGGGGTCATTGAGACTGAATGCCACTTCATCATTGAGTGTGTTGCTTATGATGATATCCGTATCTAGTATGAAGACAATTTGAAGGTGGATAATCTAAATGAGCTTTTGAAGGAGACAAGGCTCCTCAAAACTGCTAGCTTCTTGGTCAAGATCTATAATAGGAGGGCGGACATTGAAAAGAACTTGAAAATGGTTAAAAAATCGATGCTTGGTCTCATAGGCTAATGGTCTCATGGACGTCATTAAAAATCATTCATTCATTCTATGAAGTTGAATGTTATTCATCTCTTTTGCCTTAGACAAAACCCTAAATTAAGATTGGTATTAGGAATGAAAGATCTCCCCTACCCAATAATTGATCCATTTAGAGTTACAATGTGTGTAGAAAGGATTTAGAGGTGAATTCCTTCAAGATTCACATTCATGCTCATTGATTGATGTGTGAGAAGTTCTCAATCACTACATTTTCCTAGATTCTTGGAATTTGCAAGTTGTAAATTTATTGAAGATTGAAGATTGAAGATAAATTTCCAGATTGAGTTTTGACAAACTATAATTTAGGGTTTCTATTTGGATTTTTTTATGAATTTATTTGAGATATTTTTTGATCAATATTAAGGAAATTATCATGAAAAAAATTAAATATTTGCAACCCCAAATGGCTGCTGTACCATCATACTAAGGCAGCAACCATTTTAAAGGAGAGATTTCCTGTAATGAAATCTTAAAGCCATATTCCAACTCAATTGCAGCCTTTGGGACTCCTCACAAAGGAATCGTGGGGCATGAGAAGGTATCAATTTCCTTTTGGGAATCTTTGGTGAATAAGGTCTACACTGGGGATATCGCTGGGAACAAAGAGCAGGTTATTTTCTGGTCTCTATCAACATATATATATATATATATATATATATTCTGATTTTTATATCTGGATTAACATTTATATTTTGTGATGTTATAAAGAAATTTCTGAATGTAACAATCTGCTACAGCAATGCATATATTGATTAAATAATATCTGATGCATATTTATTAGTGAAAAGATTTGTTGTTGAGGAAAAATTAGTCATAAATCAATTTTATAAAAACTTCTGCCAAAGAGATATTGTACCATACATCTAGATTCAGTTGCATGCAAACTATTTGATGAAATGTTCTTGTGAAATCTATAAACTATTGGATGTTGTGGTTGTCTTGCTGATATGTGGTTGTCATTGATGCCAACACTATTAGCATTAATGTCTTTAAGACTATATATGTTGAGGATATTGAGAAAATTGTAATAAAATATGTTACGGGTTGTCTGTGAAGCATTGAAAATCAGTGTGTTGGAAAGTTCAATACATTGATGGTGAAAAGTTGCGTATTAAAGGGTTTGTTTATAGATGTATATGGTTTCTACTCTGTAAGTTTTAGAGGTGCGCATGAAGATTTGAGCAAGTTATGAGCTTCTGTGTTCCGACAACTATTTTTCTATTGTAACTGGTGTTCATGGAAGAAGATAATGTGTTTTTGCTAATCTGAGTTGTTGCGTATGTTCTTGAAATGTTTGTGGATGTTTCTAGATCATGTTCTATCTGTGTTGCACGTCTGCATTGATCATTATGCTTGTGAACCAAGATTTTCTCTTGCGTGTTCATGTTTTTCATGTTCATGGCCGACAAGGTGTTGAAGCGTGTTGTGGATCTCCGAGGAAGAATCTTTGAAGGTGTTTTGTGTTCGAGGACATTGTTTTGGATCTCTACTATGTTGTGGCTGACCTTGGTTGATGCACATTGATAATCTTTATTGTTTTGGCTCAACAATTTGCATTCATTCTATTATTCTGTTGAAGCCGACATGAAGCAATGTAATTTGTTGTTGCAGATATATATGTGATTTTTTTTCATTTGAGAAGGGTGTTTAAGTGTGTGAAATGCGAAGTGTGCGAGTGCTATGTGTGAATAAGGTTCAGATCATTTGAAAACAGAGCAGAGTGTGAAGAAGAGTGAAGAAGTGTTCATGTGCTTAACCAAAACTGTACTCAGGCATTAGCAGATGCTACTTTCTCAGTTCAAATTCTTCAAATGAATTTAATCTGAAAGTTTTTATGTAAGACAGTGAGTCTTCCTTTGAGCAGTGAGCTCTAGGCAGTGTTTCTGAATGCATGTGCATTCGTCATTCATTATTCTTATATTTTTAACAGAGTATAATTTGTGGATTAACCTCCATTGTGGTTTTTCCTCTAACAGGGTTTCCATGCAAAAAATCTTGGTGTTATGTGTGTTTTTGATGTGTTGTTGATTTATGCTTTCACTGTTAATAATCAGATATGAGATTAAAGGTTAATAAATTTAATAAGTTTGAAATTCTGAGACAACTGATTCACCCCCCCCTCTTAGTTGTCTGCCCTTGTGTTGCCAACAATTGGTATCAGAGCAGGTTCCTTAGAAGAAGTTTGACAGCTTGGGGTGATCCGGGATGGCGACATACAAGAAGGATAGTCCGAGATTTGATGAAACAAACTACTCTCTATAGAAGGCTAGAATAGAGTGTCATTTGAAGTGCATTGGTGAATCCTGTTGGAACATTACAAGTAATAGGTATTTGATTCGTCAGAGTGGCCCTACTACTACTGCTAAGATTAGGGATGTTGAATATAATATCAGAGCTAAGGAAGCATGAGTGCTTTGACTGATTCTGAGATGACAAATGTTATGGAGCTAAGGACTGCTTATGAGATTTGGAAAAAGTTGGAAACCTTGTATCAAAGAGATGCAAATGTAAAGATTGCTAAGCTACAAAGTTTGAAAGGGAAATATGAATTGTTGAAAATGGGTGATGATGAAAATATTGCTACTTACATGCAAAGATGAATGAACTTGTGTGTGGCATCAGATGTGCTGGTGGACAATTAGATGAATCGGATTGTTACTAAAGTGCTTATATCTTGGCCTACTGCATACAAAGTTAAAGCTACAGTTATTGATGAGCTCCGGACTGTGATAAATGTAACCAGAGATATGTTGGTTGGTAAACTTACTGCTTATGAGTTGAGTGAATTCGGTGATGCCCTTCCTAAGACAGAATCTGCATTTAAAGCTACTACTTCCGGGAGAGACAAGCAGAGATATGATCCGGGAGAAAGTACTTCTAGAAAGGTATTCATGTATGAGAAAGAAATGAGACAATTTGAAAAAGAAAGAGAACTAAATGAGCTTGAAGCACTTATTGTCAAAAGGGAAGCCAGAGGAGAAGGTAAGTATAAAGGAAAGTTGCCTATAAAATGTTTTTCTTGCAATAAAATAGGTCATTTTGCATCAAGGTGTCTAGGAAGAGTTCCTAAGCCAAGACCTTACAAGCCTAAATTTCAAAAGAAGTGTTATTATGCTGTTGATAAAGGTGTGACAGATGATAAATATGACAAAGGGAATGTGAGTGAAGATGAGTTTGTGTTTATTGCTATCAAGGAAAATGTGTCTACTGAATCTGCTAGTTGTACAAAAGTGGAGAAAGCCCTAGCTGCTCGAGTTGAAGAAAAAGATGAATGGGTAATTGATAGTGGATGTTCACATCACATGACAGGTGATAAAAACAAATTTGTAAGCCTAGAGAAATATGATGGTGGTGTTGTAAGATTTGGTGATAACAATGGTGGTATAATCTGTGGCAGATGATGTATTTCTTTTGATGGTAACCATAATACTGATGATGTTCTTTATGTTGAAGGTTTGAAACATAATCTTCTGAGTGTTGGACAAATGGTTGATAAGGGGTATAATCTTCAATTCAAAGATGGAAAGTCTAGCATACTAGGAAGTTCTAGAAATGTGATTGCTTCTAGTACAAAAACAAAAGGTAACATCTTTCATCTAAATGCTGCTAGTAAAAGTTGTCTGATTGCTCAAGTTGATGAAAGTTGGTTGTGGCATAGAAGAATGTGTCATGTAAACTTTGACAATATTATCAAGATAAGTTCCTCACAGGCTGTGAGAGATCTTCCTAAGTTGGTGAAGCCTACTAATGTCATAGGCAAGGAGTGTCAATTAGGAAAACAAACAAGAATTTCATTTCACAACAAACAACATTGTTCAAATGAATTGTTGGAACTTGTGCATACTGACTTGTGTGGTCCTACTAGAATCAAAAGTCTACAAGGATACAGGTACTTCATGTTGCTTATTGATGATTACTCTAGGATGATGTGGGTTACTTTCTTAAGGGAGAAATCTGAAGCTCAGAGAAGTTCAAAATCTTTAAGGCTATGGTTGAGACAAAGACAAGTCTGAAGATTAAATGTCTGAGAGCAGATAGAGGTGGTGAGTTTACTTCCGATGAGTTTGATTCTTTTTGTGAAGAACATGGGATAAAGAGACAATTATCTGCAACGCAGACCCCTCAAGAAAATGGAGTTGTGGAAAGGAAGAACAGGATAGTTCAAGACGCTGCTAGAACTATGATGTTGGAAGGAAATGTCCCTCATGTCTATTGGAGAGAAGTTGCGAGTATTGTTGTTTATATCCTCAACTAGGAACAAATCAAAGATAATACTGGTAAGACTCCTTTTGAGCTATGGTTTGGTCATAAGCCTACTGTTAGATACTTCAAAATCTTTGGGAGTAAATGCTATATTAGAAGGGATGAAGATATAAGAAAGTTTGATGCTAGAAGTGATGAAGGAATCTTTCTTGGTTATTCTACTAAGAGTAAGGCCTACCGGTGCTACAACAAGAGATTGAAGAAAATGGTTGAAAGTGCAAATGTTAAGGTTGATGAAGACATTGCTAGACCCTCTCGAACCTGTGGATATGATTTTGATTATCAGAATGACAGTACAAACAAGAGTCAGACTTCAAATCAAGTTCAGATCGTTCCGGTGAATCAAGAAGAACAAGGAGAGACTAGTGAAAGCACAAAAGAGAGATCACAAGAGCTTGAAATTCAAGAACATTCTAAGACTCCAAGGTATGCAAGGTTAAATCATTTAGAAAATCAGATTATAGGAGATAAGAACAAAGGTGTTCAGATTAGGAGAAGAATTGAAGAAGAATACTATTTAATTTCTAAGACTGAGCAAAGTAATGTCAATGAAGCATGCAAAGATGAACATTGCAGTGAAGCAATGAAAGAAGAACTACAACAAATTGAGTAGAATAATACATGGATTCTTGTTCCTAGACCTAAAGACAAAAATGTAATTGGAACCAAATGGGTCTTTAAAAACAAACTGAATGAACAAGGTGAAGTTATCAAAAACAAAGCAAAATTGGTTTGTAAAGGTTACTCTCAGATGGAAGGAATTGACTTTGAAGAAACTTTTGCTCTTGTTGCTAGAATTGAAACTGTGAGACTGTTTCTTGCTTATGTTGCTTACAAAAACTACAAAGTTTATCAGATGGATGTCAAGTTAGCATTTCTAAATGGTGAATTAGAATAAGTGTATATTGAGCAACCTGATGGATTTCAATTGATTGATCAGGGAGATATGGTTCGTTGGTTGAAGAAAGCATTGTATGGACTCAAGCAAGCCCCTAGAGCTTGGTATGCCAGATTGGATAAGTATTTGCTGAAGCTTGGATTTAACAAAGGTACTGCTGATAGTAATCTGTATTTCAAGATTGATGAAAATAAAGATTTGTTTGTGGACGTCTTTGTTGATGATATCATTTTTGGAGGAGATGATGTCTGTGCATAAAGTTTGCTAATAAGATGCAAAATGAGTTTGAGACGTCAATGATTGGAGAATTGAAATTTTTTCTAGGATTGCAAATTACTCAGTTAAAAAAAAGAATCTTTATATTTCAGTCCAAGTATGTGAGAGAATTGCTAAAGAAGTTTGGTATGGAAGATTCAAAGCCAGTCAGTACACCCATGGTGACCGGATGTAAGTTGACACAAGATGATGATTCTTCGAAGGCAAATCAGATTAGATATAGATCAATGATTGGTGGATTGCTTTATTTAACTCAAACTAGACCAGATATCATGAATGTTGTATGCATTGTTGCTAGATTTCAAGCCGATCCTAAGGAATCTCATGTGACTACTGTGAAGAAAATTTTCAGATACTTGAAAGGAACAATTGATTTTGGCCTATGGTATCCTAAAGATGATGATCTTACATTAAGTGCCTTTACTGATGCTGATTGAGCAGGAGATGTGAATGATAGGAAAATGAAATATACTCTCTCAATTTTTTTGATTTTTAAACCAAACATTTACAATGTAACCAAGCACCCGTTAAGGTTAGCATAACCCAAAACGTGCATGAAAGAACTCTAACCAAGAATGCGCCCTAAAACCACTTAAGGAGGAGGGGCGGGCGTATGGTCAGAGGATCCTTAGGATCTACTGAATCAATATTACAAGATTATACTGAAAGAGAGAGATTAAACTCAACACCAAGAATGTGCACTCAAGATCCTTTGACAAGCGAGGTGCTAATATATGGTGGAGTGCTAATGCTGAAATTGAAATGAACAAAGGTGGATAACCAGCCATAAGGAACTTTCCACGCTACCACCAAACAGTGAGGGGATAAGATTACAATATTAATACTTCTTCTGTTGCGGTAGACATCCACTCAACAATGGGAATTCCCCACTTGAAAGTGGGTATGAAAAGAGATACAAATGTTTATTCTCCACTTTGGAGGTAAACCAACCAAGGGTTAAAGTGTTTGCATTAGAAAATCACAAGTAAATGCAGTAAGAATAATGACTGGATTAGTACTACTAAATCTCAGCCTTACAATAAAATAAATTTGCAATTTCCATGTGTTACAATGATATAATCAATGCAAACTACTGAAGAATGTTTATTACAATATATAATCTTCTCAATCACCAAGATATAAGCCAAAAATCAGAACTGAAGCAAATCTGATATGACGAACAACAAACTGAAATTTTGAACCAGCAATCAATGATAATACCAAAATTCTCATAACACCTTTTAAAATACCTCGAAATGTTTTGAAATGAATTGCAAATGCATACTAGGAGGATGGCGCCCAAAATCAATCACTGAAGCCGCATCAATGGGTCACCAATATTCAAGCACGAACTCCAAGACACCTCCAGCAATGGTACAACCTTCTAGGGAGGTCGACCTTGCATTAAATATTCAAATCTACAAAATAAAATTTGTAACTTTGCCAAGAGGGTCGCCCTTAGCCTGGGAATAGATTGCTTTAATGCCCAGAAGCAAATTAAATTCATACAAAAAGTTGTATATAAAAATCTCCTTCAGCCAAACAATAACTATTAACTTGAAAACAGGAAATATCTCACCAAAAGTCCACAGTAATGCTCAATATGTACTTCTGGATGAAGCACACTCTCAATCCATCATCTAGGGAACGATAGTTTCAGGCCCGGAGAGTGGAATAGAATTGCTAAGCTTTCCCTTAGCTGGATTTTGGATTTCAAACCAGCAGCATAACTTTGCTTTCCAAAACATAACATGATTAGCTCTTCACAATGCAGCAATATATAATGGGCAAATGAAACACTCTGAATTCCAAGAAGTCGAATCACTTCAACTTCCCAAGGGACGCCACCTTCAACCATTCACTTTATTGTGAAAATATAAAACATTACTCCCTTTCCCTTTAGGCGCCCATTTTACTTTGCAACAATAAAGCATTTAATAAATCATTAAATGATCAACATGACCCCTTAATGTCCCCTCTTAAAACAACATGAATTTATCACTCCTAGGCGTGGGGGTACAACTTAAAAACATGAAATTGACTAAGTATAACACTTAGTCCAAAGAGATAACCAAAACCAATGCCAATACTGAAACTGAAGGATTACCACAAAGAGCATGATGACCTGAGCTAAACTGCAGATGATGATACTGCCAAAAATAGTAAATTCACTTCAACTCAACAGAAAGCCAAACTGATCGGCCACACTGAATTGCAAAAGATTGAGTTACTGCTAGAGTGATACTGCTATAAATATACTTACCAAAAATAACATATTGCTATAAATAGTAAGTTTGCCAAAACCACATATGTATGCCAACTGAGTAGTATCATGACTTACTATAAATAGTAAGTGTTTCCAAATATCTTTTAAGCACAAACCGGGCAACCATCATGACTTACTATAAATAGTAAGTGCCTGGAAAGGATGTCAGATTCAGATGCATGTCACACCACCCTGGAGATCTCTGAAAACCCAGAAAACTCCACTAGACATGCATCAGAAAAACACACATGCAAGCCCTCAAAACTGCATCTGAAACCTCCTATAAAATAAGAAATCCTAATTCCCATTCTGCTTAGCCTATGAGTTTCTGGAAATAGGCTAAATCCAATTGTAGAGCGTAGGGCTAAATCGGGGACATTACAGAAAAGTACTAATGGTGGCACATTTTTCTTGGGAAAGAAGTTGATTTCATGATTAAGTAAAAAAACAAAATGTCGTTTTTTTATCTACTACAGAGGCAAAATATATTGCTGCTGCTAACAATTGTACTCAAGTATTGTGGATGAAGCAGATGTTGAAAGATATCAGAGTTGTGTATGATGAACCTATTGCCATATTCTTTGATAATTCAAGTGCTATAAACATTTCTAAGAATCCAGTGCTGCATTCAAACACCAAGCATATATCTATCAAGTACCACTTTTTGAGAGACAAAGTGAGTGATAAGGAAGTTAGACTGGAGTATGTGCCTACTAAGGAACAGATTGCAAACATCTTTACGAAGCCTTTGCCTAAGGATACTTTTGAGTATCTCAGAGGGAAGTTAGGGGTGATTACCCCTCCTAATCAGAATTAAGATGCATAGTCTTTGCATCAGTCCGTGAATTCATAGTCATACCTTGATCCAAATTGATGTTGTAGTGGCTGCTACTTAAGGGGAGTAGTCAGATGATTCAAATATGTGGTTCAAAGCTTGTGTACCTTTGCCATTGATGTCAAAGGGGGAGAAGAGTAATGTGAAAAACTATGAAAAACTAAAATGAAAGAGGGAGAAGAACAGTGTGACAAACCTTGAAAGAACTAACGGAGAGAAGAGCAATATCTAAGGGGGAGATTGTTGGAGAAGAGTTAGTTGTGTTGATGGTATTTTTCACATCATGTGTTGCCATCAATGCCAAAAGGAGAGATTGTTGGATGTTGTGGTTGTATTGTTGATATGTGGTTGTCATTGATGTCAACACTATTAGTATTAATGTTTTTAAGACTGTATATGTCGAGGATATTGAAAAAATTGTAATAAAATATGTTACAGGTTGTCTATGAAGCAGTGAAAATCAGTGTGTTGGAAAGTTTAGTATGTTGATGGTGAAAAGTTGCGTATTAAAGGGTTTGTTTGTAGATAAATATAGTTTCTACTCCGTAAGTTTCAGAGGTGTGCATGAAGATTTGAGCAAGTTATGAGCTTTTGTGTTCCGACAGCTATTTTTCTACTGTAACTAGTGTTCATGGAAGAAGATAACGTGTTTTTGCTAATCTGAGTTGTTGAGTATGTTCTTGAAGTGTTTGTGGATGTTTCTAGATCATGTTCTATCTGTGTTGCACATCCGCATTGATCATTATGCTCACGATCCGATATTTTCTCTTGCGTGTTCATGTTTTTCATGTTCATGGCCGACAAGGTGTTGAAGTGTGTTGTGGATTTTCGAAGAAGAATCTTTGAAGGTGTTTTTTGTTCGAAGAAATTGTTTTGGGTCTCTACTATGTTGTGGCCAACTTTGGTTGATACGCATTGATAATCTATATTGTTTTGGGCCAACAATTTGCATTCATTCTATTATTCCGTTGAAGCCGACATGAAGTAATGTAATTTCTTGTTGTGGATATATATAAGTGATTGTTTCTTCATTTGAGAAGGGTGTGTAAGTGTGTAAAATGCGAAGTGTGTTAGTGCTATGTGCGAATAAGGTTCAGATCATTCGAAAGCAGAGCAGAATGTGAAGAAGAGTGAAGAAGTGTTCATGTGCTTAACTGAAACTGTACTCAGGCATTAGCAGATGCTACTTTCTTAGTTCAAATTCTACAGATGGATTTAATTTGAAAGTTTTTATGTAAGACAGAAGACTCCTTTGAGCAGTGAGCTCTAGGCAGTGTGCCTGAATACATGTGCATTCCTCATTCATTATTCTTATACTTTTAACAGGATATAACTTGTGGATTAACCTCCGCAGTGGTTTTTCCTCTAATAGTCTAATAGAGTTTCCATGCAAAAAATCTTGGTGTTATGTGTGTTTCTGATGTATTGTTGATTCATGCTTTCACTGTTAATAATGAGATCTAAGATTAAAGGTTAATAAGTTTAATAAGTTTGAAATTTTGAGGCAATTGATTCACCCCTCCCTCCACCCCCTCTCAGTTGTCTACCCTTGTGTTGCCAACATAAAAAATGTCGTAATTTTATGATAAAATTATGATTTAGAATTCTAGTAGCAGCAACTCTCAGTGTTTGCACTCAAGAAAACTTCATATTTGGTTATATGCAAAGTGTTTGATGAAATGTTGCAAGATAAAATCATAAAAATTGCAAGTTTGGAACAATAGCTCTTAGCAGGGTTATTACATTTCATTCGTTGTCAATGCCATTTACAAGATATTTCACCCTTTGTTTTTCCTGATCTCATTATTATTCACTAGTCCTCCAAGGTATGGTAATGAGAAAAAGCATCAAAATAGGTGAAATCCATAGTCATTCAACATATTTTGATGCACTTGCTTTCATGCTATTAGATAAAAAATCAAAGATGCCAAATAAGCAATTCAAAGTGAAAAAGGATGCAAATGGTAACTTGGTTTTAGAAACTGCAAATCCTCCTAAGGGGAAAGCAGTAGATGAGATTAAGCCTATGGACTTTCAATTGATTCAAACTAATTTTGGAGCAAGAACACACCAAAGGGATGTGAGTCTTCTGAATGCTGTCTGTTGGCGTTTCAAATTGCACCTCTGGTATGTGGTTTGGAAACAGACAACTATGCGCAGTAACCTGCTCTTCAAATTCGGAGGGGAAGCTCCCTCATATGTTGATTATGCTAAAGAAAGTTAATTAAAATTAATTTGCCTATCTTTTTGTTGAACTAAGAGCACAAGGTTATAAAACTCAAGCGTCATAGTTGAGGTTTTCTCTTTTGGAAGTTCAACTACGATTAAGCCTACTCTAATGACATTTCTAACTGCTCAAGTAAATGCAAAACATGAGAGTTAGAAATGAACAAGGAAGGATTCTCTGACATAAATACTTAAATAAACTTTTCTCCCAACGCACATCTACTTACTTCCAATGCAAGCTGAAATAAAGATCATTTAAGCATAACACATGAGACGAAAATCTGAGACATTATATCAGGGAAGCAAAGCAGGCACAAGACTTTATTTTCTCAAATCTTGAGAAGAAAAGATTACACTTCTGGGACAGCAGGTTGTAGCAAAATAGGCATGCAACATGCGATCAAAACCAGATTAACACTTAGCACAAGATCGAATAGAAACTGAATAGCGATCTTGAAGGCCAAAATAAGCTCAACAATTTCACTATCACAATCAAAGTTTTGAACAACACTGAATAACAATGAGAAGGCACTAAGAGGCTCAATGTCTTGTTATCACTAGGATGGTTAAAGAAAAATGGGCAAGGTTGCCCTTATATATAACTAAGCAGAGGAGTAGGGAACCCTAAAATCTCCTTGCTTTTACAACTAAAACTTGCCAGCAAGCAAGCTTTATTTCTAAAACAAAAACAAGATAAGCATCTAACAACCTATGAAAATCTAAAAACAAGGAAATGCCAACTATTACAACTTGTTTTCTTTCTCTTCTTCAGAGAGTGGATAAGAAAAGAATTGAATTAAAAATAGAAAGAAAGCTTGAAGGAAGCTTCTAGATGACCGCTACTTTAAATCACGATCACATCCGCCAAAAAGTTGATTTGTTTCTTGATTTTTGAGTGGAGAGTGTCGCTGAAAAATTAATGTTGATCTGGCGTAAAAAAACAATTTCTCCAAAAGAAGTTGGGACTTGGGTTTTGTAGAAAATCACGTTTCGAAGGAATCCAGATGCTCAGAAATTGAAAAAGCTAAATCCATCCTGAAAAAGCAACCAAAAAGTAGTTTCTAGAAGAGGGAAAAATTTCTCAATGTACAAGAGGATGAAAAAGTGGAGAGACCCATGTGATCAGAAATAGAAAAAACTGAGTGGCTATTTTGGAAAAGCAACGCCCTAGAAGTTTGGAGCATGAAAAAACATTCCTCTTTGCTTGCTGATCTTGAAACCATGAAGAACACCAAAAAAGCATGTCGTTTGGGTCTTCAAATCTTTGTTGAGGAAAAAGAGAAAATCTTCTTACTCTGGACTCCAACCTGCAAAAATGAATAATGAAAGACAAATGCCCTCTTTTATAGGTTTTGAGGATAAAACAAATGCTTTATTCTCCTACTTTAAATCATTGAAGCCAATCTTGAGCAGGTTCATTGAGCATGGACGATGATCCGAATGTTGAATGATGAAAACTTTGAAATTTTGGAAAAATGACTAAGGCATTGAGCCTTGGGCGCCAATCTTCTCTTGGGGCACTTTTGCTTGGCATGCTTAGCCAAATTTTCAACATTTTCAACTTCTTGCTTGATTTTGACCTTCCGTTTGAAATATAGTCTCTCAATTTCTTTTGATTTTCAATAACAAATACAATGTAACCAAGCACCCGTTAAGGTTAGCTTAACCCAAAATATTGCATGAAAGAACTCTAACCAAGAATGCGCCCTAAAACCACTTAAGGAGGAGGGGCGGGCATATGGTCAGAGGATCCCTAGGATCTACTGAATCAAAGTTCAAAGATTACAACTGAAAGAGAGTCTAAACTCAACACCAAGAATGTGCACTCAAGATCCTTTAACAGGCGAGGTGCTAACATATGGTGGAGTGCTAATTGTTGAATTGAAAGAAGATAGGCGGATAACTAGCCATGAAATAATTTTCCACACTACCACCAAACAGTGGGGGGAAAAGATTACAATTTAAACACTTCATCTGCTACGGCAGACATCCACTCAAGAGTGAGAATTCTCCACTTTTCAGTGGGTAAGATGAGAGATACAAATTTATTCTCTACACTGACGGTAAACCATCCAGGGGTACTTAATGTTTGCTCTAGAAATTAAAAAGAAATGCAGCAATAACATATGGTTGGATTAGTACTACTAATTCACAACCTTACAACCAAATAATCTGCAATTTACGAGTATTACAATGATAGACAAAGTCACGATGTGAAGAATGATTATCTCAAACTAGAAAGCTCTTAAACACTGAAAATAAGCTAAAATTTGATCTCTTTGAAGTCTGATAATTAAAATCAGCAAATTGAAACTGAAAATCAGCACCTGTGAATCAATGAAATGCTTATATCTTAATCAGTTTACCTCCGAATTGTGTGAAACCAAGTGCAATGAACCTTTGAAGGATAGGCGCCCATGTCATGATGAAGAAACAACTCCAAAAACCCAACATTTATTTATTGGCACAATTCCCAATGCACACAAAAAGGTACAGCCCTAGCAAGGGCGATTTGGCTAGTAAAAAAACACACTTTGAAATAAAATCTGAAAATTGCTAAGGGTCGCCATGACCTTAGCAATGATATTATTGAATGCCCATAACAAGAATAAAATCCAACAAGAAGCTGTTAGTAAAAACGGTTTTCAGCTGTATAAATATCAGCAACTTGAAATTTGGAAAACACACCAAAATTCACCTCTTTGAAGCTCTATCTGCTTGTCTGATTTGAGAAACAGCTTGTAATCAATTAGGTGTTATCTTGCAAACACAAAATTGAATTGATACTAGGAGGTCAGCATTCCTCGAAGTGCAAAATGTGTAGTCATTTCGACAGCATAATTTTAGCATAAACATGAGATACCAAAAGCTAGAGCAAAACTTCTCTTTTAAAGAAAAAGAGGTGATTTTTCACATTCTCAAAACTCCAAGAAAGAGACGCCAAAAGTTCCCTTTTTGAAATATTTAATAATTCACAAATATTAAATCCCTCATAAAAAGGTGTCCACTTCAAGGCATAAATAAACTTTATTAAATGTTTAATATTTCCTTCATGAAGGCATCCCCCTTCATGGCCACCTTTTAAACACAACTTAAAGTTAATGAGCTAGGCCAAGGGGTCAACTTGAAATTAAAACATTAATGCCTTGAAATATATTATTTCACCAAATAAGGGTTTTAAGCTAGTATTGAAAACACCTTATTCCTCCGACTGAAGAGAAGACTAACTGAAGTGCTGACAACTGAGGTACTGCCAATAATAGAATTTACTAAAAATAGTAAATATCGAGAAATGCCACAAAACCCTCCAAACAAGGAAACCCTGATTTGCACATTTGAGTAGCCTATGGATTTCTGGAAATAGGCTAAATCCAAATGAAGAGCATAGGGCGAAAATGGGAACATTACACCGTTTGACTTTGATTTCTGGATGCTCGGAAGGTCCTGTGAACTGACAGAGTGATCCACCGTGGAGCCCAATTGATTCTGAGAAGATTATCTTTGAGGCAATTTTGGATAAAAACATTATTTAACCTCTCGAAAAGTTGGGCGCCCCTGGCTACTTGGGGCGCCCATGATCACCAGTGTTAGTCATTTTTATGGTTTTTAGGTTCTTACTTGTTTCTTGATCTTTTGATGAATTCTTGATTTTGAGAGTTGAACTGATTCAGATCAATTGGCTAACTGTTCCGTTGAATAGCTTGGCTAAATTTGAGATGATGTGCTTGGAGACTACAACTGCCAAAACTGCCATTTAAGGCCTCAAAATCCCAAGCGCCTATCTTCCTCTGGGGCACCCATGTTTCCATGTTTTTCAAATTTCTACTCTCCTCCCCTTCAGATGATTTCACCATTTCGGATGACCTGGGAGTCCAATGAACTGATGGTTGGACTCGTTGGATAGCTGAGAAGATTTTGAGGGGGGTCTCTTGGGAATGATGTCTCCTAAAAGTTGGATTTTGGGGGTCAAAAGCTTGGGCACCCCTGGCTAGCTGGGGCGCCCAACTCCTCCAGAGTTAGTTTATTTTATGTGTTTCTTACCTTTGCTTGACTTCTAATGTTTTCCATAGTTTTACCCCTCTGTTTTGCCTTCGACATCTGATGACTGCCAACTCCGACGACTGTGCTGATGGTTGCATTGGAGAGCTGCTTCAAAACTGAAGAAGTTATGCTGGAGGTTTCGTTTGCAAATTCATCCATTTAGGCCCTCAAAAGCTTGGGTGCCCATCTCTCTGTAGGGCACCCAACTCCTCCAGACTTAGAATACTTTCTGATGTTTTCGTGATTTGTATTCTACCATTCTGGTTGAGACTCCTTCGTTTGGTCTTGAATTCTGGATGATTGATTCCTCTGATGACTGTGTTGATGGACTCATTGCGGAGCTGGGAAGAATCTAAGCAATATTGTCTGGGAGCACAAACCCTAATTTAATCATCTGATGCCTTGAAAAGTTGGGCGCCTATCTTTTTCAGGGGCGCCCATGATTGGCAGACAAATTACTTTGAGATTTTCAATTCTCTTCTTCGTTTGACGTGCTTTCCTTTGCCTTGCTATTGAAGATGAAAATTTCTCTAAGGCATGAAGCTTTGGGTGCCCAAATTGAGTAGGGGCACCTAGAGTCTCCAGTGTTAGCCAAAATTTCACATTTTTCAACTTTCACAGTTTCCTTTTTTCGTTCTTCGTGCACGTTCATCGTTAGTAGCTTTTGTTCAGTGCTTGAATGTTCGTTTCTGACACCTGGCAGCTGACTGACCTCCATTGATGACCTTAGTGCTCCTAAAAAAGTTTCTGAAAAAACAAAAAAGACCCACTAGGGTAAAACTGATCTTTTCATGATTCTGACTACACCAACCTAATGAGGAAGTATTTTAAGCCAATCAAAATCAGTTTGAACTCTAAAAGCCAAACTTTGTATTTTTAGAAATTTTCTAAAAATAGAAAATTTTGCCAAAATCCGTTTCAAAAGAAACCCAAAAAAAATTATATTTTTAGAAAGTTCCTAAAAATAGAAATTTTCCTAAAATTTTAGGGTTGAAAAACTGAAATCTAGGTTTTGTTGATTTGGTCGCTTTGAGCAGACCCAAATTGTCAGATTTTAAAAATTTGAAGTTTTTGACCCTCATGCATGACATGGAAATCCCTAATTTTGACTTGTTTTGACAGATTTTAACAAGACTTTAACTCATTTCTTCAAAATGCCTAAGTGTAGCAAATTTTTTAATTTGGGGTACAACACTATCATTGAAAATATCAAAGAAAGAGTCCTCAATGATGGTGAGTACAAGGCTGCCTTGAAAGTGGAAGTCAAGCAACTTAAGGAGTTCATAGCTCATATTCTTTAGCCTAGACCCAACTCTATAGGATTTATGCCATAGATTTTAGTTTTACACTCTAGATGCTCATGGGAAAAATCTTGAAAGATGATTTGAAATATCCCAAGACAATTTTGAATGCAATTTTTTCCATTTTTCACCACTTTTTATACCCAGACAGTTTGTTTGAATGTTGTTCTGAATTTAAATTCCAATTTGTTTTGAATAATAGGATTCTAATTCTCGAGTAGGTTATTTTGGGTATGAACTTCTCATAATTTTCCAAAAATATGATAATAATTATTGTGAATGGAATAATAGAAGTTGTTACATAAAATAGATAATAGCCAATAGTGATGCTTCTGTTACTTCCAGATTTAAATTCTAAATTAATACATAGGAATTTACAACTTTAAATTCTTTCAAAGGAATACCACTTTAATTCTGACCTAGAATCCAAAATAATATTGAAAGTGTCCAATAGTTGTGAAGCACCCTAACAAGAGCGGTGGCTGCAACAAGGCAAGTGCTTCCCTTATTCTATCTGGCTTAGTCTATTTGGAAAGGCTGCAGCTAAAACATCAATTGCTTCCCATAAGGGATGCACTCCAAACAATGAGATGGGGCCTCAATAAATGTGACAGTGGATAAGGAAGTCGCAACAAGCCTGCATCGACCTCCTTAACTATTCTTTGCCATGTGAGCCTTGACTCGACCTCCCTTGCACGACAGTCTTTGTCCAATTTGTGACCTCTCTAAGAGCTTGCGGGTGGAATAGTGAACGGCCAGCCTCCTTCACTATACATGTCAACCATCGTCAAGCAGGTAATAAGTAGAATGAACAGGCCTTTAAAAAATTGAGACTAGTGCAACTGGTTTATGAATGATAAAATAATATTGTGCACATTCCAGTAGAACCCTTAAATCTTTCCCTTTGAAATTTGTCTCTGTAAGAGACTTTCACAAATTTCAGTATTTTTCTTGGAAAAATCACTGTGAGAAATTTGAGCAATCTCTCCAACAAACTGGCTAGGGTAGAATCGTTGCACCACTAAATCCAGTTACCTGTAGGGTTTTTGTCCTAGGGTTTCAAACTCCGAAAAACTTTCCAAAATCCACACAAATAGAAAATTATCCAAGCATAGTGAAAATGAACTTTGAAAAGCACTTTTGTTTCCAACTCCACAATGACTTTTCAAATTCGTTATTTTGATAGTTTAATTAAACCTAGGAATAAAGTGACTTTATTATCCTTCATTAAATAATCCACTTAAAGTCACTTTACGAACTTTATTAATTTAATTAAATAACATTACCCTTAAAATATGTTGTGATGGATAATATTAAATAATTAAATTAAATTATTCCTTTATCTCTGACATTAGCCCACGAGAATAAAATAGGCTAAATGATCACTCCTGATTAGGCCTCGAAAGTGGACATTACATGATTGATAAAATTTATCAACATGGGTCAAAGATAGCTGCACATGTTAAACTCCTCATTGTCTCTTATGATAAAGGAATTCATACTAGTGTTAAATAAAATAAAAACTTACTATGTACTATATAAAACAAATTTCCAAGGACTCAAGACTAAATTTCTACATGAGGATTTTTCTTCTTTTCTTCATACTTTAGGCGCACAAGGCACTAAAGTAGCGGATACAAAAAAATTGTTCCTCTTTGAGTTATTTAAGACTCTTCAAACATTATTTGATTATCCCTTGCAATTAACAATTACTTGTTATTGGAAACACAAGTATTTTCCTAACTTTAGGTTGCACAAGGCACACACATGGATGATACATGAATATTGCAATCCAATTGCAAGTTTAAAAATAGAAAAACAATATATTGTAGTGGATAAAAAAATCAATATATTTTTTTCTAAGTAATTATCACAATTTAATCTTATGGAAACTAAAGAAAAAATAGTTTCATTAACTATGAAGCTTGATGTATAAAATGGGAAGATGAATGATCAATGGGAATTGGTAATGTACCTCGAGGAATTGGTGTTATTTCTGTACTTTTCCTGTTCTTGTGCAAATGGCAATGCGAAATAGGAAGGTTATAGGATTTATTTATTGGGTTTGGGGACCCATAATGGGCTGTATTCTATTGTTTAGACTTTAGTGTATTTTATACTTTCTTTCTTCTATCTTTTAAAACATGATTTATAGTTTGTGGGGATTCTTTTGATGTCCCCAGGACAATTGAAGGGATGTTGAGATTTCCCTTGAACCATCTCAGGGACAGCAGGGCATCTAACAAGGGGACACCTCCTTGTTGGGGTTTGGGTGTTGGGGACAGTATGGGGATGTTTCATTACCATCTCATTGTCCTTGAAACATTCAAGACTTGGGGTATAGGGCTGGAGATGCATCCTTGTGGATCCTTGAGAATTTATTTTCTTTTTTTGTTGGAACTACTAATCTATATTTTTTTGTGATAAGTATACAGATGTATTTTTTGTCTTCTCAAATTTTATGTATGTTCTAAGTTTCTCTTGTTCATACGCACTTTGTGTAGCTAACCTAGTAAATTAGCAATTATTGCCTTTTGGTGGGTCTGTAAAATCGATATTTCAATAATATATTTCTCATTATTAAAAAACAATCCTAGGCATAGCTTAAACCAACCTCTTTTTCCCCTTTAGTATTGTTATTTTTTCTATCAACTATATAGCTTGTTTGTTGGTTGTTTTCTTTTCTTGCTAGTTTGCTTGGGTGACTTGTGTACTATTTGCATGATTTTTTTTTTTGTTTGCTTAGATTAAACTTTACTTTCCCACACTTTGTTTAGCATTTGGAGGCACAAAGATCGTTTAAGCATGAGCTACTCTTCCTGTAATCTTGTCTCTTCTAGCCTATTGTCCCCAACCCATCCTTTTGTAAGATTCAGCATCTTCCTTCTTTAGTCTTCCCCTTTCCTCTTTGTTGGTCATTGCATGAATTTATCTGGTTGGAATTTGAATTGTCTGAGGTATGGGCGTTTCCCTAGTGTCATGCAACCTGCCCTTGCTGCCTCATATCACAATTGTAGTGATCAGCAACTCCATACTCCTCATCCTCATTTCCTTCTTCCTCAATTTCAAGCCCTTAGTGAACATCTTAAGGTGGCTTACACATAGTGGGATCAAAGAGCCTATGTGTTGAGTCAATTCTTCATACAACAGTAGAGTAAAAAAGACCAACAAAACGGACATAATCCGTGCATTTCATAAAACAACTGAATTGTAAGTCTTTGAGTTATAGACTGTCCCAACCCAACTGTGGGAAGTTGTGCACAAGGTAGAACATATAGGTTTCCTTGCATATATACACCATATGGGAATTAATATTTAAGCAGATGATAATTATATAAGGATTTATGTATGATGCTCTTATGTAGAGTATGCTATTAGCACTTTCTGTTGGCAAGAGATTTGTATGCTGCAAGTAATGTTGATGCAATGAGAAGACATGGGTCCTCTTTTACAGTTAGTTAGACTTGTTAGTTTATATTTATTTTCCTTACATGTTCATCTTGTGACCCTCTCTGTTATCTGTTGTCATATCTACTCATCACGCCTTAATGGAATTTTAGTCTTTAAATCTCTTTTGTTGCTCTTTATTAGAATAACTAGTATATACAGAAGTTGCACACATGTCAACAACATTTCAATAAAATTGGTAACAAGCATTACATAATTCATAGAGTGTACTGAATCATCCAAAGTTGTACTCTTATGTATGTTGTTGGCAGGACTTGTTTTCAATAGCGGTGGATCAGCCATTCCGTTTCCCGGCCACATTCACATTTGTACTAAGGGCATTTACAACTCTTGAAGGTATACAGTTATACACTGCAATTGCAATTTTGACATGCATTAATTCCTTAAGTAATCATGATGATATTTTAATGGGAATGAAATGATTACTATAGACAGATATGGATTCAAAGTAACTTAGTGAAAGATATATCAGGTGGAGCATTGTAATATCTCCCTCATTTGTACCTGAATAAGATATCACAGGTAAAATAAATTATATTAATAATTCTGGTTATGTCTATCTAATGTACTTCTAATTCTACCAAGGGATCTAGTGGTATGCAATAGCTGAAGCTTTTGTGGAATAGGCTTTGACCATTCTTAAAAAAGAGCTAGATGTTGACCATCTTAAACTTTCCTTTTGAGGAGCTCTAGCCTCTAGGAAGAAAATATTTTTATTTAAAAGATTCTCAAATGTCTGCAGCACCCAATGATCATCAACTTTCCAAACTTCTTCCTCTGCAATTCACCATAAGTGAGGGAACAGGGAGACCTCATAATACATTTCCTTCATAACTAAGGAGAGAAATCCATGCTTAGTATCATTGGTTCCAAATTTCCAATGAACTTGTGTCTGCTGATTCCTTGTATCGCCTGTTAGGTGCATGTTCTCATTTGGTAATTCTGATGTTTTTTCCAAGAGAAAACGAATATTGAAACTGTCCAATTTTGTGTTATTCTGACCAAGATCTGCCTACATATGGTTATCGACCTAGAGGTGTGTAGGTTGGATCTCAACTGTCTCAGTATTGACCCATGCTAACCAACACATAACTATTATGCTACCCAATCGACCCATGCATCAAGACAAAATCATGGTCTGTTCTTATTACAAAACACAGCAATGATGATTGCAAAATATTATTAAATGGCTAACTACACTCATAAGATGCTCCTTAGAAATTTAAGCTTCATTTAACTGTATACTATGTGTCTTACTTTCTTCTGAACTGCATGCAATTGATAAGTCATTATGAGCAAGAATATTGTATAAGAAGAAGAGAGTTTGCATCCTTTCTAAAAGTATCTACTTGAAACTGGAGCAACAGTATCTGCTTTTAAACCAATAATTAAACAGGGTGCCTTTTTATAGTCCGAATAAGGATAATGTTATGCAACTAAAATCAGTTAGGAATATCTCTGAAAATATGAGAACTTCATGGCTTATTACTGAATAATGATATCATATGTATTCCTCAAGCATCAATATCCAAGTAACAATATTACATGATGATGGAGAAGCATTCTGACTATTGAATAAGATATTTGGACAGTCCTCTACCAAAAGGCAGATACATGAGGGAAGATTCCATCCAATACAGAAAATTAAGGATCTCTACTATGAATAGATGAATTACTCATATGTTTACCCCTTTTTGGTGTCACATTATGTATACAATTCTAGGGTATAATAATAATATTTTCTATTGTTATTCCAAATATATTTCTTTTGTAGAATCTGAATAGTCATCTTGGAGACAAACTGAAAGGTCACGTTCTATTGTTAAATATGTAATTCTCATTTTTATTTTTTTGAAAGGATACATTTGGGTTTGTATTTCAATTTCATTTCCATTTTTTCACAGTTAATTTCCTGGCTTGGAATTGGTATCAGAGCACAAGCATTATTTTTCTTTTGCACGAAAACTCTATCCCTCGTCCCTTGCTCCAGTTTTAATTCATGTCCATCATTCTATCTACCCGGTTACTTTTAAAACTTGTGTCCTAGCTGTTTCTATGAATCAAAGAACCACAACCTTCATAAAGTCATTTGGCATTCGCATTTTTTTCAAGGTCTTCCAATGAAATATTTCCTCAATCTTTGTTTGAGAATCATAACAACAGTTTGTCTTTTGTTATCATTGAACAACTTCTCCAAATCCTAGAGAATGAAATCTGGAAGCATTTAAAATTTTGTGCATGCAAGGGTACCATTTTGTAACTTAGCATTTTGTAATTTCGTGCATTAATCCTTTATCTGCACTTTATATTTTCATGGTTAATGTTTCACTATATGAGTATTATTGTTGTTGATTTTGCAAGCATTCAAGGGTGTCTTAAATGCATTTACACACTAAGAGAAACACAACTTCATAAACACTTGAGTTTCAACCCTTCTCTTGAGAGCAAATGATCTTGTGAGCCTTCATCTCCTCTACAAGAACCTTGTGCATTCCTAAGATCCTCTGTGATTGGCATAAACGCTGTTGAACAGCAAGAGCATTCCATGCAAAGGCAACACCATTAATAAATGAAGCTTTAATGCCGAAGCTTGCAAAGGAAAAACTATGGTGGTGTATGAGCTTAGAGGAAATATTTTTTTCAAGTTAGGTTAAGTTTGGGGTTGTTTTTATTCAGAATTTCCAATATAGTTGGGGGTCCTTTTAATTCATAATCTTCTATATAGTCATTTTTTTATATCGTTCTTCTTAATTCATGAGAATTTTAGGGTTTCCAAATAAAATTTAGTCAAGCATTATTTTAATATACTCAATTTTTATAATTCATATGGGGGTATTTATTTTAGGAGGGCATTTTACCCAAATTTAGAGTATTTTAGGAGGGCATTTTAAAGCTTATATTGAATAGGTTTTGGTGCATCTAGAAAAATAAATTATTTCAAATCCAGTTGTGTGCATTTCCATAAGAGTTCATTATGTATATAGAATGTATTGTAATTAATTTATTCTCCAATTAGGTGCAGTATTAGATGGTGAGATAGATGGTTGAGCTACAGTATTTTTGAAAATCTTTCTGTGGTGTCTATATTTACTAGTGTTACAAGGCTTGTAGGAAGCTCACTAGAATTGGTGAGTCTTGATGTAAGAGTCTACCCCAAATTGCATATAATTTTTTTCGATTTCACACATTCATTTGTTCAGGCATTTTGTCAAACAGTTTGATTTCTTGCTGTTCTAAGCTTTATTTTCCGAATATTTTCCCAGTGGACAGATAATTGTTGAGTTTATACCAGTGTGCCACGAGGTTTTGGGGACGAAGACGAGGGGACGGCAGGGGATGTGTTTCGAGGACTCGGGGACGGGAGGTCTAAGTTTGGGGGTGGCAGGGGTTGGCGGGGGGACAGCGGCGAGGGGGTGGCAAGGTGCTGAATACATATAGTACTTGAAAAAATAGTTATGAAAAGATGTATAAGTATACGAATTATGCATCTTGGAGACAACTAGGAGTCCCCTAGACGTCTTGAGGATACCGCAGCATCTTCGAAGTCCTAGCGGCACCTTGGAGATAGCGACACTAGTGGTGGGATGGTGGCGCTGGTGGGGGGACAGCCCCCTAGTCCCCAAGTCTCTGAGACATCCCCGTCTAGGAAACGTCAGGTTTTTTGGGGGGGACGTGTCCCTGTGGAACACTGGTTTATACATTCATTACAAGAGTGCTCACAAATTTACATATAAATGTTAATACATTTAAAGGCATATATTGCAGGTTATAAAAATCTGAAACTTCAGTCCTTTCTTCAATAGTAAATACTACAGTTGATAACCAAGCCTGCTCAAGAAATTGCAACATTTAGAATTTACATAAAGCTATAAAGGGCTGACCTGAGAACTCATGCAGTCCACCGAATAGGGTGAGAATCTTCCCAATACAAGTACAGATTTCTTTACAATCACTTTAACTTCCAGATTGGCTGCATTCAACCATGTTTACAGAAATCACGTTCCTTCCTTAAGCTGCGAACACTAGGAATCAGTAGCATTTTTAAATTGCCCATACTGTTGCCCCTGCATTGGCCCAGTTCTAAAATCACTAATATTATTAATTAATAGTTCACAGTGCTGCACCCAATATGTCACTCGTCCTTGGAATGGTCCGCACTACAACAGGAGGCTGTGTGAAGATTATGAGATCCTACGTGGCATCAGTAATATAACACTCAGCTCTTCATCCGCTATGGGGAAAGAAACGGCAACTCCAAGAGGTATCCACGTTACCCGAGAGGTTCTTATCTCTCATGCCACGATTCCATTCTAAGGTGCCACATTATTCACTCGTTTGTCTCCCTTTTGTACCATGGAATAAACATTTCAACACCCGTCACTATATTTTTTTTAATACCAAACTCTTTAATGGAAATGCGTGAGTTGCGATAGAAATGGAATCATAGTTTCTCCCGTCAAAATAATCTTTTCTTAATTTCCTTCGGTTCTGCCACAATGCATAATCTTTAGCGTTACCTTCATTAATATCCAGCTCCCTTGCCGTCAATTCCCTGTGACGACTCAGCTGCTCTCTTGCTTCGTTCGGCCTAGAGATGAAACTTTGCACCGACTCCAATTTGAAGTGACTTAATCCGACGATTTCTTGAGTTCTGAGAATGCCCAATAGTTCGGAGTGGCGGCAGTCACATAAGCTGTGAGTTTGTCAATGTAGCGGCGCTAACAAGATGATTATCGATCCTTACAAAATCTCCAAATTAAATGTCGACCTCCCTAAAAATACTGAATTTCGACTTTCTTTATACCATCTGTTGGACACCATACTCCCAATTTTTTACAACTTAAATGCGACTCAAACTCCATACACAGCCATTACATTCTCTCTAAATTTCCACCCGGTCACTGTAATCTCTCGATAAGAGTAACGACAGTCTTTTCATTGTTTGGAATTCACAATCCCAGCAGCACCTTGTAAAGTCTTTGAGCCCTTTACCATCCTTTCCTACCACACACGGCTCCCAGAGGAATACGAATTCACTTAAAAGACTGAAACGGCCTCCAACGAATGAACAACAATATTGATTCTCAACCGCATCTCCAAGCTTGATTCTCATTTAAAGACAGATGAATTACTTACAGATATAACCAAGATTCCTCTGTATTATCATTTGAAAATAATACGGCCATATGATAGTGTTGCTTCCTCCACAAAATTGAAGATAGAAACCAGAATGCCTTCAGCAACTAATCAAATAACTGCCTCTTTAGTATTGTCTAAAAATTTGTCTCGAGACAAGACTCACCAATTTTCAATCGTCTAACGTTAATGTCCCAACTGCGAAATCTGTATGACTTCGCCCCATTGGCTTTTCCTAACTCTTGAGAACCCGAGGGTTTTCGTCCCTCAAGCTCTTAAAAACCAAATTTCCCAAAATCAGAAAATATCCAATCCCCTTCAAGATGCTCTTTCCATAACATAGTTTGTTATTGTTTTTTTGTTGTTTTGGTTAAGGTGGTTTTGATTTCTTTTCGTGGGTCTCATAGACTAACTGGTCTCATGTACATTATTAAAATCAATCAATCTCCAAACTTTTATCTTTTTAACTCCATAACTCATTGAGTGATTTCTTGATTTCTTCCTTTTTCCTCTTTTCACTTTATTATTTAATTTCTTTAGAAACCACTTATAAAAAATAACTTAATTAATTTATTTCTGTCATGTTTATAGCAAAGGCATACTTAAATTGATATCATCACAATTATAATTGTCACTAATAGTGTAGTTATTTAATCATAAATATTTAAATACAAATATTAATAATGTAATTATTAAAAATATAAATATTAGCAATTCCAAATAATATTAAAATAAAAGAATATAATTAACAATATTATTATCAAAAATAAAATAATGATTATTATAGGTAATTGAGGGATAAGCAGATTGGCGCACGACTGTATGAGAATCGGGCCGTCTGATACACTCCAATATCGGGACCCTTCATTTCCGCCACCAAGGATTTAGACGTGGAGCTTTGCCAGAGGAAAGCCAACAGTATCCTTCAGTCCATGGTATCGACTTGGCACTCACATCCTATGGTCGAGTTTTTGAAATTATCGAGACATCAAACTCTATGATCATCGACCATGAGTATCAATGTCGTATCGAGCTCCTGGATATCCTGGATGAGTAAAAAGCAACGATCATAAGAATAGAATGGAAACAACTAATGATAAAGGAGGCCGACTTTAAGAACTTAGGACTTAGTCGGAGATATGCCTGTACGTGATGAATGAATGAATGAATGGATTTTAATGACGTCCACGAGACCATCAGTCTATGGGACCCAGTGTCGGAACTTTAACCATATTCAAATTATTTTCCATGTCCGCCCTCCTCCTAACGATCTTGATCAGGAAGCCAGCAGTTTTGATGAGCCTAGTCTCCTTAAAAAACTCATTTAGATTGTGCACCTTCAAATTGTCTTCATACTGGATACGGATATCAGCATAAGCAACACATTCCATGATGAAGTGCCATTCAGTCTCCAGGACCCTTTTGCTGCAAAAAATACAAGTTCTTTGTTCCCAGACTTCCTTGGGGACAACCCACCTACCAGTCTCACAACAAAGATGGTGCGACCCAGTTCTCAATTGGGCAATCAAAATCCTAGCCTTGCCTTTAATTGCAACCTTTAGGTAGTCTTTCTCATCGTGCTCCCATGCAGGGTTGAACTCCTGGATATAATGTGTCTTTTTACGGCCAACTTGCTTAGTCCACATAGTACACCTAAATTTTCTAGCACATACCTTTTTATCTTAGCATTCGTGTTGGGGCACTCATGCAGCTTAATGTTCCATTTGCTCAACCATTTGCTATTTTGCTTCATCCAAGTTTTCTTTCTACGGTTTAGCACCTCCCCAACCACCATTTTGGGCCAGCGATGCGTCTCCATGTTCTCAACTTTTTTTAGGTAATTTATTAACCGAATGATTGCGGATGCCTCCAACGGAAAAGTACCAGTTTCAGCCAAGAGAATCTCGTACGGAATCGAGGATTTGACTTTGATGTTAGTAGTGATCAAATGCTTTTGAATTCTTTCAACTTGCCTCCACTTGTGATTTGACATGCGGCCCCTCCAAATAATCCTAAATAAATATTAAAAATAGATATTCTTTGGCAAAATAATTAACATCATAACTATTATAATAATACCAATAAGATAATAAAAAAATCATTTGCGATTGTCACATTCACAAACCCAAGAAGATTAGAATAAACTCCATCACTGATGATAGCCAAGCGATGTCTCTTTGCCAAGTCGCGATCGAGGAGAAGGTCACAATCCTCCAAAAACATAGAAATAGGAAAGCCAAAACCGAATAGGGGAGCATCATCGTGGGAACAAGAACAAAACGAGTAGGGAGCAGGTAGCGTGGGAGTTACAGCGCTCAGGTGAGATCTTATCACTTAGCATTTAATATTCAGTCAACCCTGATTCGACATGGTGGTATTTGCAGTAATTTAAATTTGTTGTCCAATGCATTATTACAATCTTTATTTTATCTTCTAAAGGCCTGCTGAGATCATGTCCATTAACCCGTCCAGCTATCATCCTGCTGTAAGTGCTTTCTGAAATGATCCCATCGTATGACATAAGTTAAGTGGATAAATTTTGCATGTTTGACTGAACTCTTCAATATATGTGATCCTGCACTCCTTGATCTCCCTATCAAGCGGCATACCCTTAGCCCGACCTTATTGGAAACTTTGTCATATATCACCTTTGCCACTGCTTAGGAAAAGCCAGTATAAGTAACAGACGAGGATTAGTTTCATTACATTACCACTGTGGGAATAGACATGGACGATAAGGTAAGGCATTCAATAATGAAAATGACTGCATTTAGATTCAATTGATGTTGGACCTTTATTGGATAGAATGCATTATCATTTTTAAAGGAAAACATGATAAGAATTGATATGGATATATTAATATGGCTACATGTACTTCTGCATTGCGATACTTTACCATGATATGGCTTGTTTGATTATATACTCATGTTAAATACCCTCAAAGCATAATGGATGCTTGTGAACCTATTAGGAAGGGCGAATCATGAGTAAGTCGGTTTGCCTAAAAACCCTACCTAGGATTCCGCCCCACAGGCCTGAGACAAGGGTTGGGTCATGGAGGGGTGGGGGTCCCACCTAAGGTTCAGCCCTACATGCCCAAAACAAGGGTTGGACAATAGGAGGTGGTAGGCCTTAGGCTACTTGGACTCTATGGTTCCTCTCCCCTGATAGGACGAGTGTCTTCCGAGGTGTTGCCATGAGTGGAGTATGCAGGTACTAAGCCACTAGGTAAGAAGGATTGTGATGAACAACCTCTTGAGCTTGGCATGAGGGCTTCAAGGCTGATCCACCTATGGTACTCCTCATACGTCTACATAATTGCATTATAATTATGTCTTATTTGGGTACTAGATATTAATGCTAACATATAGACATGTTGAAATCTATGCATATGGTGAATGCAAGTATTAGTCCAAGGTTACCCTATTGCAGAAGGCCATCCGGTAAGGAGATAGAAATCCAAATTCCCTACCCAATAAACAACTTTTAGAATAGGACAAGTAAGGGACATTACAATTTCACTTTTTAATAAGTCACTTTAACACCATTAAATAATTAATTTAAATTGCCTTTATATTATAATCTTCTCAACAACTTTAAATTAATTATTTTATTATATGCTGACTCAAAATTGGGGACATTACACTTGAGGTGAGTAGGATTGGGTGAGTCCTAGAGACAAACTCGATAAAGATTTGGCTATCTGATTGCAATAGCAAAACATGGCTAGGTGATGGACACTTGACTACAAATTGCAAACTAGCGACTGCGTGCCCTAGTAATTAAGCAAAAAAAACCTCCTTTTTCAAATGGGACCTCCTTAAGCAAAAACATGACTTCTATAATGTCCCCATTTTAGGGTTCTCTTGCATTGTAGTTGGCTCTGGCCTTTTGGGTGGGTGTTTTTCTTGTCTAAAGGGTTATTTGATGTTACCAATGGGCTCAGATGGCCTAAGGGACTCAGATGATGCTTTTCGATATTATTTCCGGCTTTTGGTGTGTTCTCCAAGAATCTTGGAGAGAGTGACTATTTATAGCAAGTCACTCAATCGAGTCTATTTATCATCATTCATCATTGGTATAACTCCTACATAGTTAGATTTCGATTCTGATGCATTTCAACTGTTTTCACAATTTGGATGTAATATCGAGCTATATTTAATTAATTTTACTAAGGTTGCTATTTTAATTAAATTGTTTTAATGGGCACCTTAGTGTTAGAGCGTATTGGAACTGGGAAGGAAAGTTTAAATGTTGGGATGTCGAAAAGTGACTTTAAATGCCAGAAATGTTTTAAAAATAAATTAAATCACTTTTTGGGGATATAAGGCTTATTTAATTAATAAAACAATTTTATATTGTGTTTTCCGGAAAGTTCCTGGAAAAGGTTATAAAAGGGGGTTTGTGTGCTCATTTGTATTATGTAGATTGTTACATTTTCCCTAGTGAAACCCTTGTGGTTTGGAGATTAAACTCAGTTCATATCAATACATCCTAAGGATAGAAACCCTCTCAAAGAATATCATCCATGTTGGTGAAAGATCTTCCTTGGTTGATTGTTGATAGATTCATCTTAAGTCTATGCTGGTGCTTCATTGCTGTGATTTTCAGATTTAATCAGAGGGGTTTTAGTTGCAGAATCTTTCAATAAATGATTTTGGAAGACAAGTCACAGGTATGATTGAAGATTTACAATTTTGTGAAGTCTTGCAAGCAAGACAAAATTGATAGAGTTTGGAGAGGGTTGGCAGAAGACAATTTATCTTTTATTTTCAAAGGTTTACATGAAGATTACAGGCACCATGAATGCAAACATGAATACAGAGTGAGGAGACTATTTGTGTGTGACGCCATTCGAATATGGAGTTGTGACTAAGGCATTTGGGGTTGTATTGTTGGCTGGCATAGTGAGGGAGTCGTGAGTCTGTTTTGGAGTTATCTATAGTTGTGTGAGGGCATGGGAAGTTGAAATTTCTTTGTTATTGCTAACAAAGTCTTAGACTAGCTTCTAGGAAAGTTTGGAGGTGGCATTGAGGATAGAAGATTCTTGGCTGGTGAACTTAGGCGATTGAATATTGACTACAGATATATAAGTTCATAGCAAATTATATGATGTTAGGAAAAATAATTAAATTTATCTCTGCAATCTGTTCTTATAACAGCTGCTACATATTTTATATTTTATCCTCTTTGTTGTGTAATGTCCCAAATAGGTATTATACTAATTTTACCCTAAATTACCAATTTCCCAAGCAAACAATGGATTTAGAGAGTACCTTGGCTTGATTTAATCCTTGCAAACAAGTTGGAGATCAATTACAATAATAACTTAGCAAGTAGAGTATTATGGTTAAAAACATTAGTAAATCCATATAAATTTGTTAATCTAGTTATTTCCTTGTCCTAGAAATGCTCAACTATGGGAGAACATGGGAGAGCGTGACTCGATGGGGTGTCCTTAGCCTCTCTAGGCCAAAAGGAAGTACCCTTTGGACTAAAAGGCAGTACCCCTTTGACCTCATGTGGCCCATGCCATTCATATGAGGTGGCCTGCCTAGTGAGGATTCTAATTTTGACGTTATCCCCTCATCTTGCCATCCTTTTCCACTTCCTCATAATTGGTCTCCTTATATTGTTATACCATGATAGGGGAGTGAGGTTACCAAAGGGTGTCCTAGTACCCAACTCTCCTAGGCCCAAAGGCAGTACCCTTTGGACTAAAAGGCAATACCCCTTTGGCCCATGTGGGCTCATCCTATCCTCTCTCGGTTGGCGTACCTAGAAGAGGGCCACGTCACCGTACCCCTTTTGTAATTCTCCCTCATCCCATCATGGTAAAGATATGTGCATAATAATTAATCAATTTCATATTTGCAAATAATCATATCAGCAATACATAATGAATCATGAAGGTGATATCATAAGTTATAATTAACAATATGTATGAACCCTTGATCATATTTAAACAATGCATTATATTCCCATATAGATCCTACCACAAAATTATATTAACTTACAAATCTGTAATCACAAGATAGCTTATGCAAACAAAGATTCTATGATTAGCAGGCTGATCTGATTCTCTTCCTCCTTCCAATTCCCTTGTTCTTAACACTCCAAGATATCGTTAGCGTAGATCAAACAGATAGAAATCTATTATTCATACTTATATTAAAACATCATAACTACTTACAAGGCTCAATAATTGCTGCAAACACCATTATTGCTTAATCTTATATAATACATACATATATATATGTATGTATTCAACTTACTTCCCTTATTGATTATCATGTATCTTCATTTATTCCTCCTTCAACCAACTCCCTCCTCCACATATTTCTTCTTCCAAATCTTATTGATGTATCTGCTGCTACACTCAGGCAATACTGCCATATTCTCCTTATTTCTGTTCCATATATCTCTGCCTCCTCTTCCTTATTAACAAGCTGTTTTATATACGTGTGCCTTATCATGAAGGGTGGCATCCCTTGATCAAAGACAACCCTTTGAAAAGACATGTCATTTGCTACGGAACTATTCTTTAATCATACCTATAATCACTGTTCCTTTTAACAAAAATCCTTTCATAATCCTATTGTTGTTGCATGGTAATTATTCTTCCTATATCCATGGCTTCTCTTTATAAATGATTCACTGCCTTATCAATCCTTAAATGGGTGGTTGTGTTATAGATAATAATCATCACCTTGGAGCCGGTAGATTTTAAAATGTCGAACTCACCCCACTGTCAAAGGTATTTAAATGCCTTGTGTTAATAACATCGATCATCCGTTCCTCAACTTATGTGCTAATACCATGCCGGATAAAGACCCAATAATATTACATCTTTTGGTGTTGGCAGTAGATAAGAAAATGGTTTCGTCATATCTTTGTAAATAATGACAGCTTAGATACAATCCCTTTGATCCATTACTTAGGGATAAACGACTGTTGTTAATTATATATTTTATTATTATTTATTTTACGTTTGTTTAATATTTATACATTTTATATTTATATGGTATATATTTATTTTGTATTTAATACTTATGTTGTGATATTTGATAATTCAATTATAATATTATTGTATGATAATTATAATTGAAATGACTAATATTTTTAATATGTAAATTTTATTTATTTACTTGTATTTTGATGCTTTATATATTAGTGTTACAATATCAGGGACATGACATGTTGCAAATGGAATGTAGGACAACTGTTTGTTATAATGCCTTTCAAGTATCATGAATGTTTATTGTATATGAATGAATTGCAAAGAGCGTGTTATATGATTCTATTACTTACCTAAACACTTCCAAGGTAAACGCATTCATAATCTTCAAATAGTTCCAGAGCAAAGAAATCAGAAGTTTTAAGAAAAGACCAGACTTGGGTCATTTCATCTTCCTAAAGCAAAATGTCAAACTTCAACTACAAATTGTGTGCTCTTCTTGAAAAATGCGAATGCAAATCATGTTGTGATATTTGGCTGCAAATTTAGTTGTGATTCTATTTCCTTCCGTTCATAAGAAAGGCATTAATTCCTACTCAGATATGAAAATATGACAATTTTTTTCATCCTACTTATTAAAAGCTTTAAGTCCATCTCATTAAAACCCTAGATGGTCAGATTTTCAAATCTAAATTTTGCCTTAGGGAATGGAATCTTATGATTTATCTTTGCCAATAGGAAGTCTTCAAGAATAACTCATAATGACTAAGTTAGCCAACTCACTAACTTGATTGATCTTGTTGGCATTTCAATTCGCACCTCTGGATTGCGGATTAGGAACAAACAACTATGTACAGATAAACTGATCTTCAAATTAGGAGGGGATGCTCCCTCTTCACTGATGATGCTTAAAGAGAGTAAACTAAACTAGTGCCAATCTTTTTGTTCTCAGCTAAGAGCACAAGGTTATAAAACTCTTTGTGTCATAGTTGAGGTTTTCTCTTTTTAAGAACTTCAACTAAAACTAAGCCTAAACTAATGACACTTCTAGGAACTCAAGTAAACTCAAAGCTTGAGAGTTAGAAGTAAACGAGGAATGATTCAACATAGAAACTTAAGTAAGCTCACTTCCAATGCACACTTGAAGACTCATTGTACTTTTAGATGCAAGCTGAAATAAAGATTATATAAGCAAAACACATAAAACAAAACCTGAGATAGTAGATTAGAGCAAAGCAGGCATAAGACTTCCTTTCTCAAATTTATAACAATGATTACATTTCTGGGACAACAGTTTTGTAGCAATAATAGGCTTACAGTTTAGTGATCAAAACCAGAATACACTTGACACAAATTACACATTAACTGCACAATAACTTACAGCAAAACCAGCTTGCAAACTTGTTCTTACACTAATTGAACAAACACCGAATAACAAAGTTGTAGGCAAAAGTAGGCTCAGTAATTTGTTATCACAATAACGGTTAAAGAAAAATGGGCAAGGCTGCCCTTATATATACACAAACAAGGAGTAGAAAACCCTAAAATCTCCTTGCTTTTACAACAAGACTTGCCAACTCACAAGCTTTATTTCTAAAACTAAAACATGACAACTAACTAACAATCTGTTGAAAACAAAAAAACAAGGAAAGTTCTAACTATTACAACCTGATCTTTTCCTCTTTCTCAAAGAATAGATAAGAATGAGACAAGAATAGCAAGACAACACGGAGAAGGCATCGATTTAACTGCTGCTTTAATTCTATCTTTGGAAATCTTTGTTGTCCCAAAAAGATAACTCATTCATGGATAATTGGGAAACCAAATCCGCCAAAAAGCTAGTAACTGCCTCTTTGTCAGGTGCATTGATACTGCTGCTTTATCGAATCTTGCTAACATCATGACAATTTGATTCATCTTGTTGGCAATAGGATCACTGCTAAAATTGCCACAAACAAGATTCTGGAACTTTGCTTGCACTTCATCAAGTTCAATGAAAGAGCCATCATCATGATGATATCAACAAGGGATTTGTGAAACAAATCGTAAAGACCCTTGCTGATTTTGATGTTTATTTTCTGATTTTAGTACTTGGACATTCATCAAACACTGTGCTTGTAAATTTGTTTTTCGGCTGGTAAGTGTTTTCAGTTTGCCTTTCTTTTTGTTGTGATAAAGGAATGCATAATATGTATCAACTAAACAGTGCTAATTGACTTCCAATGCAGCTATGTATGCAATGCAAGATTTCCCAATGCAATAAGTGACTGATTTTTCATGTAAGCACTCAACTACAGCAAGCTGACATTAATACAAACAGCTGTCATACCATCTCCAATTTCATTATGTCAGAAAGTGCAACTAATTATAAAGGAAATATGACTAAAATTCTATGCAACCATACATTTACAGCACTCTTACATTCTGCCAAACACTAGGATAGCTTCAGTTCTGAGATTTGTTATGCCAAGGCTCATATGTGATTACAAGTTAGCTAACTGCTGTAAGTGACATTTACAAACACATTCTGCTGTGTCTAAATACAAACCAAATCTGCGTCTAAATGGCCACTACTTCCCCAACTATGCAAAATAAAGGCTTGCAGTCCTTAATGTTATTATACTGATAGCAAATGACAATGTAAGACCAGCATTACTTGGAACTTTTACGATTGCAAACTTTGTTCAAGAAAGCAATTTAATGAAAGAGTGTAATGACTGAAACTCAAAATGCATCCCCAGAACAAGGAGATTATTAACCAGGACGTGGAGGAGAGCCTGCAGAATTAAATACAAATATTATTATGCAAGAATCTCAAACCTGGAGCATTAATCGACCCAACCTGACTGAGCTCGAAATGGCCCAGAAAACTCCCAGAAATGTCGATAGAACCCAGAGGCTTCTTCTTGTCAGTCGTTTTGCCTTTCAGATGATGTGACCAGCCTTCTAGAAGCCATATGTCTTCAAATAAGCCTGTAATAGTGCCCACGACCCAGTCTATTTCATTTCCTGAGGTCATCTTTGCCCATAAATCACGTCCCTTTCCAAAAACGCCCAGATTTCTTCAAATCGCATCCCTAGCAAATGTATTTTGCTTGATGTTTAGGTTCCTAGGGTTTCTTCATTGAATAATGCTTCAAAGAGTGCATTAGGGTCCCAAAATCGATTTAACAAGGCAGCAAAACTCAATATATGAAAGCACGAAAATCTGAATATACTGATTCTTCTCTTTATTTTTTTTTAAGATCTCCAACTATGGCCAGCTAGGAATGATTGTCCCACATCCGAAACTGGTAGTGGAAGAGATTCCAAACCCTGAAGCAACAAGGCTCGACCCGTCCATGAGAAATATGTTCATTAAAAAAAGTATCCACCAAAAATGAACTCCTCCAATATATTTCCAAGAAGGCCCAATAAAGTTAACTCTCTTTTTCTTTTTTAATTTTTCCCATGACAATATAAATTGATTTTATAAAGCTCAAATATTTCCTCTAGTCACTTTATGAAGATTTCACATAATCACTTTATAATTTTTTTTTAATTAATCACTTAATTTCACCTTCAAAGATTACCTTGAAACTTAGGCAAAAATCAAGTAATTAAATAAATGATTCCCTCAACTTTGCCATTAGCCTTGGGAATTAAAAGGCTAAGTGATCTCCTGAAGGGCTGCCGAGAAGGGGACATTACACAAATGTGCTTATGAACCTGAGGACATCAACAACCTTTTGCCTATATTCAACCAATTCTTTTGATATTTTATCATAGGTTTTCACTTTGAATATGTGTTGTTCTCTCCAAGCAAAAATCTTCCTCTTATGTTCTTTTGTTACAATTGAATCATATGCCGTCCTCAAATCTGAAATAATGATCTCATGCATTGGTTTCGCCTCTACCATGCACTGCTCAAACCCCTGGATCTCTTGGAGAAGATCATGGGTGTTATACCTTAACTGATACATCTCTGCAAGTACAAATTTGCCCATATTGATGAATTCCTCTATCCAATCCCGCACATGCTTCCCATTTATGACCAACTGACCTAACTGATGTTGATCAGCTGGTGACTCCATAATTTGTGGAAGCAATAGAGTGGCCTGCAAAGTGCCATGAAGGAGATTAGAAACATATTGCCGCAGCTTCCAAATTTCAACCTTGAGGGCTACCTTATCCTCTCCATCCTTGAGCACTCTTTCCTTTAGGTTATCTGTTGCAACCTCAAAGAGATTCACATCAGTATGCTAAGTGCTTCTGCCGAGATTGGCCTTGACAACCGTTAAGTCAACCTCAGCCTCATCAATGTTCTTATCCTCCAGAGGTGTAGCAGTCTTGGTGATAATCTCGCCATCTGAATTCTTCTCCATGTGAACTTGCTTCTTAGGTTTCTTCACTGGTGTGTCTTGGTAGACGTTGTTAAACTCTGCAAAGTTGAACTGATACAAAGGCTTCCTCCTCTTCCTTCCCGAGATGTTCTCAAGCCAAGATGAGGTGTCTTTACTAACTTCTCTGGGAGGTTTGGCTTCAGTTTCATCAACCTCTTCTACTTCTGAATCAATATGGATGGGAGAAGACTTTGATGAAGGCACTGTTTCCGCTTGTGGTGTTGCCTCTTCTAGAACTTCAAATTCAACTGCTAGTTGTTCTTGCTAAATGACATCGGGAAACTCCAACTTTTTCTTTGAACTCTTTGCCATTCTGTTGACCTTCATACCTTTTGGAGGATTGCTCATAGCCTTCATTCTCGGTTTTGGTTTGGAAGAAGAAGGTAGGGATGACTGAACTACTGGAGGCTTTGCTGGAACAACTACCTTCCATGTCCTCTTACTGCTTAGGAATATCGTATTGATTTTGACGACCCGACTTGTTCTTTCCTCAATTGAGGTGCTCTCTTTGGTGGACCAATTGACTTGCGAAAGTGGCCGCTGCTCGATTTGATCTCTAGCATGCGTATGAAGTAGGACTTCTCCATCATCATCAGATAATCCTTCCACATCCTCTAACAAGAAATCAGCCATCTGCTGGAGGGTCAATCTGTTGCAACTGTGCCTCCGCACTTCGAACTCATCCTCACAATTAGCCAAAATATCTTCAACTGCAGGCACATGAGCGTGATTCTGATCAAGACGGGATGCAAAGACACCATGAGGATCGTATGACCGCCTCTCATTGAACAATTTGAGGCCAAATTTTGAAAATTCAACACCAATCGACTTGGCATCAACTGATGATCTACATCTGTAGATGCCCATCTCGACTGGAAAACTAAAAGCACCCTTTTTTTGGTTTCACAAGAATGTGTAAACTTCATACACTTTCCTTAGAAACTCCATGAACACCACCTCATTAGTGGGATACCTTGGTAACATGACTACACTACTTGAAAAGCCGTACACACTAATGTAGGAGAATGTGGGAAACTAGATAAACCAATCATCCCACTCTGCCATTGCCAACCTAGCCTCTAATGAAATCCATACATGCAACTCATTGTCTAAATCTCGCACCGTATGCATCAAGAATGCATCATTGACTCGCTTGTAATGATGTGTTCATTTTGAAAACTCTAGCTGTGGGTAATAACAATATACATGTTGAACACCTAGAGTTCCTATGACATTCAAACCTCTAAACTTGCCTTGAAAGGTCATTAGATATACGAGGTATGAAATCATGTGAAACTCATAGATCTTGAAAAAATCCGTCATCTGACGGTGGAGATTATCATTGATCAAAGTTGGCCAACCATAGAGTTTTGTCTTATCAATAATGTGAGATATGATGTAAAACATCCAAGGCTTGAATTTATTGACCTGTGACTTGGTTGAGTAGAGTAATCATGACTGCAAACTCCTCCTTGAACTCACCACGCCCAACATTCTTTGGCAAAGTGTTGTGCTTCTCTTTCAACCATTTTTGTGCAATCATTTTCTAGTATTTGTCCTTTTGCATGTACCATACCTTTTCACACTCTACAATGGAGATGACCAAGTTTTCCGGCCATGGTGGTATTGAAAAACATTTCTCAACATCGTCCAACCTGAGGCTGCAAACAGTTTGCCCATTTGTTGCTTGGATTTCTTGTGTTGTTGGATTGTAATGCTTGACACAAGCAATTACAAATTCAAGGCTCTGCACTGAGATGGGGATTGAAGCTGCTGCAAGCAACCCGGAATGACCAAGATGTCTGATTGCAACATTTCCTGCATCTTCCAAAGCACGCAAATCAAACATTGGATTCACATGATGTAAATCAGTTTCAAATGTTTTCAAGAAATTGTGGTACAACACTGGCTTAATTTTGAATTGCATGGGAGAATACTGCATGCTGAAAAACTCGAATTTTGACTGTAAACTCACCTATGTTCATAAACTTTTGCGCAAATTACTGAAAATAGAACACTGATTTTTCTTGAAAAAGCAGATTCTCGAAAAAAAGCCAAGGTCGAGGTTTTGTAGAGAATCACGTTCTAGAGAGACCCAATTGCTCAAATTTCGAAAAAGTTGAGGATTTCCCAAAAAAGCACGATAAAAGCAGATTCTTGAAAATATAAAGTTTTCCAATCTTCGAGAGGATCACAAAAACAAGTGGGACCCAAATTGATGGAAATTGAAAAAGATGAACTCCCTTTTTTGAAACGTGATGCCCTAGGAAAACAGATTATGGAAAATCGTTCTTCTATGCAACCCGAACTTGAATCCACAAAGAACGTTGAAAAAACACCACATTTTGGCCTCCAAATCTTGATGTGAACAATATTCTATGTTTCCTCCTTTGGATGCTAACCCGCAAAATACGCGAATAATGAATGCCAAAGCCTTCTTAAATAGGGTTTGAGGATGAAAAAGCGCCTTATTCTCCAAGCTTTAATTTTTTTGAAGCCAATCTAGAATTAGAAACATTGAATGTAGACACTGTTTTGGATGATGGATAATGAAAATTGAAAATTTTCTACGGCATTGAAGCTTGGGCACCACTACCTAGTTGGGGCACTTTTCATCACTAGAGTTAGAAATTTTTTCAAGATTTTCAACTTTTCTTTGATAAAATGCCTCTATTTGATCTTTAATTCTTGACGCTTCATGAACCCTTGAACTGGCTAATAGACTCGTTGTGAAGCCTGATCAAAGTTGAGAGAAATCTCTTGGAGGCTGCAGATCCTAAAAATAGCTTTTGTGTGGTCAAAATCTTGGGCACCCCTGGCTAGTTGGGTGCCCATGATTGCCAAACAACACCATTTTTCTATGTTTTTCAACTTTTCAAATTTGACTTTTTTTTGTATGTCGTGCCTCTTTCTCCATTCAATCTGCAATTGCTGATGATTGATGAATCTGATGGTCTGGCTGAGATATCTACTGGAAAGCTTGAAGAATTCTGAAAAATATGACTAGTTTTGCAAACCCTAAAAACCGATTTTAATGGTCCAAAACCCCAGGCGCCCCAGGCTGACTGAGGCGCCCATGAGTACTAGACTTAGAATTTTTTGAAGGTTTTTCATGATTTCCAATTTTGCCCTCTTGATGAACATCTTTGTTTAATCCAAGATTCTAGCCGTTAGATTGATCCGGTGAACCTATTCATTGATTTGTTGCGAAGCTTGAAGAAATCTGAGAAGAATCCCCAAAATTGCAAACCCTAAACACTGGTTTTGAGCCCTTGAAATCTTGGGCACCAGCAGGGCGCCTTTATTCTCCAGAGTTAGTTTTTATTCTAAGTTTTCCAGCTTCTACTTTGCTCTTCGTTCACCGCCTCGCGAGTTGCATTCATTGTTTTGCATGCAATCGAACACTGGAAGTTGAAAATATTCTAAGGCATTGACAGCTAGGCACCTTGACTAGACAAGGGCACCTAGCATCTCTAGTGTTAGACAAATTTTCATAATTTTCAAGATCTTCTGACTCCCCTACTTTGTTCTTCGTTCCTTGAGCATCTTTGTAATGTCCCTTGCCAATTCTGATCTTCATTTTGTGTTTTTACTACTTGGGAATTTTGTCAAACAATTGTCTTGCAAACTTCTTTAGCTGGTAAATGTTTTCTGCTTTTGTTTTTCCTTTTTGTATGATGATAATATGCATGAAAAAGACTCAAACACTTTAGCTAAATATGCCAATTTACTTGCAAATGAAGGAAACATGCAATGCAAGGTATTTCTGTGATTTTTCCAATTGATGATGACTGAAAAACTCATGCAAATATGCAGTTACAGCAAGGAGACATTTTGTCAAACACTTCATGTGCAAACTCCCAAACTCCACATTATATAGTATTGCAAAAGAATAGACTCCAAACTAATTACAAGTTTTGCCAAATCACTTACACCAGATCGCCCTCAAAGAGAGAGACAACTTACAATGCAAATTGACAATGCTAACTTAAATGTATATGGCAGCGACTCAATGCAAACTTACATATTTTCATATGAAATGACAATTACAAAATGCTGTATTGACAGTGAATTCTTTGACTGTGGACCAGCGACTTAAAGACTATGCAAAAGCCAATGTAAATACAAGTTTACAGTGAACTTGGATTATCTAATCTTTTCAAATCAAACTGTCCTTTATGACTGGATGGCTGCGACTGAATTTGTTGATGAAGTGCAAACTTTCCCAGCAAAGATCGATGCCTCTATCTCTAAATCGAATTGTCCATGGGCTGCGCCTAACACCTGAAATCAAACTCCAAAGGGTGGCTCCAAGAATGCAAGAAAACCACGACTTGCTCAGCTATGAAAGTCGTCCTTCCAATAAATAAATTGATATGCTCCAATAACTGAAAATGCTCCTCAAAAACTTCACAAAATCGAACTCTATAATGACTACAAATGATCTTCAAAATTCTGTAATTATCTTCTCCAAAAATCTAACTTCTTAACTCCACCAAAATTTGGTCATAGACCATTAAATTTTGCCCAAGTAGGAAGACTAAATTATCTCCCTCTCAAATCTCCAGCTAGGGTTGATCTTTCACAACCGAAACCGGTATCATAGAGTATTCAAACCCTCTGACAATGCAAGCATTCAAGCTCTCACCATACAGGTATGAAAATAGAATAACTCAAGACATGATCAAATGGCTTGCATCCAGCTCCTTTTAAAGAATTCTCAATCACCTTCAAGAAGCTTCTAGAAAATAATATTATTTTATTTCCCAAAGTGACTTTATGATATATATTATTTTATTTTAGTCACTTTATTAAATTAATCAAATATAAAGCTAACTTATGATATTATTTTATTGAAATAATTTTACAAATAATTAATTTAATCAATATTCCCTTATTTCTCCTGTTAGCCTTCGGGAATAAATAAAGGCTAAACTATCTCCAAGGTGGCTACTGAGAAGGGGACATTACAGTCCTCCCTTCCCGATATTGCTTGTCCCCAAGCAATTGCAAACTAGGACGCTATAGAATTTGCTCTCCTTCCCATGTGGCATCCTCTGCTAGCAAATCTCTCCATCTCACCTAATACTCCTTAACCACCCTATTCCTCAATCTCTTTTCCTAGGTATCAATTATCTCCTCAAGAATTAAGACCAAATGTCCCTCATCCAATGGTGGCAACTCTGAAGAAGAAGTAGCCCGCTGTCCAAGTGCCTTCTTGAGGCACGAAACATGAAATACATTATGAATCTTGCTGCTCTCTAGAAGCTCCAACTCATAGGCTACCACTCCAACACGCATGATGATCTTGTATGGTCCATAAAACCTGGGCTTGAGCTTCTTCACCCCACTCCTCTTCAAAGAAGACTATCTGTAGGGCTACAAACGAAGGTAGACCAAATGTCCAACCTCAAAGTTGCGCTCAACCCTATGCCTATCAGCATAATTCTTCTGTTGATTCTGTGCCACTTGTAAATTATCCTTGAGTGCTCTCAAGATGTCCTAGCTCTCCTGTATCTAATCCTTAGCCTTAGGAGCTCTGCTCTCTCCAAAAGCCAAGTCCATGAACGATGGTGCATCATATTCATGTAGTGCTCGGAAATGTGACATCCCAATTGACATATGATAAGTGGTGTTATAGCATTACTCTACCAAGTACAACCACTTAATCCATGCTCTTTGTTGGCCCGAGATGTAATTGCGCAAGTATCCCTCAATCCACTTGTTCAGAATCTCAGTCTGCCCATCTATCTGAGGGTGATAACTTGTGCTCGGGGTCAATTCAGTACTTGCCAATCTGAATAGCTCCTGCCAAAAAGAACTGAGGAATCTATAGTCCCTGTCATTGATTACAAACCTCGGTAGCCCATGCAACCTGAAAATCTCTCTGAAAAACAACTCAGGTACCCACAATGCCTGTACTTTGTAGGGATAGCAAAGAAGTGAGCATACTTCGTCAACCGATCCACCACCACATAAATGCAATCTCTCCCATGTACCTTGGGTAGACTTGTGATGAAGTTCATGGAAATGCTCTCCCACTTCTGCTCTGGGATGGACAATGGTTGTAATAGACCTACTGGGTGTGAATGCTTGGACTTGTTTTGTTGGCAAGTCACACACTCCCTGACATGTTTCAAAACATCCTCCTTGAGGCCCTTCCAAGAGAAGCTCTCTCTAACCTATTTGTATGTTTTTAAGTAGCCCTGATGGCCTGCTAAAGGAGTGTCATGTGAAGCCTACAATATCTTCTCCTTCAATTTAGACTCTGGCACCAAGTAGATAACCCCTATGGATATTTGCCTCAATTTTTTCCAGATGTTCCACAAAAAAATTTAACAAACAATTTGCATGCAAACTGTTTTTTATTTATCCAACAGATTATACTGAAAATCATATAATATCATACTGAAATAGACATCTGAAATTAAATATGAATATTGCCTTAAAATCTTCCATAGAACAACAACTGAAATATCCAATCTTAGCCACAAAACTTACAGTCGGATTGGATAACTAGAAGTATGAATTTGAAGCACAAGTGAGACACCTGAGTAATATCCCCAACAGATAATGAGTTTTCGTCCACTGCCTCCAAGCTCGAGGGTTTTCGTTCTCAAACCTGCTGAAAGCCAAAGCTTCCTAGAATTCTCCAAGAGAATAATAAATCAAGCATATACCAAACATGTTGAAAGTGAGCCCCTTGCAACCCTTTTATAAACTTATCATAAGAGCTCATTCACACTTTTAACCAATGTGAAATAAAACATAAACTTCCTTTTTTGCCTTTTTGATGTCTCATGTATTTTGAAATAAGGGGCCCCTTTTACTATTCATTTACCCACTTAACTTTAGGCTCACATTAATAAAGTTAAGTGATTGGCTTTAACTTTATAATTTAAACTTTATTAATGTGAAGATGAATTAAACCAATGGAACTGAAATCATCTGACGATAATAACCAAATCTTCCATTGAAAAGGCACTGTCACTAGAGATCGCGACCCACCTGATGAATTACTATTAATAGCATTAATGACTTACTAAAAATAGTAAGTATACCAAAACTGTCTCCAAACGGCCCAGATTGATCTGCAACTAAAATTGCCTAGGCCAAAAATCCTCAAGATTCCTTAAAAGCCCTGGTTAGCCTACAGAGCCAAGGAAAAATACGCTAACGACAACATCATACCTGTTGACGGGTGTTTTATGACCGCACCAACACAGAATAAAGTTTCCAACGGTTACCTTATCATCTCTTGATCAAAGTATTCCACATGCTAAGATTGCATGAAAGATCATGCCTTCAACTCCAAGGTTCCTTATGTAGCGAATAGGCTCAGTTGGTTGATGTGAATATGCTGGGTATTCCAAGGGGACTTACATAATTGTTCAACTTCTTGAAGCAGATGAAAGATTTGACTATGATGCTCTGATTTCTAGACTAACCAGGAAATGCTGAATTTAAAAGGAATAAGGATAGGGATTCTAATTTCTACTCCTAAAGGTGGAATGTGAGGGTCAACTTCAACAATCTTCAAACTAGACTTTGTTTTGCCTCCCTTTGGACAACTTCCACAAAATCGGTGCAATCTTCAAAGGATGAGAAAGATGTTCAAATTGTGATACAACATGCGCATACCATCACAACGATGCATACGGACACATGAATCGCAATCGAAGTTAAGTGCCAATACTCCAGTTGACCACGCAAAGCGAACTTACCATCAACAAACCCGCTAGTGGTATGGATGAAAGAAGACTTGCTCAAATCAAATGCCATATTCCACGACTAACAACTACTTGCATAAAATAGAGTCTACTTTACTCTAATCTACTTGAATTGGAAAGATGAAAAAGCCTTGTCAACCACTCACAACGAAAGAGAGAATCACCAATCAATGAAGTTCTTTATATTATGAGAGTTCTCCACAACAACCTTTTACAAAAACTTTCAAAGGGAAAGCTTTTCTTTCCTTTTCAAACTAAGCTAACCTCTAGCTCTACTCTCTATTCTAACTTCTATCTCTGATTCTGTCCAACTCTTAATCTCTTATCTAGTATCTAATAGATTACAAATGAGGGGGGATGCCCCTTTTATAGTTGACCCAATCCAACAAACGACTTAGATTGAATTACAATGAAGGCTTATATTGAGCCACATATGCCCTAATTAGGGTTTTTTTCCCTAAAAACCGCCACAAAGAGGAGTGGGGTAATAAATGAACCTAGAAGATTCTCCACTACTTTGTAGAAACCACCATGAGCAATTAATGCCCACTATCATTAGAAGATTCTTGTCCAGCAAGGCTTTCTTTGTTCTGCTTGCCAATTCTGTTGCGCTAGGAGGAGAGTAAAAGAGTCTCTAAGATTGCCTCCATAGATAATAAAAATTGATAGGATCTGGAGTTCGATTGCCTAGTTGTTTGTAATGTCCCCATTTTTAGCACTGCACTTCTCAGTGATCGATGGCCTATTCCTGGGGTGCTGTCGGCTAGTCAAAGGCAGAATTAGGGTTTCCGACTGTTTGGTGGGTTCTCTTGAGGATTCAGGGTTCTGCTTGTTGGAGTTTGGGCGTTTGGATTCTGGATTCCTTCTGGGTTTTCAGAAAGCTTCGCAATGGTGGCGCATGCATTGCATTCTGAGCAACTTCTTGAATTTACTATTTTTAGTAAATTCTATATTTAGTAGTGGTCCAGTCAGCACCAACTCAGTCAACTTTCCTTCACTTGCAGTTCATTGGGTGATCCTGATTTTTGGCTTAAGAGGTTCATTTTGGAGAAATAAGTTATTTAAAGTCAATAATGTTTTATTTTATAAAATAACCCCTTGTCCTAGTAATATGACTTTAAGTCATTTTAAAGAAGGGGACTTTGAGGGTTATTCTCTCATGAGGAACATATTGCGATTTTTCCTAAAGTTAATTGCTCAAATGGAATTGGACGCCAACTTTTGGAGAAAAGATAATTTTAAATTAAAGGAAAATTGCCTTTATGAAAAGGGATGCCATCTTCAAGGAAGACTTGGTCAAGTCAAAACCCTAAAAGCATCTTGTGGAGTGGGCGCACCTTCTAGAAGCATCTGGAAGTGTCTTCTCAAAATTATAAAAGGGAGCCTTGGGTCTTCATTTGATCATCTTATGTTTGGAATATTGTTATGCTGCTGAAATGGTGCTGGATTGCTTCAAGGAATGAATGCCTCCTAGCCTTGGCTCGACTTCTTGCTTGAAAGACAGCAACTAGTGGAGAGTTAGATTGTAGTTGAGTGAGATTTGTAGTGAGATTTTGCATTGTAGAAGTTGTTTTGCATTTGTAGTTCGGTTTCTTGCATTTTAATCAAATCTGGAGTTGCTGATTTTTGTATTGCAGATTGAAGTTTATACTCATAAGTCTTTGGGCGAATTTATTTTGGTTCTGGGTAGTTTACCCATGCATTTGCTAGCCTTGGGCCCCCCTCTATGCCAAGTTGCAGATTTTTTAGAGGTGTCTTGGATTTTATCTTGTTGGTAGAACATTTCTTGAGGCTGTACCATTTTGTTTTGCCTGGCAAGTGTTTAGAAAAAAAAATACTTCAATTTTTCAGCTGTTTCTTTGTCTAATCTTCATTGTCATCAACCTAGCTTTCATTTGCATCAAGTCTCATGTCATTCTGGCAAGTATTGAGTGAGTTGTGAGCATTTTAGTGGATTCTAGGGTTGCTGGTTATGCATATGAAGTTGTTGTTCTGTCATATCAGCTTGCGTAAAGTCTATCTTTTGAGTTGGATTTGAGTTGAAAGTTTTTGTGATCATTGAGGAGACATTATACTATATTGCAGCATGGTTAGACTTTCTTATGCTATGTATTTGGCAAGCAAATCTCTAATTATTGTAAGTTGAACAGTAGTACTGTCAGCAATCTTACTTTTTCTCTGTTATTTCATTGTAATACCCGCTGGATAAGTGGAAGAGGCTGGCTTGTTGCCTATTTACTTTGATTTGCATTGTAATATCTTACATCTCCGCCCTATGGTAGCTCCATTCCCACTCCGGGTTTGAAAGCACATTCTAGGTGTTGAGTTTACTTTCAACATAATAGAAGATAGGGATCCGCAGACCATATGCTCGTCGTCATCCGGTGCATTCTTGGTTAGAGTTCTTTATTCAGCATTGCTTTGAGATCCTCTGACCATATGCTCGTCGTCATCCAGCGCATTCTTGGTTAGAGTTGAATTCCGCATCGTTCAGTTTAAGTGCTAACCCTAACGGATGTGTGTTGCTTTGCTCATTGTAATTGGAAATTGAAAAAATTTGGCTCGGAATATTTCATTTTTCGTGTTCAACCCTCCCGTTGTCTTAATTCCTGGACGCATTTCTTCCTTGTAATTCTCATATTTCTCCAACCCACTGCCTTGGGTGCATTTGCCTCTTCTGCACCACATTCTTAATGCCATAGCCTCGGCGTTCATCCTGCAAAACAAAAAGAAAAGCATCAGAATACTATAATATAAACTCACTTTACTTACCTAGTTTCCACGTTCTGATTTCCAAGGTCTGCTTAACCTCTAGATCTGATAAAATTCATCACTTTTCTAGCAAACTTTCATCATGGGTGCATGGTGTTCATTTCATGAGGTCTTCTTCAAGGGTGCATCCACCACTTTGTGCCTTAGAAAATATTTCACCTTGAGGATGCATTTGAACGCTTGATGTTTGAGCTTCATTTCATCTTCAAATTCTTCATACCTTAGACAAATTTCACCTCCTCCTTGTGAGTGTATTTGATCCCTTGTTGCTTTCTTTTCCCTTTCCTTAGACAATTTTGTCTGCTTTATAAATTTCATCCACTGTAATCTAGGCGCTCATTTTGACATCACCAGCCGAGGTATTTTTTGTAAAAACATTTCTTTCATTTGCCTTAGAAAAAATTATTTTCGCTTAGGAAATTCATCAACAGGGGCCAAGCTAAAATCTCTTCCGAAAAATCTTGAGCGAGGCGTGGAAAATTTTAAAATCATCTTCCAATGGGAAATGTCCAATACCCAGAAAAAATTTCCCCTCAGAAATCATCATTTTCATGTGTATCTGGACGAAGGGGTAAGTTTAATTTTATTATTTTTGAAAAATAATAAAATTTGCTAAGGTTGATTCCATTTTTATTCTGGATGTATTCCACACCTGCAGTCTTCATTCTTCATGCCTTGGCATTTTTCCTTGACTTCTTGAAGAAATTCCCTCTTGTTCATGGGCACATTTCACCTTGGACTTGGAAAATTTTAACATCACCTCCTCCCTAGGCGTATTTTCTAATTTTACCTTTAGAAAATGCCCTAGAAAATTTTAAAACTTTGTTAACTCACCTTGGGCGCATTTCCTAACACATGCCTCCATTTTTATCTCCCAGGCACTTCCACGCCTTAGCAACCTTGTCTCACACTTAGCAATTTTCTCCTTCAAGTCCCAACTTCCTTGGGCGCATTTTACCCTATGTGCTTACACTTTCAACCTTGGGCACATTTCATGTGGTGTGTAGGAACTTTCATCTTGCTTGGGCGCATATGAGGGGGTGTGTAGGAATTTCCCAACACTTAGAAATTTTCTTCAAACTACGCCTTCCTTGTCTATATATTGGGCGCATTTACATATGCAAGCTTCTATTTTTCATGCCTTAGAAACTTTTGGAGGATCTATCTAAGGTGGGCGCATTTAGACAAGTCTACTCCCATTTTGACACTTAGGCGTTTTTGCCAACCTCTTAACTTATCTTGGGCGCATTTGAGACCCCTTGCTTTTATTTCGTGCCTTAGAAATATTTCAAACACTTCAACTTACCTTGGGCGCATTTTACCCTTGGTGCTTTCATCTTTCATACTAAGGCGTTTTTCTTCCTTGGGCGCATTTCAGCCCATGAGCTTTCATTTTTCTTTCCCTTAGAAAGTTTCCGCCAACACCCTCACCTCAAGGGCACATTTTCACCCTTGACCCTCCATTTGATGCCTTAGAAACTTTTTCAAACACCCCCTTACATGATGGGCGCATTTTGGGGTGTGAGGAGGATTTTCCAATGCCTTAGAAACTTTTTAAAGCCCTCACATTGCCTTGGACGCATTTGAGAGGTGGAGGAGGAACTTTCAAACACTTAGAATATTTTCTCAAGCCTCTTCTTCTTGAGGGCACATTTTGAAGGGGGAACTTCCATTTTGTTGACTTAAACTTTTTCTCACCTCATACCCCTTGCTTGAGGGCGCATTTCGCCTAGGGAGGAGGAAATTTCATTGCCTTAGAATTTTTTTTGACAATCTCCCTTCATGAGGGCGCATTTCCCACATGCTATTTCCATTCTTCATACTTGGAATTTCTTTCATGCTACCACCTCACCTTGGGCGCATTTCATGCTTCCTCCTGCCAGACTTCAACTTGGAAATCTTCAATGCCTCACCTACCTTGGCACTCTATGTTTAGTAAATGTTGGAGACATGTGCCTTTCCATGCCTTTTCACCCGTTCTGAAACTGGAGTTGGCATGATTATGCTTCTTGTGACCTTGCTACCTTGTTTATACCTGTTGTCCAAGCTTGTTTGCTATTTTTAGCAAACCCTAAAATTGATTGACCTCTGCAGCTTCGTTTGACTTGAAATTTGTTCCACATGATCTTGATGTTTTAAGTGACCTGTTCACACCTACCCTTGGCACAGATCTGCTATTTATAGCCATGAAGTGACTTACTAAAAATAGTACGTACTTAGATTTCGTTCAAATTTTGCCACTAGGTTGCCTAAAAGATGCTGATCATGATGGTGCACTTTATTTGACGACTTTTGTATTTCATCCCCCTATTTTTAGGCATAAAGGTGGAAACCCTAATTTGACTTGCATGCGCCCCAAACAACTTTTGCCTGACTTGGTTCTTGTTGCATGTTGTTCTGCCCATGAAACTGGAGTGCGGGTAGCTGCCCAAAGTGTACCTGCTAAAAAGAGTAAATACCCGAAAAGCGACTAACCAGCTGTCAGATGAGTTTGCATGTTAAACTGCCCATGGGATCTCAAAAAGCCCAGAAAAACCCAAAAAATTGGTCCAAATGCAGGCATTGGCTAAAAATAGTAAGTTCTTGAAAAATGATCAACTCTGCTTGCATGTCATGTCGTTGCGGAGCTCTTGGAAAACCCATAAGGAACATCCTGACATGTGTTGAAAAACTCTGTATGCGAACCCTAAAAATAGCCTCTGAAGGTTGAACTGTTGAAAGTCATCATCCCGGATTGCATGTTGTATCATCGCGAAGGTCTTGAAAACCCCAAAAATATTCTCCAGACATGCATTTGAAAGGCATACGTGCAAACCCTAAAATTGGCTCCGAAGCCATAACTGCTAAAAATAGCAAGTTGTCTGAATATGTTCAAATTTTGCGTGCGAGTACCTTGAAGTGTCCTGGACGTGGTGGAGCAGTCAGAATTCCAAAATCTTGAGGAAAAGACCTCAGATTGAACACTTACTAAAAATAGTAAGTCGTCAGAACATGATGAAAATTCAGTGGGAATCTGTTGGAAGCCTTCTGATCGTAGTACTGAGCTCAGTTTTCACTTTGATAACTCTACTTGACCTCAAACAAGCCTGAAGGATGAAAACCCTAATTTCACAGACTTAGCCAAAGTTTCAACTTAGGTCAAACGACGAGGACATCCCCAGAGGGACAGAAAGAATAGAGAGAGAGACACAAAACAAAAGCCAAAAGACCAAAATGGAGCAAAAATTAGGGGGTCCCCATCTGGAATGGGGTGATGTGTGAAAAGGTCACAACAATACCATGCGAGCTAGAAAAGTGGACATTACACACAACCCGGTACATGTCATCCTATACTTGCCCATCCAACACCTCGCATGCATATTTATTCTTGGAGTACTCAACTAGCAAGAGAGACTTCCAATCAGCTGAAATCACTAAGAGTGAACAAGCGTTAGGCTTTCTGGAAAGGGAATCAACACCAACATTCTTCTTCCCTTTCACATAATCTATATTGAAATCATAGGCCTGTATCTTATTGACCCATTTCTGCTGCCTTTCGTTCAAATCCTTCTGCTCCAAAAAATACCTAAGACTATTGTGGTCGGTCCTCACCACAAACTTTCCTCTAACCAAGTATTGTTTGAACTTAGCCAATGCATGCATTATGGCGAGCATCTCCTTATCATATATGAAGTAGAGTCTTTCAGGTCCTCTCAACTTGCAGCTCTCAAATGCAATGGGGTGTCGGTTCTACATCAAGACCGCTCCTATACCTTCACCCGATGCATCACACTCAAAAACAAATGGTTGAGTGAAGTCTAGAAGTGCTAAGACTGGGCAAATACTCATTACCTCCTTGAGCTTCTCAAAAGCTCGTTGTGCCTCATCTAACCAACTAAATGCACCCTTCTTAGTGAGGCCTGTCAAAGGTGCTCCCAACTGTGAAAATCCCCTCACAAAGCGTTTGTAATAGCTGCACAACCCAAAGAATCCTCGCAGCTTCATGAGTGTCCTAGGTGTTGGCCAATCGAGTATTGCCTGAATTTTCTCTTGGTGAACCTGTACCCCCTGTGCAATGATCACATGCACAAAATCTCCTTAAGGAAAAATTCACACTTCGAGGCCTTAGCATACAATGACTGCTCCTCCATGATAGTCAAGACCTCATCTAGCTGTCTCAAATGATCCTCCCAAGTCTTGCTATATGTTGTACCCAAACCAAATTTTTTGCTTCATTAAGGCATTTTGCTTAAAATGGTTTAAACCTTGTAAAAATGATGTCAAAACATAGTTTTTGGGAAAATCAAGTATGGGCTTTTAGTCAATTTGATGTGAGGAAGATACTAGTAAAATTTGAAAAAAAATGAAAATTAGGGTTTTTCTGGACCCCTATTTTTAGGTCAAAAATCCTAAAAATTGAAACTTGTTAGAATTGACTGAAAATTGTTTTGATTGGTTTATTTTGCTTCAGATCACAATGGTGAAGTCAGATTCAATTAAAACTTAGTTTAAGTTTGGTGGGTAGTTTTCGCTTTTTCAAGTGAAAAGTCAGGATTTTCGAAGTCAACAATGGCAGATGGCCAAGTACTAGGTGTTGAAATCTAAGCTTGAAATGCTCCAGTGAAGATTCTATGGTGAGATATGTCCAAAATAATGCTTCATCTCGGAGGGGATTTTTATCGAGGAGAAGTTGAAATTTTTTGTGACTTTGGAGACAAAAGCGCACCTACTAGCCAGGGGCACCCTTGATTTCAAAGGGCCCAGATCAACTTTCTGAGATTTTTCACTTCCAAGAAGAGTTTTCTAGAATCCTGACAGCTTCATGATGAGCGTACTAGCTAGTCTGAAAGATATGTCTAGCACCCGAAATTGGAGATTCAACGTGAAATGAGGGGGATTGAAAAATGACCAACACTAGAGCAGAAAGCACGCTTGGAGGCTAGGGGCGCCCAACTTTTTGAAGCACCCGATGGAGGTTTCTGACCAAATGACACCCAGGATGTTTGTCTCAAACTTGATCTGGCTTTGCAACAAATCCGTCAACAAATTAATTTGAGTTGCTGAACTGCCAAAATCAAGAGTCAAACATAGGGTTTTAGTCATGGTCAAAATGTCAAAGAAATAACAAAAGTGCCCTTGGAGGCCAGGGGCGCCCAAGGTTTTGGAGCCTCAAATGCAGTCTTTTTGGTTCATCTCAGATACTCATCCTGTTTGTGATGCTTCCAACTTTCCTTCACATACCTTAGCTAGGTCAGAAGACTTGATAGTAGCCTGCAGCCAGAGTTTAAGTGAATTTTTAGCCAGTTGGAAAAATGGTTGTCTCTGGGAAGAAAAGCGCCCCTGGAGGCCAAGGGCACCCATGTTTTTCAGCAGCTAGATGATATTTTTAAGAAAAGTGCTCTCCAAGAGCTCTTGTTTAGAATTCAACCAACTCTGCAGTGAGCCTATCAGTCAATTCTGAAGTTTTGTCAGTTGTCGGGAAATGCGAGATGAAATAAGGTCAAAATCACCTTCAAATTGGTGAAAATGCATTGAAATTTTTTCTATCTGAAGCCAAAAGCGCCCTTGAAGGCCAATCGTGCCCTGAATTTTGAAGCTTCAGATGTTAGAATTAGGGTTTGCAGCCTCAAGGAGTTTCTTGTCAGTTTTGATCCTGCTCTTCAATGAAACTATCAGCTAGTCTATTCGACATGTCAGTCAATCATAATCAATGATTGAACATGGGCTCCAGTGACGTTTGCAAATTCAAATTTTCAAGAAATTGGCTAAGTCTGGAAAGTGACACCTAAAGTCAAAGTTTGACTTTTGAACTCAAGAGAAGGGACGCCCTATAAAGGTAGAGGTTATGAACTGAAATTAAGTCTTCAGTTAAACTTCTCAAGTCGACTTCAACTAGACTTGATTTTTACTTACAATTGGGCGATTTATTTTTGCATGTAAAGTTAATTGAAGTGTATGGAGGTGGCACCCTAATTAGGGCTTATTTCTCAGTCAGTTAACTGTTTTGAGGTCCAATCAGAAAGAGGCATTGATTTTGGAGGTCCAATCAGAGGCTAGCGCCAATTTTAAAGTAATCGCATGCATTTATGACACCTTTCTTGATAAATTTTATTTATTAGGACATAGGCGTCCATTATTTTTCATCACAAGTGAGAGCAAACACGTCTTTCTTGAGCAAATAAAGATCTGAAGGCGTTACGGGTGTCAGATTTCAATGTTCTTCGCAGTGTCAGGTCCAGATTGTTCAGAAGAGACATTTTCCAGACTTCATTTTTTGAGTGCATGCAGACTTCATCAATTCCAATTCAAGCATAGGGGACTTTTTCAGAGACAGAACAATGAACTTCTATTTCTATCTCTAAAATTCTTCTATTCTTGTCTTAGGTTTTCTCTCGCATGTCAAAGTAAACTGTAGAATTTTCATAAACAAATCATCTAGGTTCACATATTTTAGTGTCAGTAGCAAAACCCATGTCTTAGATTTTTTCGATAAAATTGCCTTGCTGCTTCACATTCTGAAGCACTGTGCTTTTTTTTGAAGATTCCTTTGCATCTGGGTCAAAAACTCAATTTTTCCAAACTTGAATCATTTGGGCTGGCTTAGAATTCCATTGCCTACAAAACCCATGTTTGAGATTTTCTCAAAAAAGTTACCCCAGAGCCCCTATAGCCACTCTAGTTCTCGATTGAAAACCTTTTGCATGCCTTGCTAAAACTCATCTTTTTGAATTTGTGACAATTTGGGTTTGCTTAGAATTCAATTCTCTACAAAACCCATGTTTCAAAAAAATTCCGATTTTTTTTATCTCATTCGACTATTTTTAGCCTATCCTAAAGCCTTTTTTTCAGGTTTTCTGAAAGTTGTCCAAACATACCCGCCTTTACAATCAAAAATCCAATTTTTCAAAATGCAATTCAACCCCATAGATTACAAGGCCAAATCGGTCTTGGTACATGACTTTTTGGAAACTACTGATACAAACTTGGGTCACGTATATCTAGTGGTCAATCTGAGCACGTTGGAAGGCACTAGCAGCACAACAATTAGAAATCTTGAGCGTTCTGGGTTGTTGGCAGAAGCATCTATTCCTATCACAGTTTTTTATCTCGAGTTTGTGATTGCTTGCATCAAGCACTACAACTCGTCCACAAGACAAATCAGATCAGTCGATGGGAGAGTCATTTGCAGCCTCAAGCTGAGGGATGTTGAAAAGTGCTTTGCTATTCCTCCTTGCTTAGTAATTTTACCATAGCCATTGCAGATTGCGACAAGATATGGGAAGAGGACAAAGATAGATCACAAAGAAAGGTTGCTCAAAGGTGGCTAAAAGTACAGAAGACTAACATGCCGAAGAAGGTTGGGCATGGGGAGTTCAAGGATGAGATTGCTATCTTAATTACTTTGCTCAACCAGGTTACATGTCAAGAGGAGGCTCATATTTTCCGACCGTGGATGTTCTATTTCATTTCTCGGATTATCGACAACAAGGAACACTTTGACTAGGCCATGTCAATCAATGAGTGTCTTCACCAGCAAATCACATAATTCCTCAAAATCCACGAGTTTCACATGGTGTTTTTTCTGGTCTACTTAATTGCATTTCAAGGCAATTTTAGAACTTTGAAGACCAATGGAACTCTTGGCGTTTAGCATGTTCATGAATATTACTCACAATTGGAGTTCTCAAAGGCTGAACAGGATTTCAAAGTGTTGAATGATCACTTCCTCATGAAGACAGTCAAAGACCTCGATAATGAGATGCACATCAGGATTTCACCGAAGGCAAAGTTAGCAATGGAAAGTTGGGCAGATTGGTTTATCCAGTTTCCCACTTTCACATATATTCGAGTGTATGGTTACACTGGAGAACCTCTCATGCTACCGAGGCACCCATCAAAGAAGGTCCTATTCATGGAGTTTCTGAGACAAGCTCAAGAAGTTCACTCTTTTCTTTGCAATCAACACAATTCAGCATTCACCTTTCCGTTTGGATTGGGTATATACAAGTGCAAGACTGCTGCTGATTGCAAGTTAATGACGAACGAGTTAGAAAAACTCCATCTCAAGTATCTCATTGAGAAGCGTTCTTATGATCCTTTGGGTCATTATTCAACATGGTTGGAGCGAAGTAATTCACACAAGGCAGCACTTGAGGACTTTTGGTTCAACTACGAAGATGAATTTGAAGTGCGCTGACATCATTATTGCAGACTTACTCTTCCATAGCTTGCCGATTTCCTGTTAGAAGATGTTGAGGGTTTGTCGGTGATGACTGAGAGGTACTACTTAGTTCATTTGTCAAAGACCAAGTTGCTCGCCAGCCACTTCACCAACCAAATTGGTATGCCAGGGAGAGTACTTCAATTGAGGACTTGTCGAGATCAATTATTAAGACAAGCATGTACTTCTTGGACAGCAAGAGAAAGCGAAGGACAGTTCCAGTTTCAGAGCCACCAGTAGGGTTTTCTTCAATATCTTCTACTTCTAGGTCGAGGCCTCGAGTTAAAGTTATCTTGAAGGCGCCTAAAGGTGTCAAAGTTAGTGGGAACTTGAAGGGGAAAAGCATCACTAAGCAGAAGCAAGTTGAGAAAGCGCCAAGAGTCCCAGTAGAGTCAGTGGTACAAGTTGAGGCTGATTCATCATCTTCTGGTCCACCATCTTCTCCACGGTCATCTCCTATTGATATTGAATTGGAGCCAGAATCGCTAGTTCATGAGACTTTCACACCAGTTGATCCACCAGTGGTTGACACAACAGGAGCAATTTCTCCTCGAGAGTATAACATTGATCATTCGTGTTGGCTCGAGAGGTCTTTGAGAAGACAGAGGCAAAGGCCTTCGTTTCAGCTTGATTTATCTGAGTTTGGCAATCCTTATTAGGATAGGTCAAACAAGAGGGTCAAGAAGCAAGTGCATATTGAGAAAACTCCTGAAACAAAGATCGTTGTTGAAGTTGCTACACCACCAGAGGGCAAGAGCCTAGATGAAGTTGAAGTTGGTGATTTCACCTTCATCAAAGCAAATCTTGGCAGGAGCACTCGGCACACGGACATGAGCCTTTTCAAGGTCATCGCAAGTAATCTTGAAGAGCGTGTCATGAAGGACAGAGAAGATAAAAGCAGCCCTCAAGGCTAGGATCAAGCAACTCCGACAGTACATCTCGGATCTTCTTCATGGAATCGTAGGACAAGCACCTATGCTCCCACAGCTTCGAGAGACACCTGCAGATCAATAGAGACTTGGTTGGTTATTCAATCGTGGGAAGCTCTTGGACAACTGGATTGAAGACTTCAGTTGCAGGTGGATACCTCCTCACAGAGTTATATTAGTTGAGGTATGAGGCACATAATCTTTGTCAGAGGATCCAACAACTTGAAATATCTATAGCAGAATGCAAGCCGAAGGACTTGATACTCATATCTTAGTTGGCAGTTGCATATGATGCCATTGTAGCAAAGGAGGATAAGAGGAAGTTTTTCGCTTGGAGAGAACATCTTTTCAAAGTGGAAATGTATGAGAGAATATCTACAAAGATGGTTGCGGTCAAAGAAGATGTTGCTGGAGCTCTCAGACTTATCAGTGGGTTTTATCACTCAGATCCCATACCACTATCTTTGTGAGGATGGCACATATGCTGAGCTTGATGCAATGCAGACCAAGTTTGAGAAGCTGGTTCGTGATAACCTTGATGGAGATCCAGAGGCTTCCAAGTTGGATCACTTCTCAATGATGACAACTAGTTTCAACAAGGCGACTGCAGATGTTAGAGAATGTTAAAGGGTGATCAAAGATGGAGAGGAGTTGAACAGATAGTTTGTCATCGTGGATAGCGTCAAAGTGCAAGAAGATGAGACAATCAACAAGTTCCAGGATGAGGTGATAGACCGAGAGGGCTTATATTAGACAGCTAGTTAGTTCTTGTAATTATTTCAGAGGATAGAGTCAGAAGCAGCAGTAAACTCGACATCAATTTTGAGTTTTGATCGTTGATCTCATACATGCCTATCTCATCTTCATGGATATCTTTGTAGGAGGATGGACTTTTAGTTAGTATCTAGTTGACTGATGTTAGTTATTAGCTAACTTTCATTTCAATAAGGACGTGCATGTTGCACATGTCCATTTTGTCTAGTTTTGTTTCAATTAACTAATGGTAGCTTTCCAATTAATTGTATAGTTTAATTTAGTTAGACTTGGAGAATAAATTCTTGCATGCTTGCAAGACTGAGTGTACACTACACCTTGGAGTTCTATAAATAAGAACACCCTTGCTCATTTGTAACTAACTTTTGTGTGATAGCATACATGCTGAGCCCACTTTGCCTATAGTATTGCTATTTCTGTATCTGTTCACGAAATTTTGATTGTGATAGAGAGTTGTTGCGTTGCAGGCAATATTCCTATTCTCAGTATTGGTTCACTTTGAGCTTTTATTAGTAATAAACAAATTGTTGAGCCGCCTTGCTATGCAATGTTACTTGTAATGGTTCATCTTTGTTCAATATAATGTTGGTTGATCGTTTATCTATGTGATAGGTCCTTCATACAATTTGCTGTCCTAGGTTATATTTGTTTCTAATAAGTTTGTTTCATATCTACACCTTGGATAGGAGTCGTCTCCTCCTTGGGAATTTAAAAGTAGGTTTATCGTGTATTGTTGTGATTAATAATCTTTGTTTCATATCTACACCTCGGATAGGAGTTGTCTCCTCCTTGGGAATTTAGAAGTGGAGATTGTCATTTGATGTTGTTGCCAATAACCTTTCTTTCAGCCTACACCTCGGATAGGAGCCATCTCCTCCTTGGGAATCCTAACTTAAAGATTATCGTCCAAACATTCCTTGCTCCTAAGTCCTCATGCTCTGTTTCTCTTGAGGAAATAGGATAGATTAAAGTAGTAAGTTGTAGTTATGATTTACAAAACTAGAGAAAAACCTTAGCTGCAATGTATTGGTTTTCTTAACCTTGTGCCTCTTCCAGCTAAGTCAAAAAGATAGGATTTAGACCATTTACTTTTTCACGCATGTCAGCAAAAGAGGGAGCTTCCCCTCCTAATTTGAAGAGCAGTCATTACGCACTGTGCATAGCTATTCGTTGCCAATACACACTCCAGAGATGCAAATTGTAATGCCAACACTCTATATGAGCAAATCATCAAAGAATACCAAAAGAAACTTACACAACTGCTTATTGAAGATGTGGTTCATGTAGGCCTAAAATGTAGCAAGTGCGTTCGTCAACCCAAACGGCATGACCAAGAACTCATAATACCCATAGTGACAACAAAAGGCTGTCTTGTGTATATCCTGCTCTCTAACTCTGATCTGATGGTACCCTGAGTGAAGATCTATCTTGGAAATGTATACTACCCCATGTAGCTCATCCAATAGCTCATCAATCATGGGTATTGGGTACGTGTTCTTAATAGTCTTCTTGTTGAGAGCTCTATAGTCGATGCACATTCTCACCATTCCATCCTTCTTCTTCACCAAGACCGCAAAAGAAGCAAATGGACTAGAGCTTGGTCGTATATGCCTCATGTCTAGCAATTCCTTGATTGCTTTCTCAATCTCATCCTTAAATTTCTTAGGATGACGATAGTGGGTGGTAATGACTGGCTTGGCCCCCTCCTCCAACTCAATGGTATGCTCAAATCCTCTATTTGGTGGCCTCCCTGGAGGTATCTCTCCAAACACCTTGTCATGCTTCCCCAATAGATCCTGAATGTCAATGTGATATGGCTAATCCGAATCAAGAGTCTCCTTAGTAGTAATCAAACATTTAGTTGCCCATGCCACATCACCATGACGGAAAATGCTCTCTATCCGTTTAGCTAACACTATCTTTGGTGCCCTAGTAGCCATACCTCTAAGCACCACTCTCCTGCCATCTGCTGCCCTGAACTTAAGCTCCATGGTTTGAAAGTTCTATGAATATTTTCCCAATGAGTGTAACCACTGAATACCAAGAATGGCATTTGTGTCTCCTAAATCCACCACATAGAAATCATCTGTAACTGTATAATTGCCCAATGTGATAGGCAACTAAGGAACCCTTCGTGTGCATGACATGTTGTAACCATCTGCCACCGTAACATTAAACCCCTCAAAATCCTTTGTTGGTAACCCCTACTTTGCCACTAAGGTTGCATCAATGAAGTTGCGGGTAGCCCCACTATTGATCAATACTGTGATACGATGGCCTTGCAAAACTCCCCTGACCTTGAAGGAGTTAAACCTCGAGGTACCTGATCGAGTAGCGATGGTGCCACTCTTGTCCTTCTCCTGTGGCTGCTCCTCCTCTGAGTTGCTATCCTCATCGCCTTGTGCTTGCTCAATCTCACCATCATCCTTGTTGTCTGATACAACTTCAATGAAGTGCACTTTACCTTTACCCAAGCGACGATGACCAGGCTCCTAGTGCTCCCTGCAATGATAGCATATTATTTTTCTTCTGCACTCTTGGCAATTCTCTTCCTCTTGTTTTCTCCTCTTGGACCATTCTTTCTGAGCAAGTTTCTTGCCCTTGTCTTTCTATGAGGAAGAACTGTTAGGCAGATATTTGTTCTTCTGATTTCCTAAGAACTTGTTCTTTTGATTGCTAGAATCCATGTCTCTAGCTTTCTTGATTGCCTCCTATAATGAAGTAGGGTTGAGAGCTTTGACCCAACCTCTCAAGGGATCCATCAAACCATCCATGAATAGAACCAACAACCTTCTTTTTGAAATATCGGTCACCTGAACAACAAGTCTCTGGAAATCAGCAATATAATTATCCAATGACCCCCATTGTTTTAGCTGAGCTAACTCCTTGAAATGGAGTTCAAGGTCCTTAACATCGAACCTCTCAATCAACCTTTCAATGAATTTTGCATATTAGGTGATTTGATCATGGCCCATTGTGACCAATCTGTGGTGCCACCATTCATGAGCAACTCCATCTAAATGTATGGTAGCATATTTGATTGCTTCATCTTCGAGCATAGGATTTAGCTGGAAATAAGTATCAACTGTCTGCACCCAAGCTCGTGTTGATGTCTTCCTTGATCCATCATAAAAAGGAAAACTCAATTTGCCTACCTTCTTTCGGAGATCATTGCATTACTCCCGATTATCCCTACCGGGTCTGTGTCTCATTCTTAAATCCATGTAATCCCGGAGAGAAATATCATGCTAAAAACCTGGTCCAGTGTAATGTCCCCATTTTTTGTTAATATCAGAGTTCGATGGTTTTGCCTATTTCTAGCCCTCGTAGGCAAACACGGATGGTTAGAGAGTCCTTCTTGACGGTAATCAGGTTGTTTTCTCCTTCAGAGCTTAGTTTGGGTTCAGGTTTGGCCTTCGTTAAACTCAATTCTTCATACTTACTATTTATAGTAAGTCACCATTTCAGGGGAGTCACGGTTACTAAATTAGTAAGGCACCTAGACAAATCTCAAATGCAGTGTTGATCTCTCATTCAGTTGGTTGGGCGAAATATTAAATGTTTAATGAATAATTATCATTAAAGGTACTCTAATGATAATTAAATAATATAAAGTTAAATTATAAAGTTAAAAATGCACTTTATGTTTGATGAGGCCATGACCCTCAATTAAAATCACTTAAAGTACATTAATTTTATATTATTGGTTTAGGCGCCCAAGTTGGAGATATTATAAGGTTTTTATTAAAAACTAAAATGGATTTTAAAAGAAAATTAAATATAATTAAGAGGTCAACTTCTTGAAGAGATTATAAAAAGGCTTCAAAGGCATTCATTTTGATTATGTTTTGGAGAATATTAAATTGTGTCTTTGGAGTTCGTGCTTGGAGAGGAAGCCAGCTAGGGTTTCTGCCATTTACAGCATTGGAGAACGAAAACTCTTTAGTGTCTATGCAATTTTGAGGCTGTGCAATACCAGCTGATATTATTGTTGATTGTGGATTTCATTCAGAGGTTCAATCTGAGCTTCATTGGTGAAAGATTTGAGAAGTTTATAAGGGGTTTGAAGAGCAGATCTTAGATTGTTGAAATAACCATCATTGGAGAAGAAAAATCAGAAGTTATTGATCTGCTGCTATAGTGAGGTGAATAGTACCCGTGCTACAGTGATGTGAATAGTACCCACGCTATAGTGACTTATCTTTTTGAGTTGCGTTTTCAAGGGTTTGAGAAAATATCTAGAGTTCTCTAATGCAAATTTATCAAACCTGATTTCTATGATGTCAAATGTGCATAGATTGTTATCTTGGGAGGCGTCTGGATATATCAGACCATTTGCTGCCATTTTAGTAGTGGAAAAAGTCTTGCAAAGGGACAAATCAATCATCTACAGGTTGTCACTTTGCTGCCATAAGATTGCAGTACTAAAGGGTTAATGTATTGCGATCATTCCAAGTATAGGAATGATGGAAAGGCTTTAATAATTTGATGCTATGAATAAAACTCTATCTGCTGCTGCCAGTTAATCATTTCCAGAATTCTGGGTTGGCTGCTACATTTCCAGAATTTAATATATTCAGCATCTTCTATGATTTTTTATGCATTTTATATTGTAAAAAGCTCATAGAGGCAATCTATTAATAAAACCATCTCATTTGCAGCTAGTTATTTCCAGATTTCTTGCAATTTCTTTTTATGCATTGTTACTTTGCGTTTCTATATTGGAGAAAACACAAAAAAATCAAATATATTTTCAAAAATCAAAACAAACATTCATCACCTACAAAGCATTGGAACCCGGAGAACTAGAGGGGTTCTTACATCCAGCATCAAGCCAATCCTGTCTAAGTTGCTCTTGCAGCTCGATCAATGTGAGTTCATTATCTTCTTGTGGCTCAACTCTGGTTGGGAGAACTGGCATCATGGGTCTTGATCCCACTTGTGTAGTGCGATGGTTAGGAGTCCGGTTATTAACCCAGTTGTCTCCTTGACCATTGTTGCCTCCATTACAATTGTTATTATGTTGAGCATATTTCTTGTCAGAAGCTCCATCATCTGTGTTATTCTCTGATTTGTTGTCCTATGCTCATTTAGAACTGCAGTCATGAGTGCTTCACCAGTTGGCTCTTCTCTTCTTTGTTCTTCCAGATTTGGACTGCTACCTCTTCTATCACCCATTGCGTCATGTTGTGTATCTGCAATCAGTTTTGCTTGTTGTGTTGCTTTATTTCGAGTATAGTACCTGTGTGGACCCACCTCTGGTGGCTGCATATGATAACTCTAAACCCTCCAGGCTGGCAGGTTCATAGCTCTGATACCACTGTAATGTCCCTTGCCAATTCTGATATTTATTTTGTGTTTTTACTGCTTGGGAATTTTGTCAAACAATTGTCTTGCAAATTTCTTCAGCTGGTAAATGTTTTCTCGTTTTGTTTTTCCTTCTTGTATTATGATAATAAGCATGAAAAAGACTATAAATATGCCAATTTACTGCAAATGAAGGAAACATGCAATGCAAGGTATTTTTGTGATTTTTCCAATTGATGATGACTAAAAAACTCATGCAAATATGTAGTTACAGCAAGGAGACATTTCGTCAAACACTTCATGTGCAAACTCCCAAACCCCACATTATATAGTATTGCAAAAGAATAGACTCCAAACTGATTACAAGTTTTGCCAAATCACTTGCAGCACATCGCCCTCAAAGAGAGACAACTTACAATGCAAATTGACAATGCTAACTTAAATGTATATGACAGCGACTCAATGCAAACTTAGATATTTTCATATGAAATGACAATTACAAAATGCTGTATTGACAGTGAATTATTTGACTGTGGACCAGCAACTTAAAGACTATGCAAATGCCAATGTAAATACAAGTTTAAAGTGAACCTAGATTATCGAATCTTTTCAAAATTGAACTGTGCTTTATGACTGGATGGCTGCGATTGAATTTGTTGATGAAGTGCGAACTTTCCCAGCAAAGATTGATACCTCTATCTCTAAATCGAATTGTCCATGAGCTGCGCCTAACACCTTAAATCGAACTCCAAAGGGCGGCTCCAAGAATGCAAGAAAACCACGACTTGCCCAGCTATGAAAGTCGTCCTTCCAATAAAGAAATTGATATGCTCCAATAACTGAAAATGCTCCTCAAAAACTTCACAAAACCAAACTCTATAATGACTGCAAATGATCTTCAAAATTCTACAATTATCTTCTACAAAAATCGAACTTCTTAACTCCACCAAAATTTGGTCATAGATTGAATTATCTCCCTCTCAAATCTCCAGCTAGGGTTGATCTTTCACAACCGAAACCAATATCCTAGAGTATTCAAACCCTCGAACAATGCAAGCATTCAAGCTCTCACCATACGGTATGAAATAGAATAACTCAAGTCATGATCAAATGGCTTACATCCAGCTCCTTATAAATAATTCTCAATCTCCTTCATTAACTTTCATTGAATTATTTAAATATAAAGCTATCTTATGATATTATTTTACTGAGATAACTTTACAAATAATTAATTTAATCAGTATTCCCTTATTTCTCCTTTTAGCCTTAGGGAATAAATAAAGGCTAAACGATCTCCAAGGTGGCTACTAAGAAGGGGACATTACAATATTTCGTTGTTTCTCGTCATCTGTGCAGCGTTTGAGACCTTGAATCTGACACTTGGCAGTTGAACATCCTCCATTGATGACCTTGGAGCTCCTGTTTTAGCTTCTGAAAAAGTAGAATAGACCAACCAGAGATATATTGATCTTTTGACATTTATGATTCGACCAGCCTGATCGGGAAGTATTTTCGCCCAATCAAAATCAGTTTGAGCCTTGGAAACAAAAATTCTGTTTTTAGAAATTTTTGCTAATATCCATTTGAGAAGAAACCCAAAAAAACTTAGAAAAAAGTCTATTTTTAGAAACTTTTCTAAAAATAGAAATTATTTAGGGCCGAAAAACCGTGATCTAGGTTTTGTAGACAATTTCATTCTGAGGAGACCCGGATTGTCAGATTTTGAAAAATCTGAGTTTTTCACCAACATGCATGACATGCAAATTTCTTTTTTTTTTAAATTTTTTGACAATTTCCACAAGACTTTGATCATTTTTACAAAATACCTTGATGAAGCAAAAATTTTAATTTTGGGTACAACAGATCTGATTTTCAATCATTCCTATCAGATATGAACATCTTTTTTACATGATGCATGATAATAACTTAGTCCTTTAAAAATCTCTATATTTCATGGCTTTTTGATTTTTCAATTTACTAAGTCTTAGTTGGAGTAAAAAATCAACCAAATGAGTTTAAGCTGAGTCCATATCTTGTAACTATGGAATTTATATTCTTTTGATATGGTGTTTATTTGATGTGATAGTTTCACAACTGAACAAATGTACAATTTTGCTATTTTGATTTTTAACTTATCCAAAAGAATCTGATTCTTGATTAAAATACAGCAACTTGATTCTTGCTAAACAATGATATACCTTTTCCCTACTCTACGTATTGCTTACTCCTAAATAGGTAAGCTTATAGATAAAGTTGTTTTGAAAATGATCTATGTCTTGAAACACAAGTATTGTCAATAAGAGCAGAAAAGCTTGTTCCCTTACATTGATTAAGGGTGGCTGATGATTGGTTTTCTGATTCTTGCTTCCTGTTGGCAAAATTTTCTGCAGGTATTGGTTATGGATTAGATCCAGAATTTTCATTTGCTAAAATAGCTGCTCCTTATGCACAGGTATATATTCGTTAGCCTATTTGATGTACGAGTTGTTTTGTACATTAGGTTATTATATCCATTGTATTCCACTCATAGGTATTGCAACATAAGTGGTTCTTTCTTTGAAGAAAAATTATTAATTTTCACTATTTTTAAAAGAGTCATATTCCTTCACACTGACAGGAACTATTAGATATGCGGAACTCAGAAAGCAATGGACCCTATCTAGTTGAAGAGATTCAGAGACAAGCAACTGATGTAATCATCTTTCTTCATTCTTAATGTGTAGAGTCTTTACTTTTTCTATAATCCACATTCATGTTTTGTCTTCATTAAGAAGAAGTTCTATCTATTTTTAAGTATCAGATTCATGAGGCTACATATTTCACAGGTTACTGTAGCTTTATTTATTTTTTGTTGGTATTTTTTATAAAATACTGAAGAGGATGATTTGAGCAGCATGCTAAAATCAGATGGAAGACAAACTATTTACTGATATTATTTTGCATTGCATACTCTTTGCAAATGAAGGTATTACATGCCTGTGTATATAAGCTATCAACTAAAAGTATAACTAATGAAGGTTTCTTTTGCAAAACTTTATTCCATGGCATTAACATGAGGATTTTTTATGAGTTAGAGCATGCTTAATCCCAACCAGAATCCCTCTGAGAAAACCCCATTTTAGGGATGGGGGCAAGATGTCTTCTCACCACTGAGTAGAACATCCATGGGGATGTATTCTTCTACAGCCAAGGGACTCTCTGTTGTCCTTGCGATGACCAAAAGACGCCTAAACATCCCTCAACTATCCCAGGGATGATTGCGAATCTCCTACTCGAGATCACTAAAAAAAAATTAAACCATCAAAAAATGAAAAATAAAAAATAAAAACAATTTTTCTACATTGCAATTAAGCCCTATAATTTTCTTTTCATAAATGTTTGTAAGTTTTTAATCTTCACTACTATTTCTTGGGATGGAGTGAGTGAGTTGGATGTCCTTGGCATTACCGTGACCCATAGTTGGAAAACTCGGCATTTTCAAGTACTCGGCAAGCCCGAAAAACTCGGCTCGGCAAAAACTCGGCAACTTAAAAAATTGCTTAAACTTCACTAAAAACGCATTTTTTTTGCAAAATTCAAAGATAAGATGCATCCAATGAGTCAATAAATGAGTACATATAAGAAACAAGTTGTATTTGATTGATTTGAAAGAAATTGGATACAAAATGGCATCCTCATCTGGAATGTTCAATGCGCTGATATGATAATAGTCTGAAACAAAATGAAAATAGCAAATTGTTATTGTAAAACTGAAAGTAAATACTATATTAATATATTTTACAAATTTATATCTTCCTCTTCCCATGTCTAGTGAAAACTAGGGGAGAGGTAGAACTAGATGATATTATAGATGAAGACTTGTAGGAAAACTTGGAAACTTGGACTTGGAGAGTACCTAGAAAACCAAATGAATTCAATCTGATTTTGAGGGCAATGACCCTAATGGGGTCAAGGGGTAGCACCCCTCATGGGGGTCTGGGGGCAACGCCCCCAACGGGGTTGAGGGGCAGCGCCCCTTGGGGGGGTTTGGGGGCAACACCCCCAGCAGGGTCGAGGGGTAGTGCCCCCAGCGGGGTCGAGGCGCAACGCCCCTCGTGGGGGTTTGGGGGCAACGCCCCCAGCGGGGTTGAGGGGTAGCGCCCCTTGTGGGGGTCTGGGGGCAACGCCCCCGGCGGGGTCGAGGGGTAGCGCCCCTCGCAAGGTTCCGGGAAAAACCTTCATGGGAGAGTGTTTTTGCTAAGGAAGAGACAGAGCAACTGGTGGAGGCAAAAAATGAATGAAAATTGCCTTTATTTTGACAACAGGGGTCTTTTTTGCTAAGCAAACGAGTTTTTGCAAATAAACGGCGAGTTTTTAGGCAAGTTTTTGTGAAAAGTACGGCCGTACTTTTTGGCGAGTAAAACTTGCAAATACTCGTTTGGCAAAAAAACTCGCGAGTTTTTGGCGAGTGAGCCAACTATGCCGTGACCCTCTTTGCATGGATGGCACACAAATTTGTGCCAACTTCAAACAGTCTAACTAAATATGCTGTAGCAATCTTCTACAAAGCAGCCATGATGGAGCTGCCGACTTTCAAGTTGATCTTGAAGTCCTGCACTATTTCCCTCATGGATCACCAACCATTGGAAGTTGGAACAACTTATGATGAGTTGCTTGATTCTTCTAGTTCTTGCAGATCCCTCACTATGCACCTCCACCATTCATATAAGTTGTAACTTTAAAAAATAAAAATAATCTTTACCTAATAAATTTAATTTATTATAATTAATAATTCATGTACATTATTTGTAATAATATAATATAAATTTTATTTTCTATATTAGTTATTTTAATAAATATCTACATAATTTAATATTATCGAATTTATTATATATTTCCTGTTTATTATTTATATAATATAGTAATATTAAATTTTAAATATATTAGATTTTGTAATTTAATTATATTTATATACTAATGTTTTTATTGTATTTATCATTTAATAATATTTATATAAACAAATTATAATAATAATAGCTGGTGTTGGTATAGTGTGATGGTTAAATTGTGGTATTGTGGTTCTTGACACCAAGGTTCAAACCGTGTTGGGGCGTTATCGTTGAGCATTTGTGTTGGGGGAGAGGTCCCCCATTTGTGATCTCACCGGTTTGTAGCTCCAAGTCAAAACCATTTACCCCTTTTAAAAATAATTATAATAATAATATCCATTGTTATGTTGCTTTGAAACTCCCTTGCTCCTTTTTCTGCCCTAAATTCTTCTACTTTTGGTTGCTTTGTTGATCATGGTGGAAAAGGCATTCACACCTCCAAGCCTCCTATCAAATTTTATCATTCCGCACTTTTGTTGAAGGCAACTTCCAAAGGCTCTGGCAAGGCTTTCTCCTATCCGCTAAATGTCACCAATTCCACTATAGCTCCAAACAAAGATGCAAACAATTTAGAAGGATTGTGTTTTGCCTTGCAAGGGGTTGGATCAGCCATTGTTAACCCCTGCTCCATCAACTCAAGGCTTGTATCTCCATCGAAGTCAATTTTAGGCAATTTTTGCACCTCCAATCTTGTGGTGAGGGATTTAGCTGAAATAGATATTGATGACTTTTGCTAGTTTCAGACCCTCAAATTTTTCATTAAACAATAAAATGAATGATGAGGTTGTTTGGTGTGAAAATCATCTAATTAAACATGTTTTCATCTATATATTTACAAAACTATGGCCTAAATTGTGCAATCTTCAAATGTCCCTACTAAATCTAACCCAAAAATTCATTTTTCAAAGTACTGACATTTCGTCAAACAGTTGTTGTGCAAACTCATGAGTTCTGATTTTCTGACTGCTGTTCTGATTTTCTGAGTTTTGTTTGATTGCTTTTGATGTTTGGTTGAGTGTTTTCAATGCCAATAACATAAACGAAATGCATAGAACTGATATATAAATGACTACACAACATAAATTGATAAACCCACTTCCATTTATGCCATTAAATTAAAAATATAAGGTCTGATTAAATTGACAGTTATGTCTGATATGAAAATTATCAGACTGTAACAGCTCCATTAAACCCAATACAAATGAAAGATTTGAATACCCAATATGCCAATAACATACCCTTTCTATGCCAACATGAAAATACAACGTATGAAGGCTGATATGAGCATGATAACAATGGTAGAAGACTGAAATAGAATGTGAAATATGCAGCTACAGGTCTGATCGTTGTTATGGAAGTGCTGATATGAAATTGGTTGCCAAAATCAACTTCAAATGCCCACGAAACCCCTTCCAAATGATGGTGCACCAACTAGAAATGGTATGGCTGGTATGGAAGATGTCAAATCCTCAATGTAATCTTGTCAAACAGCTGGAATAAATCTACAATGATGATTGTGCCACAAACCCTAGGTGCACTTGGCCAAAAATTGTATAGCCAACAAGTAGAATGCAACATGTGATTTGTATTAGCCTGGTAGAGACCCGATCTAACAATGGCTGCACCTGATCTGAAGAAATATGCTGATATAACATTGCTGCAAACTCAAACCTGAAAATTAAACACCTGAAACTCCTCCAATGAAGCCCAAATGAAGACCCAAGGTAGGTCCTCCTCAAAGGTGAACTGGGTTTTCGTCCAATTCACGGTAGCCCTTGGGAGTTTTCGTTCCCAGAAGACTGAAACCAAGTTGAAACCCTTCTCCAGAATTGAAACCTGCAAGTGTTGATATGAAAAATGACAAATGAATGCCAAAATAGAAGCCCAAAATTCACTTTATAACCTCCCATGAGCTTTTTTATAAAAGATAATAAAATATTCCTCCTCAAGGGTCTTTTCCTCATCAAAAGAAAAGGCCACTTTTTAAAAACAACTTTGTTTCACTAGGATGGGGGCACTTTTCACTATTCACTTTATAATTCCCTGTTACTATTCACTTTTACTATTTCATTAAAGCAACTTTAATATTTTCAATTTATCCTTGGATTCAACAACTGAACTCCAAACTGAAAGGCTCGTAAAGCTCCCGGCTAAGCTTCGCATCCCTTGGTTGGGTACCCTAACCATACTGTTGACCTATGGGAACCCTATAGTAGGCCAACCTCGGCTAGCTTGAGCTGCCTAAAGAAGGGACATTACAGTCCTCCCTTCCTAGGATTGCTTGCCCCCAAGCAACTGCAAAGCTAGATGCTGAAGTATCATCTCTCCTTCCCATGTGGCATCCTTCAACGAGAAGTCCTTCCATTGTACCAAATACTCCTTAATAACTCTGCTATCACCTAACACCAAGTCCACAAAAGATGAGGTATCATAATCGTACAATGCCCGGAAGGGAGTCATACCAATCGACATATGATGCGCATTATTACAACAATACTCGCCCAAATACAACCATTGCACCCAAGCCTTTTGCTGTCTTGAAACGTAATTACACAAGTAATCCTCAAGCCAACACTTAACACACTGCTGTTCCACTCTAATAGTAACATCTGTGTACCATAACCTGTGAAGCAACCTCGTGGAATCCATGCAAACACCATGCACCCATAGCGGTTCACGTTGAGAAGCGATCCTCACCCAACTACTTATTGCCCCAAAAGGCATAATACGGCTCACCGATGGACCAATAAAGTCCCTTGCACACTCTGCCAAAGGAATAGCATCATGCCTGGCAATGGGAGTATCCCCCTCAAAAAAAGAAGATGTCAATTGACTCCCAAATCTCTGTGGCCTAGCCTCCATGTCCAACAACACTCATACACCAAGGAGTCTCCAAGTGTCCAGTGAGTGCAATCTCACCAACATCAAACTGGAAATCACTGCCCAACCCAAAAAGTGGATTGTCATAAGTCCTATCGTCACCCATCTCAAACAATGGGTTATCAATATAAGAATTGTAACCGGGCATGCTAGTTACACCACTCTCCATCACTCTGTGATGCATGATAGGCCACTTGCACCAAATCTCTAATTGCCCCACACTAATACAATCAATATCATGTCGAAAAAAGTGAAGCAACACACCGTGGTCCTGATGGAGTAGTGCATTCAAATTGATGTTGGGGACCCAATTGAACCCTGATAGGCTACAACTCCATCTACCTGAATCGCTGCCCCATGATGGAGTAATACTGCTGCCTCCATCAAAGACAATAACCAAGTCACAATCTGACGAGCTGCCAGGATCCCAAATGTTATGGTGGAATGCACTAAGATCAATTCTCTGGGCTAATTGAAAAGAATGGTATCCTCCATCCCTGACAGACCCTGTCACTCTATGTCACAACTGCCACCATCGATGCATCTGATCATTGGGCCTATGGGTTATGGACCCAAACAATTGCCAGGAAAAATGAGTATCTCCTAACTCATCTGCAAATGTTGGTGTCCCCACAATACTCCAACTGCCAAGGCTGGAAGAAGAGTGCTCCCGACGCCAACTCATAAAGCTAGTTGCACTAACCAATGCAATTGTGAAGGGTTGATCCCTCTCATCACTGAATCCCATCTGATCAAACCCTGCCTCTCTATCTCGTGTGGCAATAATACATCCATCCTGGAGAAGTGGTAAAGGGGTTTTGTCAGATATCGCTCCATCCCTTGCAGAAGGGAGCACCTCGAACCACATATTTGCCCCTCTCTTATGTGTCACACAGAGCATCAACTCATCCGAAAGTGGGTTGAATACAAAGGAATGTGCGAATCTCACAATGAAATCACTAGGAAATGCACCAAGGGATTCTGAGGGAAGTCCCGAATCAACACATTCCAAAACAAAAGCCTTAGAACTCGAAGCATAGGGTGTAAAAACTACTTCAACACAAGCTGACTGCTCCCCATGACTAACTGAGATTGTCTCACCCTGCTCTACTCCTGTAGCCATGTCATAGGTATCATCCCTGGTAGCAGATCCACTACTACTACTAGATACCTCATCTCTCTCCGCATCAATGAAAGTGGATATTTGGACCTCTTCCCTCACGAGTGCACCATACAACTGCCTAGCAAGCTTGAAACCATAACCTCTATCTGTAAGCAACTGCATGGCATCAGATCTCATCCAGTCAAGCACACGTCTAACCAAGTGTAAGTTGGATGTCGAGATTCCATACTTATGCCCATCTAGTGCCCCATCAGACTGAGTTATCCCAATGAGGTACTCGATCCATCTATCTACCCGATCATATTGGCCTAAGACTCGTGCCACCTCCTTCACTACTGAATACCTATCCTCAAGGAATAAGCCAAGAGGTGTAGCCTGCTGCAATGCATGCATGTTCTCTACCAAAGCTCGGACTACACGACTGCAAGTGGCATCACTGTGTGGATTTCCTACCTCTACAACATGAAGTTCGAGACCCTTAATGAGGAGCAACTCTTCCTCATCTAAATCTGATTCCAAATCAGCAACATGTTCATTTACTAAAACTGATTTTAAATCATACACATGGCTGCCATCAACATCACAATGTGAGCATGCATCATTGCCTTTTTGAACCTCATCATGTAGCTCTTCTTTTTCCTCATTTCCTTGTCCCTCAATCTCATGCACAACACAAGATTCTTGCCCATCCAAAGAGGCTGCAATAGAAGACTAATTTCTGATTTCTTTGGTGAAGCATGAGCCAAACACAACTCTACACTCAACTCCTCAATCTGATTTTCCGCCATAAGGGGAGTCACTTGAGAGTCTTCCAAAGATTTTCTAGTCTTCACTAGCTCCGTAGTGAGTTGATCAACCTCTTCCTCTTTCCTCCTCAAAGCATCTGAATATATGACACCCAAATCAAGTAGGTGATCTCTATCGGAAAGAAGGGCTAAATAATTATTTTTCATAGACTCCATGGCTGTCTTAAACGCTTGCAAACCAGGAATAGATGAAGCCTCTTCAACGACACTATGTCTCCCCTCAAGTTGGACCTTCCATAGGTAATTTCCCACCAACTTATGGGAATGATCAAAATGGGATAGCGCTGAAGCGATCTTATCTTCACCAACCTTAAGTTGGTTCTCCAAATCATTCTTAGGGACAAAGGTAAATTCATTAGTTGAAGTAGTGGGCTGCCAAGGGAGAGCTTGACTCTCATAAAAAAATTCTTTTGAAGTGTCTTCTTGCTGGTCCGGAACTAAGGCAGCATTAGTTCCCATCACAAACTCCTCATCATCACTCCAAAAAGTGGTCTCAATGGATGATGATTCGCTATGCTCATGCAAAGAGGTAAGACCGCTCTTAGGACTATCAAAAGTGTCCCCAAGCATAACCTCCATGTTGCCTACTAGGATACTCGTGCAACCCTGTCCTGTAGGCTCCCCTATTTCTCCCTCTCTACCTTTTGTAGGATCAATTGGATGAAGATCAACTGAAATAGACCCAATCTCTATATTGCTGCTCCTTGCTTCCCCTATTGACATTTCTTCGCTATCTTTTGATTTTTCTTCATGTGTAGGTGATGTGACATTATTAGAATCAACTATCACACTAGAAGATGCTTTATGATCACCCAAAGAGTCCATGCCATTGCTATCCAAAGCACTGACATGAACTATGCTAGCCTCTAATGTAGGACCCTCTTGTGAAACCTCTTGCAAGGATGATGTAGACAAATCATTACCCAAGGCTGTCCTAATGCCTTCTTGATTCAAATTAGCATGTCTATCCAATTCATCATATAAATTTTTGCATACCTCGTTGAAACTTGAAAACACCCAATCATTCTCATGAAGAGTTGTATCAACTATGTGTGAAGATTCTCTAAACAATTCATAAGCTACAGTGTGATATTCTTTCCTTGCATGCTCAGTCTTGTGGCAAAGATTCGGGTGCATGTCCATGTAGTTCTTGAAAGGAAAATTCTCCTTAACACGTTGAGGAAGAATGCTATACTCCTCAAATATGCTAATCACCACCGCTTCTTTGTTTTGTGGTGTTGGGCTTTTGCTAGTAGAAAGTGAGGTTGATCCTTTAGAGAGTCCCAACCTTGAAAGTGAATCATTTAAACACTGCAATTTTCGTATGGTCTTGTATTGTGTTTGCTCAATGTCTTTCCATGCCTGTTTATTGCCAAACAAGTTTTCCATGATGATCTTTTTCGCTGACCCAACTGAAGACCACTGAAAACCAATTCCAAATTGACTTGTGCACAACTGATTTCACACCAATTTAATGCAATCATTGCCCAACAGGCTGGCAGGAATATGGCTCTGATACCACTCAAATGTCCCTACTAAATCTAACCCAAAAATTCATTTTTCAAAGTACTGACATTTCGTCAAACAGTTGTTGTGCAAACTCATGAGTTCTGATTTTCTGACTGCTGTTCTGATTTTCTGAGTTTTGTTTGATTGCTTTTGATGTTTGGTTGAGTGTTTTCAATGCCAATAACATAAACGAAATGTATAGAACTGATATATAAATGACTACACAACATAAATTGATAAACCCACTTCCATTTATGCCATTAAATTAAAGATATAAGGTCTGATTAAATTGACAGTTATGTCTGATATGAAAATTATCAGACTGTAACAGCTCCATTAAACCCAATACAAATGAAAGATTTGAATACCCAATATGCCAATAACATACCCTTTCTATGCCAACATGAAAATACAACGTATGAAGGCTGATATGAGCATGATAACAATGGTAGAAGACTGAAATAGAATGTGAAATATGCAGCTACAGGTCTGATCGTTGTTATGGAAGTGCTGATATGAAATTGGTTGCCAAAATCAACTTCAAATGCCCACGAAACCCCTTCCAAATGATGGTGCACCAACTAGAAATGGTATGGCTGGTATGGAAGATGTCAAATCCTCAATGTAAACTTGTCAAACAGCTGGAATAAATCTACAATGATGATTGTGCCACAAACCCTAGGTGCACTTGGCCAAAAATTGTACAGCCAACAAGTAGAATGCAACATGTGATTGTATTAGCCTGGTAGAGACCCGATCTAACAATGGCTGCACTTGATCTAAAGAAATATGCTGATATAACATTGCTGCAAACTCAAACCTGAAAATTAAACACCTGAAACTCCTCCAATGAAGCCCAAATGAAAACCCAAGGTAGGTCCTCCTTAAAGGTGAACTGGGTTTTCGTCCAATTCACGGTAGCCCTTGGGAGTTTTCGTTCCCAGAAGACTGAAACCAAGCTGAAACCCTTTTCCAGAGCTCAAACCTGCAAGTGTTGATATGAAAAATGACAAATGAATGCCAAAATAGAAGCCCAAAATTCACTTTATAACCTCCCATGAGCTTTTTTATAAAAGATTATAAAATATTCCTCCTCAAGGGTCTTTTCCTCATCAAAAGAAAAGGCCACTTTTAAAAACAACTTTGTTTCACTAGGATGGGGGCACTTTTCACTATTCACTTTATAATTCCCTGTTACTATTCACTTTTACTATTTCATTAAAGCAACTTTAATATTTTCAATTTATCCCTGGATTCAACAACTGAACTCCAAACTGAAAGGCTCGTAAAGCTCCCGGCTAAGCTCCGCATCCCTTGGTTGGGTCCCCTAACCATACTGCTGACCTATGGGAACCCTAATAGTAGGCCAACCTCGGCTAGCTTGAGCTGCCTAAAGAAGGGACATTACAAATCTACATGCTTGGATTTCATCATAGTGGAAGAAAAACATGGAAGATGAGATTTTATTTGCCATGTGCTAGTGAAATATCCCAAGGCAATTTTGTATGCAAAATTCTTCCAATTTCATATATCCTTATTCATAGGCATTTCATCAAACAGTTGACACGCTGCTATTTTGAACTTATTCTCAGTTTGTTCCAATGAGACACTAATGTTTAATGCAATTTACATATTGAATTTGCATGCAAATTGAATCTAGATATAAACTAGCTCAACAAATATATATATATATATATATATATATATATATATATATATATATATATATATATTTGTATATATATATATAGTTTTGACCTGAAATCTCATGCAATAATACTCCACACTCAGCGATTCATCTCCTTTGTATGGCTCCTCCGAAGATGCAACAATAGCCTTTAACATGTATGATGTCTAGGAGTTGGTAGTATGAAACTCCCAAAAATGTGCGTGATAAATCTATTCCAAAATCCACAAAATAGAAAATCATCCAAGCATCCCCCAAAAATGAGCTTTCTTTTTCACTTTTGTATCCAACTCCACCCTAATTTTTTAAATAAACTCGGGAATAATAAAGTGACCTTTTAAAAACTTCATTAAATATCCACAAAGTCACTTTATGAACTTAATTAAATTAATTAAATAATATTACCCTTAATATATGCTAGCATGGATAATATTAAATAATTAAATTAAAATATTCCCGTAGTTTTGAGATTAGCCTACGGGAATAAAATAGTCTAATTAATCTCTCTTGCTTAGGCATCAAAAGGGGACATTACAGCTCCAAACAAAGGTGAAGGGATTCCCTTGGTAGCACATAAATCTATGGTTGCCTCTTTGAGTAACCCTTCTCTGATTTCTCGAGGTTTGAAGCTTGAGGAGTGGATAACTACGGAAAAGAAGAATGCACCTTTGGCTAAGTGTGATATCAATGGAAGTAAGATGATCCTCCACTCCCATAACAAGCATTAAATTGTCTCAAGGTTTAAGGGGGAATGGACATTGTTACTAAGCTAAGAGGGCCTGCTATGGTTTGTAAATGTTCAGCTTTAACACCTTTGTTTGGTAGGTAATCTTATTTTTTGGGATTGGATTTGGTGAACTCTATGTTACCAAAATCCATGCTTTGACGTTCTTTTTGCAGCTCCTGAGTGCCTAACCCCAATAAAATATTATTATAATAAAAATTCAATATATATTATAATTTATTTATAATTTTATATTAAAATAAATATATATATATATGGGATGACCTTGTAGTGCAACGGCAAGTTGCAAGCAGCAACTTCCCTACTGTCTTGAGTTTGAATCCCACTAGTGGAAGGTGGGACGAACTATCATTGGCCAAAGAATGGAGGGAATGTTGGACGATGCATGGATGACGGAGGAATGCCTGTGCAAGGGTGGCAGCGGTCGGCGCACAGAGGAGTGGGCGAGTGGTAGATGGCGTGCGCTACTGCAGAGTCCGAGAGCTGGAGGGATCGATGGAGAGGTGGAGCTAGAAGGGGTGTTCAGATAGAAGGATTGGTATCGGGTCTTGCAAGGAGCTTGGCATGAATGCAGGCAGGCGAAGTAGACAAGAGGAATGGCGTCGGGTCCTGCAGGAATGCAGGAAGGCGCAACAGACAGAGGAATTACGTCGGGTCTTGCAAGGAGCTTGGCAGGAATGCAGGCAGGCGTAGGAATATGAATGGTGGGGATGAGGTCCCTCGAATGTGGCCTCACTGTTTCATAGCTCCAGTCAAAAGCGACGGGTGTTGCCCCTTAGCAGCGATTTACCGAACAAAAAATATATATAACTTGTTATTTATAATTTTATTGTTAATAATAAGTTGGATAAGGCACCCAAGAACCACAAATAATGATATTAAAGCACTAGATTTTGGGAATTAGAAGATCACCATATCCCAAAATAGAAAATTTATTTCCTAACTTATCAAATTGAAAATTTGAAAAGAACCTTTATTTAATAGTAAGGAGGTTTTTGCATTTTACCAAGTGAGGGTTAACATCACATCTGCAACTCCCCACAATCGTTAATCACAAAGAAGGGAGAGAAAATTCGTAGGATCTCCTAACCCAAAAACTCCAATACACACTAACTTTCAATCTCAACTATTGGAGAGTCATCATCTTTCAAAACACAACAAATTTCTTCTTTGACCAATGTAGACTAAGAAAGCTTTAGGTTCAAATATGTAGCAATCTCTTGCATTCCTTGAGAGTTCTTACTTTAGTTGTACAATGGTAAGTGTACGTGATGAATAGCTTGGGAGTGATGAATAATTACTTAGTGACTACAACAACTCTACTATCATGGAGATTCGACATGATGATAGCAGTTAGGAAGAGCATCATGAGTGTTATTCCATTAGGATTGACAAGCAAATTTTGCATGATGATACATCTTCCATTTCTAATGTAAAATCAACTCTTCATGATCTGATTTGTGAGACACCTCATGATTCATGCAATGAGAATGGTGAGATATGGAATCCAAGTGATTGTTTGGGATTTCCATTGAAGTGAGCTAGTGAATTTCACATTGATTGCATTGTGAGGTATGCTCATCATTTTTCTTTCAGCCCACATAGAAATGATTTGACCATGTTTCTAATGACACATAAGAGTGGGATGGATAAAGGATTACATAGATCACTTAGGTATGAGGTGCTTCCATCTTCAAAAGAAGATTCCAAATTTTGCAGGTCTCCTAGTTTGTTTCTACAAGATGGTTATTATGATTGGATACAAGAATAGGAAATGGAGAGTTGGCACATTGGTATTCCAACTATAATTTTAGTGGCACAACAGAAGTCATCAGATATTGGGAATGGCAGACTCCCAATTTGACTTTGGGATCCAAGGATTTATATGATTGGTAGATTGCTTCACATTATAATAGAGATTGACAAAATTGTTGGGTTCAGTTGTATCGACTTGACGCAACGGAGATATGGCAGAGTATTCTACAAGTTCATTTGGGATCCTGGTATTGGCATACAGGTTCAAATTGGTTGGGGACAAGCAATTTTTGGGAAGGGAGGAATGTAATGTCCCCTTTTATTTGACCTTAGAGAATAATTAAATGATTAAAATTAAGTTGCCGAAAAATATATAAATCAAAATACGACTAATTTTAATAATTTAAAAAGGTTATAAAAATAATTAATTAATTAAATTTTAAATAGTCCTAAGCTTCTTGGGATTATTTATATTTAATTAATTAAAATCTGAGCCTTGGTTATTTTAATAAAGTGACTTTATTTTGTCAATGGATAATTTATAAAGTGGGCCACTTTATGAGCGGGAAAATGAAATTAAATAAAGGAAAATTAAATAGTTCTATTAAAGATGGATAAAAAAGAGTTGAGAGCCAAAAACAAATCCATTCTTGACTTGTTTATTTCTTGGAAAGCTTTGAGAGCTTCTTCTTTCAGTTCAAAAAACCCTAGGACGAAAACCATTGGGCTTCTTGGTTGATTGGACAAAAACCCATTTCAGCCAACCTTGGTGGATTCATCCAAAATTCACAGATGTGCGGATTTGAAGGAGATTGTGCGAGAAATTGCTTGAAAATAATTATCTTTTCAGAAGACATAGATTAGCAGGTTGGCCAGGTGTGAGGTACAAATTTATTAAATTTGCAAGCAAATAATAAATCTGTATTTGTGGTATGTGCAATGGTGAAAGTATCAAAAAGTGCAAGGGTTGTGTGTGTGCAGTGGAAAACTGAATTTCTAAATATTATATTTTATTGCTGGACATAAATACCCAGCTGTACCACTAGCAACTCCCCAAAGGAGACATTCACATTAGAAGAAATGGAGATACATTTTCAAAGGCTTTAATAGCATTACTAATATTCAGTGCATCCTTTTAAAGGTTGATTTATATCTATTGCTGCCCCCTTAAAATAAGCCGCTGTCTATCTTTATGCTATCATACCATCATATGAGGTCATATTAATTTATATGCTGCTATACTCTTGACTATGTCTGTCGTACATCTTTTGGAATGCAAAGGGAAAAAAATATGGAATGCTGATTGTACCTATAAGTCAGCTATTTTGGTTTATAATATTCATATTTAATTGTTGTGAGTAAATTTTGGATGTCTTATTTTGTAAGAGCAACACAAGAATTGTAAAGGAATTCTCTTGAATCATATTATTTTGTTTGAATGAATTTGTTAGCAATATGAAGATTGAGAGAATTATGCTATGATAAATTATTTACTATATCCTTTCAAAACAATTGAAAATAAACTCAAAACAGCTGGCATACTAACTATTTGACAAAATGCCCATATGAAATCTTGGGTCAATGGCATGATTTTATGGTAAATTTATGATTCAAAATAATAGTTGCAGTAGTTCTAAGTGTTTGGATTTCAGAATACTCAATATCTGACTTCCTACAAAGTGTTTGACGAAATGCCTATGAGTTAAAAATAAGAAATGTTGCAAGTTTGAAACAACATAGCCTAGTGGGGTTATTACATCCTCAAAAGTGCTTCTAAAAGAAGAGTTTGGGAAAAGGAAAAAGCATTCCATTTTTCATCAAATCTTTATTCTCTAATATTGAACTTTGTTCATTCTTTCCACCCCAAGATGAAAACCCTTTGGCAAAACGGAGCTGAGGATGAAAACTCTCGTATTTTATCCAAGTAATTCCATCCATGGCTGACTTGTGTGCTGCAAAGATTAGACCTAAGGACAAAATCCCTCATCTTCATTCGAGTAATTCCACTCAAGGATTACTAGTGTGCTAATCAATTGAAGGTCTTTATAGTTTCAACAGTTACATGTCAATGTTCAAAAGTTGTATGTCATTTTTAATAGTTACATGTTAGTTATCAGCAGTTGCATGTCAGTGTTCAATAGTTGCATGTTAGTATTTAGTAGTTGCATATTAGTGTTTAGAGATTGCATGTCAGTTTTAGCAAATGCATGTTAGGGTTTCTGTGGTGATATCTCATTTAGAGGTTTGCATCATTGTATGACAACCATATCATTTGATTTGATGTTAATCAGGTATTGAATAGTTGCAAAACTCACGGGGTACTTGTGGGCCAACAAGCCTAGTGAGTTACTCGCCATACAACTTGATTAGAAACAAAGTTGGGTATTCAATTAAATAATAAATTGGAATTTTATAATCAAATTTCTCTTCATTCAAGTGTAATGACCTCTTAGCTTTAAGCTATCCAGTCGAATTGATAGAGCTTTCAAAATTTTACAAATTTTAGCTGGTTCCATGAGAAAATTTGTGAAACTGTCACCCTTGTGCTTAATGGTTGTATGTTAGGGTTTAGGGGTTTGCCACCTTTTTAAAATTTTTTTCAAGAATATCAAACCCTTTGTGTTATGTTTTCATGTTGACCCACTGTACCAGGTCACCGGTCGTCTTAGTTACAACTTATGGCATCGCACCCATTGTTTTGCCGACCCTGTTGCCTAGGCCCGCCGGTCATCGGGTGTGTAATGATTTTAATATTTTAAAATGGTCGGCCCAAAATGTTTCATCTTTTAAAAACTTATTTTTTAAGTTTTTATTTCTTAAAGGGTCGTTACCCATTACCTAGCCCATGGCCCATTCTTTATGACAACAATATGCATGCAATGAAATCCACGCCGTTGGATTTAAAGATCAATGGTCCAGAGCCTTGCATGCACACCGCGCAGTATTAAAAAAATGAATTCTAGTTGGGTCGCGTGGTGTGCGTGATTGCGCCACGCGTCTTGCATTTCAAGTGGGACCCATTTCCCACTATCAGCTTGATCTCTCGTAGTAGAGGATCTACGACTATGATGCATCGATGGGACTTGATCCGGGCCGTAGCGCACACGCCACGCAGAATATTTAATGGTTTCACCTAATGCCTTGCGTGGCCTGTGCAATGGTGCCACGTGGACTCTGTTGGCGGCACAAGGAGGCTAGATGGGGCCCGTGGGTGGTACACGTGTTTTCCGACGGGGAGAAATATCATTGGTAGATGGGCTTACCATGCGACAGCATGGATTTTTCAAATGTTTTGACTCAATCTGAGTTGCTCAACGGGCCAATGCGCCGACGCTTCGACGACCTATATTCAAAATTCAGAATTAGCCATGTCATGGTTGTTTGAGCTTTGCGATTGACGGGCATTAATGGCGCAAGCTCTTCAAAGGATATGAGCCTGATCTCCATGCGTGCGAAGGGCTATTTCCTAGCAATCATGATGAATAGTACATCGATTTCCATGTACTTAGGAATGAACAGTGGTGATGCAGACGCCAACGAATGATCACTCGTTTTCTCGTGCTTCAATTGGAGCATTGATGATCGCTTCATCAATTAGCTCAATAAATATGCATGATGGCTATTCATTTGCACTATAGTGATTAAGAGTCTGAATTCCTCTATGCTTCTATATTGAGTGGTTGTTGCTCTTGCGAAGGTCTGAGTATTGGTGTAAGATGAGCAAGTCCACTGCATCTCCATCAACTGTGTGTAGGTCAGTGAGGGGTAACGAGCGAAAATGTGGTGGTAATTTCTCGTCAAATGATCAAGATGGTCTTCAAGGCTCTCTCAGCCTGAAGATGGAGAGTATGAAGCCCGCCCCCGGGGTCATCAGGTGCAACTCTTGGCTCAAGGGTCAAGTTGCAAGAGCAAAGGTGGCGGGTTGTGGCAAGGAAAGGAAGCCTGTGGAGCGTGGGAGGAGTTCAAAGGCCAAGCTAAGGTATGGTCATGATTCTCTGGGTTGACAGAATGTGCCCATTGATGTCTCTGGCAGTTCTGGTGGATGTGATTCATAGACTAACTCTAATTACAGCTATTTCCTCACGGCTTTGACTGAAATGGATGGTGTCAACGAGGAGGTCCTCGCGGTTTCTCCAATTACCGCGGTGGCACTGTGTGATGGTTTTGGTTCTGGTGTTGGGAATTGTGTTGATGAAGACAAGGTGGTGATTTCGCCTCCCACTAAGACGAAAACGAGAAGTGGTCGTTTGTACCGTGGTCGTGGTGCTGCTCTGGGTTCCGGGTAATGATATGGTTTTTTGGGTTCTCCAATTTTGTTCTGATGTTGATGGTGTTTCTTTTTGGGTTTGACGTGGACATAAATGACAAAGCCTTAATGGCATTTTTGCTATGAGTGATGGTGACACCGATTGGTTACAAGGGTTGTTGCAAAATTTTGATTCCCCTGTTCAACAAATGATTACATCTAACCGTTTGGGAATTTCGAAATGCAGATGAAATTCCATTTTGAAATGAAATTTTGCTGAAATGTAAATGCAATGAGCTCGAAGCTTGTTGCTCTCTTGTCCTATAAAAGAGATTTCAAGGCTCATTGTAGAGGTAGGATTCTTGAATCCTGAAGGTCTAGGTGGTACATATTGAACGCATATAATGCAGAATTTGGGATGAATTGGCTTGTAAATTGTCTTGGGTAGGGTATGTATATGAGATAGTCTTAATAAGTCTTATGTAATTACTGATATCGAAACAAATCTAAAAAATTTAAGGTAATCGCTCTCCTATGTGTTGTTGTGATAGATTATGAATGAAAGTATCAAGTATATTTTCACTTATCTTCAATAGTTCATTTGAATGTATGATTCTATTTCTTGCTTTAACTTAATGAGTTAATTAAATGCTTGAGAAAGGATTGTAAATCTGTGATGATGTGCTAAGGATTTGATAAGGAGTGATACTTTGAATACTGTGAGGTTTTATGATGTATGCATTGTGAGAATCGTTCACCGATGTCAGGGTTGAATATTATGCATGTCTGAATATTTTATATGTGACTCCTACCCAATTTGATGAGGCATTGGTTAGTTCATTTGGAATTATTTCAAGTAAGTAGAATTAGAAAGCACCTACCTGTGGATTCAAGGTCGGAACATTACTTAATTCAATTTTCATTTGCTCAGAGATGTAAATCTCGTATGGTATTTGTATTCCTAGCAAATATGTGGTCATTTGTATAGAGGTCAGCCAAACCTTTGATAAGTCTTGTGTATTTGCAAGTTAGTAGGAGTGTATCTCTGTATTGAAGTGTTCTTGCGACAGAGAGTATCAAAATGGACACAAATAGGAACACCCTCCTTGGTCTCACAGAGCCTAAAGAGTAGGGGCAAAGCCCTGAGAAGCTTTACCTGTTAGTTGGCCACTAACTTTGATAATTCTTGAACATAGAGATTGGCTACCTCTTAGAGAATTGCAGGGTTAAGCTGGAAAAAAAACCAACACGACTTCTAATGAGGACATGGATGGTGAATTTTCAGTTTCTATGAAAATGTATAAAAAGGCTCAATTCAAAGCCAATAGACGGAGTGGTTGGCATACAGCTCTTCGGATAAGTTTATCAAGTTGTGGCATACATCTCATCTGATGAGTTTGTCAAATTATATCAACTCTCTAAAGTTCAATGTCCAAATTGGGCAATCTCGTAGGAGAGCTATATGCCCTGAGTCCATACAAGTTGGGCAATCTCGTAGGAGAGATGTTTGCCCAATGGACACTATTCTGGAGAGTTGATATAATTTGACAAACTCATTAGATGAGATGTATGCCATAGCTTGACAAACTCATGCGAAGAGATGTATGCCTACCACTTTGTCTATTGGCTTTGAATTGCGCCTTTTTATACATTTTCATGGAAGGGGAAAATTCACCATCCATGTCCTCATTAGAATTCAAATGGATAGCTTAAAACTGAAAATTCATTACACTTGAATGAGGACAAATTTGATTATAAAATTCAAATGTATCATTTAGTTGAATACCCAACTTTGTTTATGATCATTCCTCCCCCCTTGAAAGGCAATGGGCCCCATTGCAATTGCATGAAATTATGCTCATTATGTGTTTGTTGTGTTCTCTATTTTGCATCAGCCAAATGGTCATGCAATGGCCACCAAATCTCCTTGCATAGTTCAAATCAAGGATGGAGACATCATCATAGTTGTATCCACAGGCATGGAGGTTGAGAAAATTGGGTGTTGGTGGAAAGGCACTAGCTGGATACATTGCAAGCATACCACCTGGAAATGGTGATAGAGCCATGCCTAAATATGGATCCATACAAATTGGGCAATCCCGTAGGAGAGTTATATGCACCAAGTCCATACAAGTTGGGCAATTTGTAATGTCCCCTTTTCCTAGACAGTGGTTAGACGCAGTGGTTAGTCTACCAACTGGTCCCTGTAGGCTAGCAGGGTGTTCAAAGGACCCCTTCCAGGATGATCTTTGGTTCTTCAGCAGGTCTTTCAGTATTTATTTCAATATTCTTTAGCTCAGTGTCCCAGTTTATTTGTGGTGTGCCTTCTGGAGGCCATTCTGGACACTTTAACGCACACTTACTATTTTTAGTAAGTCACTTGGATGTATTGCTCATGCTTACTATTTATAGTAAGTCATGGGTATGGTCAACTAGCGGAGTTACTACTTTTGGTATGTTGGTGTAATTATATCCTAGAGTTATTTTGGTTAATATTGGTCCTATGCATTGAATATTAATAACGTCAAATAATAAAGTTAAATTAAATAATTTAACTTTATGCGTTATTAAAATATATTAAAAGGGGACTTTATATTTAAAAGGATATAAGTGATTTTAATATGCACTTTATAATATAAAGTTAAGTGCCAATTTAAAAGGGAGATATAAGTGACTTTTTAAAGGGATGTTATTTTATTAAGTTGTGCATCAAAATAAAAATAATGAAAGATGGGAAATGAAAGTAAAATAAATGAAATGGAAATCAAATGCAAATTGAGCATGGAAATATAAAAGGGCAATGAAAGCTCATTTTACACATTCATTGTTGAAGAATAATAATTTGGCTAAGGGTGTTGAAGACTGGAGAGTCTGAAAATTTCAAGCTTTTTGAGGACGAAACTCCTCAGGAAGAATAGCTTGGTACAGGAGTGAAAGATCTCCCAAGCCAACTTGCAAACAACTTCATTCAGAGGTTGTGCTTGCGCTTCAACGAATTTAGGAACTTTTCTTATTTAGGGTTTGAAGGAATTATCAAAGACGTGTGGTTTAAAGATGAATATAGAATCATAGCATTTGATCCTAAGTTGTTGCTTGTATCTGAGGCGTAGGCCAATGACATAGAGGGACGTGAGTCTCTTACGAAGGACGAGTTGCATTCTGATGCTAAGGGATGTGTTCCTTTCTGCTAGGCATGATAACTACAGACTGAATCACTATCTATTTTGTTGGCGTTTCAATTCACACCTCTGGAATGCAGATTGGAATCAGACAGTTATGCACAGTTGAACTGCTCTTCAAATTAGGAGGGGAAGCTCCCTCTTCACTAATGATGCTTAAAAAAGAATACTAAATATTGCCAATCTTTTTTTTGTTCTCAGCTAAGAGCACAAGGTTATAAAACTCTTTGTGTTGTAGTTGAGGTTTTGTCTTTTCCAAAACTTCAAACTACAACTAGGCCTAAACTATAGATGCTTCTAACAATTCAAGTAAACTCAGAGCTTGAGAGTTAGAAGTAAACCGGGAATGATTTGATTAACGCAGAAGCTTAAATAAACTCACTTCAAGATCACACTTGAAGACTCATTGTTCTTATAAGATGTAAACTGAAATAAAAATGAGTTTGTTAGTAAACTCATCGTAGGTGGTAATAAGATGATGTTGGAGTGTCACCAACCCGTGGTACCACCACTCATGTGCTAGACCATCCAAGTGTAATGTAGCGAATTTAATCGCATCCTCCTTGTGATGAGCCCAACTGGCTCCCTCTCAAACCCCTGTTGTTTTGCTTATCTTTCTGTGTTATTTGAGTTGTTTTAGAGAATGTTTCTAAAGAGGATAGAAGGGACGACAGCATATAAAAGCTCATACAACAAGATTCTGAGCTAATATAGATCAAGTGTAAATGCAGAGAGTGTTAAATAACCCTAACAATAAGATTTCAAACAATAAACGTACCCGTAAGCCTCCAAATTATTTAATTAAGAAATTATCCAAGCTTGCCAGCCGGAAATGGTGGAAACTGGCAAAATAGGACACTGGAGCTACAAATTTGACTTCTCCCCAATAGAAACTGGATGCAAGCAGTCTTGAAGGGTGGATGCCAAGAAAGGGGCACAAAAAGATGCAAGAAAGAAGGCGATTCAACAAGAAGCTTCACACGCCTAACCTCCTAACGGCACGTTTCCCAAGGTTGAAATATACAGCCAAGCAAGAAACTGGAAATGTGTTGTACCCCAAATTAAAATTTCCACTACACTTAGGCATTTTGAAGAATTGAGTCAAGATATTGTTAAATCTGTCAGAAAAGGTCAAAATGGGGGTATGCACGTCTTGCATGGGGGTCATAAACTTGAAATTTTCAAAATCTGACAATCTAGGTCGGTCCAAAACGATCAAACCAACAAAACCCAGATTTGAGTTTTTCATCCCTAAATTTTATTTTAAGAAAATTTCTATTTTTAGCAATTTTCTAAAAATAGAAACTTTTTTTGGGTTTCTTACGAAATGTATACTTGTAAAATTTTCTAAAAATAGAAAGTTTGGCCGTTAGGGTTAAGACTGATTTTGATTGGCTCGAAATACTTCCTCATCAAGCTGGTGCAGTCAGAATCACAAAAAGATCAGTTTTACTCTACTAGGTCTATTCTACTTTTTCAAAAGCTTTTTCGGAGATCCAAGGTCATCAATGGAGGTTAGTTAGCTGCCAGGTGTCAGAATCGAGTGTTTGAGCATCAAACAGACACTGTCAATGAACAATGTGCACGAGAAACGAGGAACGGGCTAAGGAAGTTTAAAAATTAAAAATGCCAATTTTTGTCTAAGTCTGGAGATTTCAGGTGCCCTAGTCAAGTAGAGGCGCCCATGTTCCAATGCCTTAGAATATTTTTCATTTTGGTAGTCAAAGACAAGGGAGACGTTTTACAAGGTAAAGTTGAAAAATTGATAAAATTTTCTAACACTGACAACTATGGGCGCCCCTGAAGGAGAAAGGCGCCCATCTTTTCAAGAGGCCAAAAGCCAAAATTAGGGTTTTTGTCTCCAGATCGATGTTGCTCAAAATCATTCCAGCTCTCCAACGAATCCATTAACTCGTCCGTCAGAGTCAGCAGTCATCAAATATCGCCAAGCAAACAGAGGAGAAAAGTGAGAAATGGCAGAAGTTGAAAGCAACAGAGAAAACCAGAATAAAAACTAACTCTGGAAGCTATGGGCGCCATACCTCAAGAAGGGTGCCTAGGGTTTAAGACCACCAAAAGTCAGTTTCCGGAGATAAGGTATCCAGAAGACCCCTTCCAGAATCATCTCAGCTATCCAGTGAATCCGTCAGCCAGTCAGTCTGACAAGTACAGCATCCGGAATCATCAATTCATCTAAAGGTCAGAAGACAAGCTTAAAATTGAAGATCATGAAATTGACTAACACTGGAGAAAATGGGCGCCCTTATCAAGGATAGGCACCTGACATTTCGAAGGGTCAAATGATTTTTTAGCAGATGACGTCTCTAGAACCATATTGTCAGATTTGATCAAGCTCCGTAATGGAATGTTCAGTTCGTTCATCGAACAAATCAAGAAGCCGAGAGACAGAGCTGAAACAGGGTGGAAAAATGATGAAAAAGTGACTAAGTCTGGAAAAAAGGATGGCATACCTCAAAAAGGGCGCCCAACTCTTCATGACTTAGTTTATTTTTGAGAAATTTCAAAATTTTCAAGAGAAGAAAAAATGCCTTTGCTCAAGGCATGAACTAAATTTAGGGTTTCTTCAAATTAGGGTTTGAGAAGCTGTTTTCAAAGCAAAAACTTATTTAAGGACACCTCTATGCATTATTTTTTATATTTTCTTGCAGGTGCCTTCAAGGAGAAACAGAGCAGCAGCTTCAAACTTATATTTTTCAAGATTCAAGAACCCTAACTTGCTGGTTTCTCATAAAATTTCAGATCAGCAATCAAAGAAAGCTTCCTTTTTCATATTTCTTCATCAAGAACATCAACTTTGTGAAGAAGAAGAAGGCTAATACTATTAATTTTCAGCAAGCTGATCCATTTTTGTTCTATCTTCTAGACAAATTGTTGAAGAATTTTCTCTAAGTTGCAGCAGTTGCTTTTATTTTTGCATGTCAGGGAAAACTTCATATTCATCCATTTCTAGTCTTCTGGGTCTATGCTAAACCTTCTTCTAGACAAAACCCATACCTCAGCTTTTTCAAAGAAACTAAAAGTTGTTGCTTTTTCAGTCAGAGGCTAGGGTTTTTAAAATCTAATCAATTGGGTCCATTCAGATTATGCTCAAGAACAATACCCAGATGCCAGCTTTTTCTGCTTTTTTAGTCTTCACTTCATATTTTCAAAAACGGACGATCTGGGTTGGCTTGTAACATAATTCTAATCAAAACCCATATCTCAGAAAAAATCTCAAAATTTCGTCCGTTGGAGGAAGAAAAATCAGCAAGCTAAATTTAGAAAGTTTGCTAAAATTGTCAGAACCTAGGCGTGTTTACTGTCAATCTTCAAGTCTTTCAGAATGGAATACACTCCTGCAGAGTTCAAGACTAAATCAGTACTATACCACAATCTCATTGAAACGGCCGAGATAGACTTGCATCATATCAAACCAGTGTTCAATTTACGTCCTTTAGAAGATGCAGGCATCACCACCATCAGGCATCTTGGCCATTCAGGTCTTCTTGCAGCAGCATCCATACCTTTCTCAATACAGAGTTTAGAGTTCATAATTGCTTGCATCAAGCATTATAATCAGCTACAAGGGAGATACAGTCAGTTGATGGAAGAATCATATGTAGCCTAAAACCAGACATGATTGAGAAATGCTTCTCCATACTACCATGGCCTGAGAGTGTTACCATCAACATGGGAGAATGTGAAAGGATATGGGAAGAACATCAAGATAAATACAGCAAGAAGATTGCACATAGGTGGCTGAAAGGGAAACATTCTACATTGCCAAAGGATGTTGGAAGAAGACAATTCAAGGATGAATTCGCCATCATAATAACCCTACTCAATCGAGTTACCAGCCAAGCAGATGCAACAAGGTTTTAGCCTTGGATGTTCTACGTGATCCCTCATATAATGGAAAAAGACAGAGTTCTATGACTGGCCTATATTGATCAGTGATTGTTTACATCATCAGATAACTGAGTATTTTCATAGACACGCATTTCATATGGTCTCCTACCCAGTCTATTTGGTTGCCTATCAGGGTAAATTCAGAGGGTTAAACACGAAGGGTTCTCTAAACATTCAACATGTCTACAACTACTATACTCAGTTAGAATTCACTGCTGCATCACATCATTAGAAACGGGTGAATGAAGCATTCTTAATCTATATAGTGTGAGACTTGGACAACGAGCTACATGTTTGCATCTCATCTGTTGCCAGGGCTGCAATATCAGAATGGGCAGATTGGTTTGTTCAGTTTGCCACCTTCACTTACCTAAGGGTGTACGGTTATTCAGGAGCTCCACTTATGTTACCGAGGTATCCATCAGATGAAGTGGTGCGCATGGAATTCTTCAGGCAGATATCAGTTGTTCACACTCGTCTGCGTAACAAAAAGAAACCAGCCTTTAGCTTTCCTTTTGCTTTAGGCATTTAAACTTGTAGATCATCTGCCGAAGCTAAATTAATGGGTAACGAGTTAGACAAATTTGGTCTCAAGCCTTTCAGCGAGAGACGATCATATGATCCCCATGGCTTCTATGCATCTCGACTTGGTCAGAACTATGCTCATGTGCCCGCACTTGAAGACTTTTGGGCTAACTGCAGAGACGAGTATGAGGTGCGAAGGCGAAGTCACAGTAGGTTAACTCTTCATCAAATGAAAGATTGTTTATCAAAAGACATTGAGGGGTTGTCAGATGATGATGGTGATGTAATTCTCCCAGCCTATACTAGAAACAAGGTTGAGCAGCAACCTCTTCCACAAGTCAAATGGGCTCACAAAGAATGTATCACAGTGGAAGAAAGGACAAGACAAGTGGTAGAGTACAGTAAGACTTTCTTGATTCTCAAAAGAAGGGAGTCTATTCCAGTAGCAGATCTGCCAAAGAAACATTCATCTCTTCCCTCTTCTTCAAGAGTACAAACAAAGAATAAAGAAAAAATTCAGTCTCAAGAGGTCACAAAGGGCAGTAGATCAGCAAAGAGTGCTAAAAAGAGGTTGGTCTACACAAGAATTATTATACAGGAGCAGCCTACGGCTGAAACAAAAGTCCCTTTACCAGAGCCCATACTTCAAAAAGAAGTACTTGATGAGCCTTTGATACAAGATCCTTTACCATCTCCTAGGTCTTTGCCAATTCACATTGATTTGGAAGTCGAGGAGATAGAGGCCAATGTTACAATTATTCCTCCCTTGGATGTTAGTAGAGATACCACATCTTGGCTTGAGAGCTCCTTGGGAAGGACGAGAAGAAGGCCTTCATATCAGGTGATTGATGATGACCTCAGTATATATCAGGAAGCACCCAAAAAGAAGGCCAAGAAACAAATGCATTTTGAGAGGAATCTTGAGGGTGAAATGGTCATGGAGACAGCTACGCCTCTTGAAGATAAAATTAGAGATGAGGTGGATGTTGATGATTTCATAATGGTCAAAGCAAACCTTGGTAAAAGTACTTGACATGCTGATATGAGTTTGTTTAAAATGGTAATAGAAAACATTCAAGAAAGAGTGCGAAAGGACGGAGAAGACAACGCAGCCCTCAAGGCTGAAAATTGTCAACTCCGGTTATACATATCAAATCTTATCCAAGGCACCTCACAAACAACTCAGTTGCTGCCTCAAGTCTTAAAACACCAGCTGATCAGCAGCAATTAAGGCAATTAGTTATTTGTGGAAAACAAACTAATGAATGGGTTGAAGAGATCATCAACAAAGGAAAAGAAGTTCTGACACAGGTCTTCCAGTTAAGATACAAAGCTCATGATTTACGTCAAGGTATCCAGGATTTTGAACAGCTGATAGCCGAGTTCAAGCCAATGCACGAAATCATAATTGCAGATTTAGAGATGGTTTGTGGCTCTACAATGGCGAGAGAACATAAAAGACAAATCCTGGAGTGGAAAGAAAGTCATCTTTTCAAGGTAAATACATATGTCAGAATATCTGAAGAGTTTGCAGTGTATAAACAAAGAGTCATTGATACTCTTAGGTTCATCAGAGAAGTAATTGCAGCAATTCCTTGTCAGTATTGCCTTGAGGATGGTTCATACATTGGGCTTGACGTAGTCCAAACAGAGTTTCAGAGTGTTTTGCATGGCAACGAAGGCAGTGTTGGGAGAATGATGATGATTTCCATGATGTTAGTGAGGTTGGAGAAAGCGGCCAATGAGAGTGAAGATTTCTTGAAATCTATTGCAAACGGCGAAGAAATCTTGGAAAAGCGGCATTTTGCTATTAATAGCATCAACACTCCTACAGATGAAGTTGCCCGCTTTTTAGCGGATGTGATCGAGCTTTAAATATGCTTTCTTCTAGAAGCATCTTCCATGCTTTCTTTCTATTCTTGTCTCAAATCTTATCCATTCTTTGAGGATAGAAAGAAAACATTGTAACAAGTTGTCACGAGTTGGCACTTTCCGTTTTAAATGCTTTCTAGGGTTTAGATGTTTTATCTTTTCTAGATTTAGAAATAAAGCTTGCATGTTGGCAAACAGTAGTTGTAAAAGCAAGGAGATTTTAGGGTTTCCTACTCCTCTACTTAGTTATAAATAAGAGCAGTGTTTGCTCATTTTTTCTTTAACCGTGCTTGTGATAACAGAATCATTGAGCTTATGCCTTCATGTTTGTTATCAATTTAGTGTCAGTTCACTTTGTGTAAAGAGCAAGTTTGCATGCCTCCTTAGCTGCAAATACTGGTTTAGTGCATATGTTGTGTTGATTATAATCAAGTTGATCGCATGTTGCAAGTGTGTTGCTACAACTTGCTGTCCCGAAATTGTAATCCTTGTTCCAGAAACTTGAGTAAATAAAATCTTGAGTGTGCTTTGTCTGTCTCGATATAAATATCTCAAATTTCAGTCTATTTGTTTTTGTGTTAGAAGTATGAGTAAATGAAATTTTGAGCGTGCTTTGTCTGCCTTGAAATAAAAGTCTCGTATTTCCGTAATACTTTTATGATCTCTTTTTCAGCTTTCCTTAAAACGCATGTTGAAGAATAGTTTATTCAAGTATCTTTGTCAGAAAGCAAACTCGTCCATTTCTAAACTCTCTTGCTCTGCGTTTACTTGAGAGGGTAAAAACGTTTTAAGCGTAGGTTAAGTTGTAGCTGTCTAGTTTCATTAAAAAGAAAACCTTAGCCTTAACATCTAGTGTTCTATAACCTTGTGTTCTCGCAGCTGAACCAAAAAGATGGGCGTAATTAAGTTTAGATTACTTTTCTTTATGCAAATCAGCAAAAGAGGGAGCTTCCCCTCCTAATTCGAAGAGCAGTTTACTGCACATAGCTGTCCGTTTCCAAAGCGCATTCCAGAGGTGCGATTTGAAATGCCAACAAAATGAACACTGCAAACTGTGATGAAACTGAAGGGAGACGTCTCTGATGAAGAAGCCCTCTTCTTTATTTTAAACTGAAAGAACCTGTACAGAAAATCCTATTTGAAACACTGTAGAACTTCTGAAGTGAAGCTCCCATGGATGCAATCATTCAACTGATCTTTCACAGTCTCACAATCAATCTGTGAAGAATTGTCACTCTCCAAAGATGAAATTCCTTGAAACCCTTGTCTCAAAGAAATCACATATTTAGCCAAAGCCAGAGAAAATGTCAAATAATCAATAATAGAGTTTTAATTTCCCTTTGGCTGCCTTATATGCTCAAAAAGGCATGCATCCCCAAAAGTGATGCCACTTTCATAAAAAAAATATATTTTAATGTATTTTACACTTTCCAATAGTTTATAATTAAATATTTGGGCGCCCTTTTCAATAAAGTGTTTTAATTTTTCACTTAAATAAATTTAAATGATCACTTTATTATAAAATCAAGTTGACTTTATAATATTCCATTAAATAAAGTAACACTTTAATACACTGAAAAATTAATATCTCCCTCATAACTCAGCATATCGATGTGTCGTCAGAAGCTGTCAATCACTGCATTGCCAAGGCCTGCTGTGAGCCAAACACTAAACTCGAGGAATGGAAATGACAAAACCCACCAGATAAGGCCACTGACCCTCTTACCCAATCCTGTTAGCCTACAAGCGTCCACAAGATAGGCTAACTCCACTACTCCTGAGACTGCCTAGAGCGGGGACATCACACTCCTCTAGCATTGGTCTCAAAGACAAATAGTTGTCCAATTTCTGGACCCACGACCTCGTAGTGCATTTATCACTGCCATCAAAGTGTGGCAAGGTAACCTTGCTCACAATTTTCTGCAAATCTCTAGGAGCTTGTGGTGCCCTATGCTCTATCCTAATTGCACCTGCCCCTCTAGGCCTCTTCTGATTCAGGAACTGATCTAGAGTCAACAACTGAAATGACCCCATTATAATTTTTTTAGTTTTTTTCAACACGTCAACAAAAGCACCCGTCAGCATTAGCCAAATCATAAACCAACACTGGAATGTAACCCTACACCAAGAATGTACATCAGGATCCCAATGATGGGCAAGGTGTGAGCATATGGCGTCGAGGATCATTAGCTTGAAAACTTAATGCTGGAAATACAAAGATGCAACTCGACCACTTATTTAGCAGGAGTGATTTTATGGCACAGTCTATCAGCAATATGAATGCAAGTACAAAAAGTAAATTGACGGCTCAGTCGATCAACAATGCAAGTACAATATGCAAAGACAGCGAGGCCTATCTCTTCCACCAATGGTGGGAATGATAATGCATAAAAAAAAGGTAAACAAGGCGGCGAGGCTAGCCTCTTCCACTAAAAGTGGGAATGCAATAGGAAATTGCAGAATGTAAATAAGAGCTGATTAGTACTACTGAAAGAGCTTTACAATCGAAATAAATCCCGTAAGAAGCCAATGGTTAAGCTATCCAAGAAGCTGCAATATTATTATTTGATCTCCAATCTTCAAAGACCCACCAAATATGAAAAACCACCTCAAAAGCTCCAACTTCTACAAACTGAAATATCATACCAGCAAACTGAAAACTACAGACCAGCTACTAAGAAACTCACTAAAATGCTCATAACTCACTCAAAACTACTCCAAATGATATGAAACCAAATGCAAAGGACTCCTAGGAAGATGGCAACCAAGCTATGAATGAGAAACTGCTGCAAACTTGAGTTATTATTTTTTTCACGCTTTCCAAGACACTCTCAAGGAAAGGTACAGCCTAGAGAAAGGGGCGACCTGCAGTATAAAATCAAAGACAACACAATAAATTCTCAAAACTTGCACAAAGGGACACTCTGAGCCAAGGAACTGAAAGGGCCAATACCTAGAAGCCAACAAAATTCGCCTAGAGATCTATGAATGAAAAACCTACTTTAGCCACACCAAAATCAACAACCTATAAACTGACAAATACACCAAAAGACTCCATTACAATAAGCTCAATCTATTCCTCTAAGTAAAGAACAACCTTCTCACTTAGTTAGTTGCTATCTTTCAAGCAAGAAACCAAGTCCAAGCTAGGAGGTATGCATTCCTCGAAGCAAATCAGTCACCATTTCGGCAGCATTTCATTATAATTTTTCATGGATAAGAAATGAAAGAGCAAGTGCCTCCTTTTATAGATTTCGATATGATTCTCTAGCATCTTCTAGAAAGTGCGCCCAAGTCTCCTGGAGTCATTTAAATTTTGAATTCACTTTTTCCCTCCATGTTGGTGTCCCACTCAAGGAAGAGATAAATCTTTTAATAAAATAATATCCTTCTCCCAAAAGTGGCATCTAACTCCTCAAGGCAATATTTTAACTTTAGAAATATTAGAAGTCTCCAGATGGGGCGTCCACCCTCAAGTCCCCTTTTTAAAACAACATGAAGTTATATCATTAGGCCAAGGGGGGCTCTAAAGTAAAAATATAACATTTATAACTTAAAATAACTTCTCTCCAAAAATTGCACCTCAAAGCGAAAACCAACATTACTCACTGCACCACCTAAAGTGGAAAGCTCTTCGTGCTGCTGCCAACTGGAACACTACTAAAAATAGAATTTACGAAAAATAGTAAATTCTGAAAAGTTACCTAAATGCCTTGCAAGTCATATCATTGCGAAGCTCTCTAAAAACCCAGAAGGAATCCGCAATCCAAAATCCAAAACTCCATGAGCACGCCTCTGAAAATTGCTGAAACATCCTCCTAAAAGATAGGAAACCCTATTTTCTGCTTCCGACTAGCCTACAGGTCTCCGGGATAGACTAATGGCCATCTGCACTGATCACTGTTGAGAAGGGGACATTACAACAACTCCCTAATCTTAGCCGATAGGGTCATGTACACAACATAGTGGCATGTAATATCAGTAGTTGTGATAACCTGTGGTTCCTGCACCTAAACCTATGGTGCTTGTGGCACCTCCCTAGGAGCAAAGGTCGGTTGAATAAGTCTAAGGACTGAACCTACTGAAGTAGTAGATCTATTAACTGCCACATTAGGCTGACCAACCCCTGAACACCACTAGTCTCGCCAGGATGACTAGGTTGTTGGGGTGGGGCAAACTGTCTCATAGTCCCCAAGAGCTGTGACATCATATCTATCATATTATCCATCTACCTCTTAGCTTTGGAGTCAGGACTAAGTGACCTTGCACGTCCTTTATCCCTCTCTTCCATGGCACCTGTCACACTCTCACTGTCACTAGAACTATTCCCGTGAATACCCAAATAACCTGACAATGTTTCACCCTCTGGTATCTATGGTGTTTCCCACTGTGTTGCACCTCTAGTATATTGAATGTGCTCTTTACTCGTGAAAATTTCAACATTGGTTGGCAGGAAAACTACTCTAATACCACTGAAATATCCCCCCTCCAAATGGATATTTGCTAATTGAAACTACCCGTGTTTATCTCTTTTTCTGGTTTTATAGTTTTTGGTTTTATTTTAGTTTTTTGAGTTTTTCCAGGAAACTGCAATGAAATATATATATAAATGCAAATAGAGAGAAGCTGAAAGCAAATATATCAAATTATTATTTTTTGATTTATTAATGCTTGAATTACAACAAGATCATACGTGGAGTTCCAATAAGTGATTATTGCAATTCAAAAATATTCTGAAATTTACTGATCAGCAATCTGATTGCTAGCAAATTTGGATGCCTCTCTTCAAACCCTTTGAATCTTGCCTTAGAAATGATATGCAAACATTCATATACCCTAGAGGCCAAGAAATGGAGAAGTCTGATTGCCCAAATCCTAGGCGTTTCTCTCTAGAATTTCACATGTGCCAAATATAAAGGAGTACAGCCTGCAATAATGGTACGACCAGCATTAATGTGACTCCCACATGCCAAGTTTGTCCTCAATCAGCAACCAAGATGACAGTAGATATATATATATATTTTGATCTGAAACAATAATCTTCTATAAACCCTGAATTAAACAACTCCAATATGCACAATTGTGACTCCTGTATGTAGCCACCTGAAGAGAAAACTTTGGGTGGTATTTCACACCTATAGAATGCAAAATTTGAGAGAGTTTTCGTTTGCAAAGAATGATTTTCTTCCAGAAACCCTGGTTCTTCCTTCACAACAAAATGCTCATAAATTTGTATAAGTGTATGAATAAATGAGAAATTCTTTTTGATTGCTTTTTATATCATCTCCAAAAAAGCACGATTTCCAATGCTTTTAATCCATTTATATATTATTTTCTTTTGATGTTTCAAATATAATAATCTCCAAGTGGGTGCCCCTTTTAATGATTAAATTAATTGACCTTATGTTTAAATAAAACCATATATTATAAGGTCATTTAAAAAGAATTATTGATATTATCTTAATATTTAATCATTATTAAAGTAAATACTTTAATAATAATTAATAATCCATAACTCCATAAAAACTCGTCATTAACTGATTTTGTCAACACCACGGGGTAACCCACTACTCAAACTACTCAATTGGATGCCTTATTATAAATAGTAAGGTTGGACCCCAACGTCCAAGTCACTTACTAAAAATAGTAAGTGTGCATAAATGGAGCCTGTAAAACCTCAAGAAGGCAAACCCTGAATACCACCAGACTCTAAAGAAGTAAACACTTGAAATTGGCATTTGAAGAACCAAAAACTCCAACACAAGGCCCTCTAATCACCAGCATTAGCCTACAAGGACGTGCTGATACGCTAATCCATCCAAACTCTTATACTGGCTAAAAAAGGGACATTACAAAGTATGAACAGTGGCATAAATTAACTCAAATGTTACCTTGCATAGATCCCTTGCCAAGATGTTACGCCATGTATGGTAGTTGGTTTGTAGGTTGAGAAGGAGGTGAAAGCACTCCTTGCAGCATATGAGAAATGAAAGGGAAAAAAAAAGAGAATAACAAAGGCAATGGCAAGCCCAAACTCAATTTTAAGTTGTACAAGGTTTAGGGAGATATGGGGGGCTCTTTTACCATTGGGCCGCGAATATGAGAATCGGGATATGTGGACAACCATAGTTCTAGTGTTTTTGTTCCTCATAAAAATCTTCATGCACAACCTTCATTGGAAGGTACTACATGGAATAGAGAATTGTAACATTAGGCAAAGTTGGCATGTGTAAGATTTTGGTACTACAACAATATTTCGTTCAATGTTGCTTCGAGTCCTTATGTAGAATAGGTGGTCAATGCATTGATCGTGGTAGGTAAGGGGTTTAAGGCCCCAAGTCATCATGATTTGAGTGGGCCATTATTGCAGGATGCAGTCCAAAACACATGCCTATTAGTAGAACAAAAGAAAAATTGGAGAAAAAACGGTTTAACCATTTTATTTGACAAGTAGATGGATGGAAAAAATAGGACACTCATCAACTTTTTAGTGGCTTCAAGGAGCAACTAGTCTTTTTCAAATCATTTAATATCTAAAATGAAATAAAAAATGTAGACACTTTGTGCAACATGTTGGTTGAGGTGGTGATGGAGGTGGGGATGGAAAATCTCATTCAAATGGTGACCAACAATGTAGTTGCATATGTGGTAGCCAGCAGACTTCTAGAGGTGAGGCACCCAACATTATTTCAAATCCCTGTTGTTGCCCATTGTCTTAACCTATTCCTTGAGGACATATGGAAACTAAGCTAAGTGAAGGATGTGGTTGAAGATGTAAGGAATATCACAAAGTGCATCTACAACCACACATGGGTCCTATGTTACACCCCGGAATTTGTATAGTTACTATTCTAGTAATGCTTAGAGCATTCTGATTGTAAGGAAGGGTTTGAATGAATAAAATGTGATTGAACCTTGTTATCAATTTGAGAATCTGTTTACATGTTATGGTTGGCTCATTCTGTATTCTTGATTGATGTTATTCTTGGATAAGCAATGCACAGAGGAAAGTAATTAGTCTTGTTTTATATATTTGATTTATATATACTGCAAATGTTGTGAGCAATTGACTGCCGTGGTTTTGTGCCATGGATGCAGGAACAGGAACTATTCCTCCAGGTGGAGGGGAAACATCACTCGAGAGAGGAACTTGGTCGGCTAACTGGTAAAGTTGATCATATGAACATACACACACTTCACTAAGGGTTTTGGGAACTGAGTCAGATTGAGTTGTCATGATAAGTCATCCTTAGGCTTAGGAGTTTCTGATTACTTCTTTATGCTTTATGAGTGGTGTTACTTGATTGACTGACTTACTATTCTGTGAACCTTGAATGTGAAATGTGAACTGATAAGTTATTCTGATGCCTGGAATTTACAGTTAAATGTATATATACATGTTTGTGCAATTACGTATATTAAAGGTACTCCGACTGGCCTATAATACACGTAATTGGATAATTGAATATAAACATGTATAGATATGTTTAAGTGTAAATATGGATATGTTTATTAATATATTTAATATAGTTATTATTATAGTTTTACCGATAATATAATATATTGATATATCTATTGTAATATTCGAATATTATATAGATATATTTATATATTTAAATAAAGGTAAATTAAAACTATAATAAGTTATATTAAATATAATACAAAATATATTAATAACATTTTAATATATATAAATTAAAATGACTATGCCTTGGAAATAATGGAAATGGACTTATATAGTTATTTGGTAATTATAATACATTTATCTTTTGGAATAAAGGAATTTCAAAATTTGAAACCATTGGAAATACGTTAGAAATATATTGGAAATACATTGGAAAATATTAAAGGAAATTTAAATGTTGAAACTATATACTTTAATAGTTTTAAATCGAAAGTTTGTAAAAGAGCTGAAAATCGCGGATTTCTTCACGGGAAGAAATCGTGCGACTGTTTGAGCTGGAAATACATGGAAAATGGTGAGGAAGAATCCGCGCCCAACTCACACGCTTTGGACCTAGTCGCGGATGCTGAAACGCCACCATTTTGGGACGCGTGGGCGGAAGGAGGCCAAATGTCTGTGTAACCCTTGACGTTTTCGACAGTGAACTTCAAACGCCATTTGTTCATACAGTCCGCCATTTTTGAGGGCATTTTTGATGATTACGCCTGTACGTGGCTGCTTCACGAATTTACCATGTGAGGGTTGAAGCATTCTTCGAAAATGAGGTTGATTCATCACTTAATTTTGTTGAGTGTTTGGTTATTTGTTTGCCACTGCACATTTTGACAATGTCAATAGGAGAGGTGTCGAATTCTCATGCCTACAATGTAGTAAACATGAGAATTCGAAACCTATTTAAGAGGTTGCTCCCATTATTATTTTTACACCACTTTCCTCTACATTTGCAATTACGAATTTCATTGCTGTTGCATTTTCTGTGAGTTGCAATCCCTCTTTGCTGTTGAGTTTTGTGAGAGCCTTATTCCACCATCATTGCTATTTAGAGTTGTGAGAGCCATATACAATTTGCTAAGAGCCATATATTATTTTGTTGAGAACTACATTCCCTCTTTACCGTACTGCATTTACCTGAGAGTTATACTTGTTCATGCTGTGAGAAGTAGCTGGTAAAGGCTGTGAAGAATGGTGGAGGAAGAGCAGAAGCTACCGATCGAACTCATTTCGCAGCAAGGGAATCAGGCATGAGAAATGTCTTTTTAGAATTTTTGTCATTGATTTAAAAATGAGTTATTTGTTTGCTTGATTATGCTTTGCATTATGTTGTACGAAAGGAAAATATTAGAAAGTCTCTATTTTTCTAAGGAATTGTATTGAATTGGGAATAGCTTAATTTCATTAGAAAAGGCTTATTGCATTAGGGAATAACTTGTTTCATAGAGAAAGCATGTTATATTGGAAATAGCTTAAAAGCTTGTTGAAATGAAATAGTTTAATTTCATAGGAAATTTTGAAAAGGAATAGCATAAAAGGGAAATGTTTGATTACTTTTTAATAGAAGTAAATTATGATTTGTATCACTTGAATACTGCTTGAACCCTTAAATAAAGGAAAAGGAACTAATTATTAAATACTAGGACGAGGGTGGATTCAGTACCAAGGTAGTCTAAAGCTTTAGAGTTAAATAGGTTAACTAGAGAAAGCTATGTACTCCATGGATAAAGATTTCCATGTTAGGAGGTACCAGAGGGACCCCTTGTTGACTGTACTCCATTTCCTGTTTAAGTAGTTGAAGTAGGAAGTCTAGGGTGATTGACTACCCACGGAAAGGACTCAACCTACGCGTAGGATAAGGCAGCCTTAAGTCAAACTGAACCTGACTTAGTGCAAGTGATAGATGACCGTCAGTTTAAGTACTGCCGAAATGCTTTGGCCAAAGTAGTGTAGTATACCTAACGTCCACTTAGACTGTGAGACGAATTACACTGTCAGTTCACAGTAATCCAGGTTACATGCTAGATTGAGATTGTGAGGGCACAAGGATTTAGTTATGTAGGATTACACACTATGCTCAGTTGGTCATACAGAATCGGTTACCCAACCAATCTCTTCGTAGAAGGGAGGGCCGTCTACTTAACAGTAAACGTGCGGGGGACTGCAATATAAGTCCGTGGTTGGTGGAAAAGCACCTGAGTGATGTTTCTCCTCCACAGTAGACTTCTGATGAACCAAGGTTTGAAAGGGAAGATCCTGGACAGTCTTATTCCTATTTGCTCAAAAGCTTCCAAGCTATGTTTGAAACTTGTAAGATTCTTACCTTGCTTTTTAATTGAAAGAAAAGTAATCATGAAAGCGTACTCTGTTATTTACTTGGAAAATAGAACAATGATGTATTGTGTCATTTATTTCTTTATGATGAAATGATCAATTAGAATGAAAAGAAAAGTTATTTACTTTGTCATTTAAATGTATTTCCTTGTATCTTATTAGTGAAAGTAGAAAAATTTTGTTTACCCGGTTTTGGGGTTGTTACATCCTAAATCTAATAAGAGAGCACATTGATGGCAAGGATCTCATGCATCTAGGAGGCACACACTTTGCCACTAATTTCCACACTTTGCAAATTATATTACCTACAATGCCCAACCTTAAGTATGTTTGTGAGTGGAAGGTGGTTAGAGAATTCTTAGTGTAGGAAGGCTGAAGCTAAAAAAGGTCATGAAAACTATTTTTGATGATAGATTTGCCAAAGTCATGGACGAGATCATCAATGTAAGTTTTCAAACTTGTTTTTTTTTTTATGAATATTTCCTCTTTAACTTTGCATTAATAAAAAAATGAAGTACAATATTCACAAAAAAAAAGGAGGGTGGTAAACAACATGCCTACAAGTCTAATTGTAGAATCGTTGCAAAAGGGCCAAGCCCTAAAACAAAATTAAGTTGTTGTGGCTATACTAGGTGGAGGAGGAGGGTCTTGATCATCAAGTTTACCCCAAACATTACCACGGGTGGAGTCATCTGTTGGCTCCCAACCAGTGAGAGTAGCAGCATCTTCATTCTCCTCGGGAGGTTGCTAAGTGTGAACTAGAGAGATAGTGAGCGGCGCACAGGGTAACTTGTCGATGTTCGGCTAGCCAGAGTCCTACCTAGGAGATGGTGGACGGGAAGGTTGAGGCCATCCTCCATAGGCAGCAAAGTCCCTAGGATTCTAAGGCATAGGACTGCGAGAGCAAGATCCACGATCTCCACTATTGTCCCAACAAGAAGAGTGACTACATCCATGTCGACACCCACAAGGGGATGTGGAATCAAGAGGAACCCCTACAACAATGCAAGGGGCATTACCCCAATTGTAATGACCCCATCCTTGGGTAATTAAAATTTTTCCAACATTTCACATAGAACATATAAAAGTAACAAGTAGTGAAGACATTACAATAAAATTCTTCCTTTCTTCATTGATAAATATATGAGAGTTACAATATATATATTTCCACATGATTTCCATTTTCATTGCAAATATAAATCAGAGTATAAAAGTAAAATAATTACATACATAGCTCGTAAGCTTTTACACAAATAGTAGTAAGATGGTCCAGGTTCCCTTCCTTTCAAATCTTGGTGTATTTGTCGCCTGTTGTGGAGGAGAAACATCACTCAGGCGCTTTTCTGCCAACCATGGACTAATAATGCGGTCCCCCGCACATCTATCATTCAATAGATGGCCCTCCCTTCGAACGAAGAGATTGGTAGAGTATCCGGCTGCGACAACCCAACTGAGCATAGTGTTGTGTCCTATACATCTAGAACTTGCTATTTCACAATCCCGAACTAGCATGAAGGATCACAATGAACTGACAGTGTAGTCTCAACTATCTCCCATCTAAGTGGATGTCGTACATTTCACTACTTTGGCCTAAGTATTCTCATTCAGTACTTCGAATGAAGGTCATCTATCATATACACTACTCAAGGCCGATTTGACTTAAGGCTATCTTACACTACCCATAGGTATCGTCCTTTACTTTTGGATAATCTTTTATCCCAGACTAACCTACAACATTCTTCTAAGAAATTTACACAAGATAGGTATATCCTGTTTCAGATTACCTACCTTTACACATTCTTCTTCAAATAGTTACATAAGGGAGGTATATCATGTTTCAGACAACCTACCTTCAAACAATCTACTTAGAAACCAAACAGTCTACAAGGGTCTTATATCATTCCTCCTAATCAGGAAACCTTTATCCTAGGAGTACTTTAGCTTACCTCAGTTATCCCTATAACTTAAGCTGAAAAGACCTTACTAGACCACTATCTTCATTTCATTCCTAGTATCTAGTCTTTACTTCACACATATTCTCCTTAAATGGAGATCAATCAGTATAGGATACTTGCACACAATTGCAATTCATCCAATCACATTCCCTAATATCTAAAATCCCTTTCTTAAATGAAATGAAATAACAGTTTCCCCTTTTCCCATATATTTAAATTGCACATAGGACATTCCCTTAAAATGCGGTCAAACCATTCCTTTTAAAATGTAGACAAACCATTCCCTTTGGTCTATGCAGTTATAAAAAAAGAAATAGAATTTCTCTTTTACTTGGCAGGTCTACTTATACTATTATACATATTAATATATAAGTAAACATGTAGTTTCATCTAATTACAAACTAAAACAAAGATATTAAGAAATAACTCTCATGCTCGTTTCCTTTAACTGGCCTCCTTGCTGCTTGTGAATGCTTTTGATTCTGTTAGTAGCAGTCTAGCAGCTCCTTTCTTTAATTAATCTCACTCTCTTATTGTTCCTTCTAGGTTCTAATCTCAGAATGGCTGGAGTATATTTCTTGGTAATGCAGACTGTTTCTTATTCCAAGATTGATTCCTATAGCAGGTGCGCACATGTATGTATGCAGCAAATGATTTTCTCAAGCTTTGAACAGTATGGCAGTGGCAAATTGTGGCTCTATATAAGCAAATTCGGATATAGCAATGGCAAGATGTGAATTCATGAAAATGACAAGGAGAAGAGCTCAATTTATAGAATTCGAATTCTCATGCCATGCTACAATTTTGGCATGAGAATCGACACCTCCCTTATTTGAAAATGTCAATCTTGTTGTGGCAGCAATATAGTTACTTACTTAGCAAATTCAAGGTGAGTCGACCTTCATTCAGGAAGAATATTTCAAACCTCACCTGGCAAAATGCTGCTGAGTGACACCTACAGGCGTCCTTAGCCATGGCATCCAAAATGGCGGATTTTAACATTCATTGCAAGAAAACGTCTTGGCATAATGCGCCCCACCTGGCCTAAACTTCAAGCCTCCTCACACATTCATAGTATGGCGGATTTACAAACCGCGACTAGGTCTCCTATGCGTGCGAACTTGGCGTATTTCTCCCAACCAAATTACGGTGAAAGGAATTACAAATATTCAACGCATTTCAAAGTTTATTCCAATGGTATAAAATATTCGATAATCACCTAAATGACTTTCAATGTTAAATCATTTATTTTCTCATGGTAACTTTATTCGATATCATAAGTCATTTATTTTCTCATGGAAACTTTATATGTTATTTACCAAGTGACTATAGAAATCTAAGTCTTTTATTTCCCAAGATTTTATATTTTAAATATAAATAAATTCTTATATACATATATTATGTATTATATTATATATAATTTATTATAGTTTTATTTCCCAAAATAAATATATCTATATCTATATATTTATTCTAGTAAGACTATAATAACATATATATTTATATAATATTAAATATATATATATATATTTATCCATATATTTACACTTAAATATACATATACACATTTGCATAATATCATTCAAATACATTTATTGCGAGCCAGTCAACATACTTTCAATATACCTATTTGTGCAAATATGCGTATATATGTTTAACTGTAAATTCAAGGCAATATAATAATGTTATAACAAAACATCATAAATAGTGTGTATATGTTTATAGATGTGTATACTCCATTTATACCGTCATGTGTATGTATTTGTATGTGTGCCATGTCGACATGCATATGGCATAATAATTGCCCATCATACGTCTGTATCGCCATGTCATACATATTGATACGTACATATGAGTGATACATGTATACACATATACACCCTGCCTATGTACATATATCAATTCACGTTTCACATTAAAGGTCACAGAACAGTAAGTCAGGTTAACAAGTAACACCACTCATAAAGCACAAAGAAGTAATCCAAAACTCCTAAGCCTAAGGATGACTTATCAAGATAAACCTATTTGACTCAGTTCCTCTAAACCCTTTGTGAAGTGTGTGAATGCTCAATTGATTTACTTTACCTGTTACCCAACCAAGCCCCTCTCCCGAGTGATGTTTCCCCTCTACCTGGAGGAATGACCCATTTACCTGCACCCATAGACATACAATCTCGGTAGTTACTTGTTCAAAACATCAACAGTATACAAAACATCTTAAGTTAGTATATTCATTACTCCATAACTTGCATGCAACATTCTTCAAGGATAACTTAGATAGAAGTAGCATAAAATGGAACACATTCATTTTGATAACAAAAACATGTTTTATTTATCTCAATGATTCAAACATTACAGTCACTTGCCCTAAACCATAGTAGCTATACAATCGGGGTGTAACACCAATGGTTTAGCAACTTCTAGAGATGCACAACTTTAAGTGCAACCTAGCTAGCTTGCACCTAAACTTGCATAAGAACATTAGAGCAAATGATAGCTTTAGTTATATAGAAATTATTTAATTAGCAACGTTATTGAAGAGAGCAACATTCCTATCTTGCCATTTACTGAAGATAATTTCCACCTTGAAAGCATGCCAAATTTGAGTATACTTGTGAGGAAGGCAAGGCCAGTCCTCAAGCAAAACCATATGCTAGGAGAAGTGAGCAGACCTAAAAGGCTTGAAAAAATCATGGATCCAATTCCAAGCTTCTTGAACCCGAGAGCAAAACCATAAAAGATGCTTAAGAGACTCAATTTGACCACGAAAAGGACAACTAGGATTGTTTTCTTATTTTCTATTGTTACAAGTTGCTAATTTTGTAAATTTTTGATATTTAGGTCTCAAACTATTGGTCAAGGTTCTACACTTGGTGGATGGGGATCAAAGCCCTATGGGGTATCTATACAATGCCATAGATAAGGCCAAAGATTCAACATTTGTATGTGTCGAGCAAGACCAAATATAAACCCATATTGATTGGAGGTGGAATTGACAACTCCACCAACATGTTCATGTTGCTGCCTACTATTTGAACCCCAAGTTTATTTTTCTTCTCCTTTCAAAGTAGATGCAGAGGCTATTCTTGGCATGTATTGAGAGATTGGTTAATGATGATAACCTTCAAGACCTCATACTTGATGGGATACAAAGATATAAGAAGGTTGAGGGGGCATTATTTTCTTCAAATTTTTGCATTTGTAGGACAGCCACTCTATAGCTAGGTTAAAAAACATGTTTTTAGTTTTAGTTTACTATTTGTTTTAATTTTTAAGCTTACTAAAATCCTTACTAAGTTATAAACAAGTGTTATTCTTGCATATTTTTGGTGGGAAGATTATGGTGCTACAACACTTAATCTTCAAAAGCTTTCCATCTACATTTTATCCTAGTCTTGTAGTGCTTCTAGTTGTGAGCACAACTAGAGTGTATTTGAGGCCATTCACACAAAGAAGCAAAATAAGTTGACTCAAAAGTACTTGAATGACCTTGTATATGTGCAGTACAACCTTTGGTTGCATGAAAAAGAGGTACAAGGGAAAGGCACACATGAACACTTGATCTTGATGACATTGATCTATATTCAGATTGGCTTGCTGAGTTTGATGATATTGATGTGGATCCATTGTTAACTGGTGATGAGTTAGTGGATTTGGATAGAGGCAACTGAATGGAAAGCAAATGTGGCAGCATATGAGGCAAAAGACAAGGTTGGTAAGCCATTAGGGGCGGGTTCCTTGCATACACAAATTGATCCTATCCTTATGGATGAGGCACCTATTGAGGTTATTGTAGCTATACCATCCATTTTTACAATACCCACATAGTGGCAACAAATGTTTTTGAGCTTTAGCCATAGACAAAATTTATGACTTATAATTTTCATTGATACTAAAACTTGAAGTCCATATGTATTCAAAGGTTGAACCCGTTTTTTGGTTTATAATATGTATTAAAGTCTAATTTCGATTATATTAATATATGATGGAAATCAGTAATATGTTGTACAAATTCAGTAATTTGTGTACTTCTGAAGAATATTTTTAAAATTTTATGCAATTTCAAATGTTTGACAATTTGTTGAGTTATTGCCGAGTTTTTTCCCAAGTTTTTGTTGAGTCTTGAGTTTGTAAAGATTTTGGGTCTGCTAAATAATTGCTGAGTTTGAGTTTTCCAACTATGGGGTATTGTCCTTTATTCATATCTTTAATTATTAAAATTTGTATCATTTCAATATCTCTATCATAATAATAACATATGAAAATTAGAGTCCATTAGTACTTTACTATCGCATATTCTAAAGCCTCACAACAAGTTAATACTGAAATGGAATTAGCCTTAGGCTCAAAATGCATCAGCTTTTAATGCAATCAAAATATTGAATAACGACAAGTTTGTAGAAGTAGCTTCAGATAAAAATGACTCAGGAGGAGTAACAACCTCTTTAGAAAAGTACTTTGCATTTGGTAAAGAACATGAAACTAAGGAACTTGCCAACTATGATGCTCAGTCGGAGATTCCAATTAAATTAGAGTAGCATAGTGGAAGTTAAATGGAGAGATTGTTCTTCACTAAGGACAGCTTCGAGGAAAGCTAGAAGTTGCAAGTATTCTCTTGTATGGAATTTATGGCCACATAACCAGGGTTTTGCCTTGTGCAACTTACCTTTTCTTGTGGTGAGGCTTATACTTGGAATTTTTCCTGATGCCTCACCACAATTGAAAAAAAGGCAATTTTAATCACAATGGATAAAAAAAGAATTATTGTCCATGCTATTTACTATAAAACAAATTATTCTCAACACCATCCTTCTCATGAAATCCATATTTACTTTTATTGGTGAATCTGTTAAAATTATCTTACTGTTACACGAAAGAAGCATCTTAATAAACTCCGAAGTTTACTTTTGTCCGATAAGTTCTGTCAGTTACATGCTTTATATTTTGTGCGGCAGCATCACTATAAACCATTTTTAAATGAGACTTCTGAAATTATATTTTGAATTTTGTTGATTCAGGTTCGAGATACCACAGTTGCCATGCCATATAGGATACAACATATTGATGAATTCATCAAACAACTTGAGGCAGGAGATCTAAAATTGCGGGTACGGGTGTTTGAGGTATGTCAATAAAAGTATCTTCCCTCGAGTAATAAAGTTTTGTAAGGTATCTCTGCAGGGTATAGTGACAGAATTAATGCATATCTTTTTTAACATTTTAGGCTGAGAGGGCTGCCAGAAGGGCGTCGGTAATGCAAATGGCAACTATATACACAGTTTTGGGGGGAACACTATTGAATACTGGAGTTGCACTAACAGCGCAGGGCATGGGAAATCTTGCCACTGTTTCATATATCGGTGCTGGTATGTTTTACTTTTCTCATATTTTTTCTCCCTGGAGTAACTGATTATATGTCATAAACTGGTTAAATGTTTTATCGGTTCCAGTGATGTGCAACAAAAAGAACAAAAATGGATTGCATTTTGATTATTTGTCAATGACTTCAGATAGGCCCTTACTGTGTTGGAGACAAAAAATTAGCTTGTGCATGCACCACGCGTTGGATTTATAGTCTAATGTTGATTATTGCTTTTACTCATGCGTAATTGTTAGCCATTGATGCTATGCACAGGGGATGCATGAATGAAAGATTTTAATTATTAGCCGTTGATACCATGCACAGAGGATGCATGAATGAATGAAAGATTGATTTTAATTGTTAGTCATTGATGCTATGCACGGGGGATGCATTAGTTGCCTTACCCCGTACCGCAACCCATTTCCCTTTCATAGCAAATATTATGCTTGATTTGCTCATAAGCACACCATAACATACTGCCAATCATTTTCAAAGAATAGAATAGAAGAAAATAAATTTTGTAACGTCCATGGCCAAAATATAGGACAGCAGAACTCATTATTTTTTTACTTTCTGAATTGCTGGTCTTCTTCTATTATCTGTAAATACCATCAACATTTTTGTTATGTTATGTGTAAAATCATAAAAGTTACACTCTAAAACTGTCAGACTAACAATTTCGTCGTAAATACCACGGTGAAACTTATATTGCTTTTATTTGGAGGAACAGACTGATGATATGTTGAAACAATCCGAAGATTAAATTTGTTGAATTCCATTTTGTTGGAAGCAATAATCTGGCAAGTCAAGTAGAGCTCTAGGAAAATTCATCGTCAGCAATTTACAGTCAGCAATTCATCGTGATGGAAAATTTACTGACGAAAAATTCACCACCAAGTAAAATTCGTGGTGGAAAATTAACTACATTAATATTTTTTAATAAAACTAGGTGAATTTTCCATTGGTGAAAATTTTTCATGGCGGTGAATTGCCAACGGTGAATTTTCCTTGGATGAATTGCTAAATTTTCCATGACGGTGAATTGCTGACAGTGAATTTTCCTTCTATGAATTGCTGACGATGAATTTGTCTTAGATATATTTTCTCGTTTGATGATTAGTACTGTTGATGCTCTATATTCATCATTCTAGAGAATCACATAGGAAAGCCGTAAGGTTGTTGGCTATTCCAAAGCATCCATAAATATAACAGAAACACAACACAGAAAAACAGACTCTGTGCATCATATAGTAAGGAAATTAAGCACACATTGTTGCGTGCAAGAGCTGAACAAGTTAGGAATTCTCATCAAAGTTTAGATCAGATAGAACAGAAGAAAAACCCATTACAATATTTATTTTCTTGAGTAATATCTAAATTGACTATCTAATCCCCCTTGTTATCAGTTTTATATCTGGAATACAAAGGAGTTACTTTCAGTTTATGAACAGTTCTGTCTCTTGCTTGATATGTAGTTTCTTAGCTTATCCTGTTTACATACATATTTGTTGAATTCTATCCATCTTCCATCCACTGTGTGTGTGTAACTATAGTATCAGCTAGCTGCTTCTTCACTTGGCAGTGACCACTGCTACACCTGAAAATGGAATCAAAGTTTTCAGAATTTCATTTGATGAAAAGAAAGTGACATGATGTTTTTTAAGTAAAAGGTCATAATCAGAGTGCCTTTCTTCATAGATGTTTGCACTTGTTTTCTCTAAACCCAAATAATACTGGATCCTTTTGTACATGCAGGAGTATTAACAATCTTGGTTCTTCGAGCCATGAAAAGAGTACAGGGACTCGACAAATTTGAAAAAATGATTTAAGTAGTTGTTACATTTTTACAGTGACCATGGGTTAGTGCAAAATTTATCTCCCCACAAAGTTATCATATTGTGGCGAGGTGGTCCATTCACCAATTTTTACTAATGCTTTTGTGGCCTTTCGATTTATTAGTGCTCTATCTTGTAGAGCAATTGAAATTAATTATCAATCATGTGGGTCTGTTGGCGAAAATTCCAGCAGCAACTGAATGTAAATGTACCAGATATTTATTATTCATTATATAAGGTCCCCCAGGTTGTATTATCATTCATTCCTATTCAATAAAGAGATTTATTATCTTCCATTTTTTCAATGTATCTAAGGGAGATCCGCTCCTTAACGAAATGCCCTATTTAAATATAAAGAAATAAAGTCATAGACCTGCTAATGACGTGTAGCTAATGTTTCTACACATTGAACTATTTGATATTTGTTAGGGTGAAAAGTGCATATTTTGCATTTTTGTCTTTTATTTTAGACATACATTTTATTATGCCTACTCTATGAATTCAATCGGCTAACTTTTGTTATCAATCTCTTAGAATGTGTTAGAATGATGGAAGATTATTGAGAAAGATTTAATTATAGAAAAAATAATTAATATCAATAGAAAAAAAAATTAGAAATCAAATCTAAATTATATTATTTTTCAATGAATCAAAGAGAATATCATTAATTTAGAAATTTTTATTTTTTTTAAGAAAACAAATCTCTACATATTAATTTTCTTTTTTAATTTATATATTTCATAATTTACTCTTATTATAAAGCATTAGTATTGTTTTTTTAATTTAATTTTTAAGAATGTTATCACTCTAAAATTAATGTGATAATATATTTTAAATTATTAATAAATATATTATGATTATTATGTCTACTTTTTATTTAGATTGATTACAAATTGGTCAACTTGAAATTATTGCTAAATTTTTAATTTCTATTGCTAATGCCTTGGGTTCCTTATATGAACCCAATTGGCTAACTTTTGTTATCAAGGGTTTAGAATGTGTTAGAATGATGTAAGACTATTGAGAAAGATCTAGCCATAGAAAAAAAGCTAATATCAATAAAAAATTACTTATCTTTTTAGAAATCAAATTTAACTTATATTTTTTCTAATGAATCAAAGAGATAATATCACTACTTTAAAAATCTAATTATTTATAGAAATCAAATCTTTGCATATTCTTTTTTTTTTTTTAAATTTATATTTTTCCTAATGAAACAAAAGATAAACATATAACTTATTCTATAAATCATAAAATACTTTCATTACAAATAATTAATATTGTTTTAATTATTCAATTTTTAAGAATTTTCTAGCTATGTAATCATATATTTTAAATTATTAATAAATATATAATTGTTATTATATCTACTTTCTATTTTGATTGATTACAAATTGTTAAAATTGAAATTATTGCTAATTTTTTATTCCTATTGCTAATTTATAAATTTAATACAAAGAAAATGCATAGAATCCTTAGTATAAAAAATAATATGGAAATAAATACTTCTTCATTTCTTTTTAAATTACAACTATTTTTTTAAAAAAAAATTACCATTGCTTTTAAAAAATTTAAAGAAACAAAAAACTAAAAATAAAAATCTAGATTTTTGTATAATTCATAGTTTTATTTTCATTGCAAAATATTTTAGATTCTTTATTTTGTAGTATTGTTTCAATTGTTTAATTTAAATAGAATTAATGTAATTGTGTATTTTTAATTAGTAATAAATATACTATAAGTATTATATCTACTTTCTATCTATATTAATTATAAATGGTTCAATTTAATAATATTGTTAAATTTAATTATTTTATTGGTAATGCATAAGTTTTCATATAGAGAATAAAACTCATGATATCTTTGCAAGAACACGTAGAAGATCAAGATATAAATGATGACTTCATTAGGGTGATGAAGAAATAAAATCACTATTTAAAAAAATAAATAATTTTAAGATCAAATATCTACACCCTCTTGCATTCCTTTTTAAATGATAATTATTCTTAAGGAAACAAAGGATGGACATCTAACTTATAGTTCAAATCATAATTTTAAACTTCAAGACAAAATATTTGAAGCTCTTTAGTTTGTAGTGTGATTTTAATTATTTAATTTTTAAATATTTTTGTTTTCTAAAATTAATATTTTAACTAAATTAAACCAATTAATATACTTAATCAATGGAAAAATAATGGTATATAAATAAATATAATTTACTCTATATATAAGAAATTTTATTTTTGTATGTTAGATCATAATAAATTGTGAGGGAGTGTATATCTAAATTAGAAGTTTCATTTGGTTAAACTATCACAAGTAAATGATCCAACCAATCAAAATTATTCAAGGGATGAATGAGGATCAATCATACCAAAAAATTAAACTATGACAAATGATATAATACAAAATAAATCATCATTCTCACTATTTAAATATAACTATTTTTTTAAAGATAAGACATAAATTATTTAGGGGTGTCTAAAAAATAGACTAGGCCCATTTGAAAAGATAACTCCAACTCCTTGCCATATAAAAGTGGATTTGAGATCATTTTTCAAATGACCTTTATGACAAAATATAGAAAAACATGATTACATAAAAATGGGGTTTATTGGTCTTTCAAAGATCATTGAGTGTAACCTCACCATGCTTTAAATCCCTATGCTCAACAATCTATTTTTGTTACTTAATGCACAATAAGCTTTGAGGACAATCTCTCTCTCTCTCTCTCTCTCTCTCTCTCTCTCTCTCCCTATTACAAACATAACATGAGCTTGTTTATAATGGAGCCTAAATATCTTCTTGATTCAGAGTTTTTATTTTGGTCATGTTTGGATCCATGTACATGGATACATAATTTATTTGAAGCTATCACTTCACCATTTATACCTTTGTTGGATCATATTGCAGTGCCCTCTAGAAGCCACATTGACTAGGAAATGTGTATACAAAATATGTAAAAGATCTTATCCATCTCCATCTTCATATCCATATCTATCTCTATCTTCCTCTTTATGTCTCTCCCCCATCTCTAACTCCTTACCTCTCCCTACATCCCTCTCTCTCCCCCATATATCTTTCTCACTATATCTATCTCTATCTCTCCCTCTTTATATCCCTATATCTCCCTCTCTCAATATCGCTCGCTCTTTATATGTCTCTCTACTTTGCCTCTATCCTCTCTTTATTTCTCTCCCTCTCCCTCCCTCCATCTCTTATTTATATATCTCTCTCCCTCTATACCTCTTTGTCATCACACACAAAAACACACACACACACTCCATATTTATCCATCCATATATTTATCTCTATATCTCTCTCACTCACTCATACACACACAATCCTTGTTTCTCCCTCCCTATCTCTATCTCTATCTCTATCTCTCATCCCTTTCTTTATCTCTCTCCCCCTCTTTGTTACTTGTCTCTATCTCTACTTCTCTCCCTTTCTCTTCCCATATCTCTCTCTTTATCTTCCCATATATCTATATCATCCTCTTTCTCTCTCCCTCTATCACCCCTATTTTTATCTCCCTCCATATTTATTTGTCTATAATTACTTATCTTTGTTTATCTATCTCTTAATCTTTGTCCCCCTCTCCCAATCTCTCTATATCTCCTTACATCTCTAGCTCTCTACATATCTTTGTCTCCCTCTTCCTTTATATATCTCTCTCTTCATCTTTATCTCCCTCTTCTTCATTTATATATTTCTATCTCTTCATCACTATCTCCTTATTTATATCTTCATCACTATCTCCTTATCTCTCTCTATCTTTATCTGTGCCTCTAGATCTCTCTCTCTCTATCTACTTGTCTACCTCTTCCTCTCTTGATCTATCATCTTTACCTCTATCTTCATCCTTCCCCCTCTATCTCTAGACATGTCTCCCTCTCTCTATCTACTTGTCTACCTCTTCCTCTCTTGATCTATCATCTTTACCTCTATCTTCATCCTTCCCCCTCTATCTCTAGACATGTCTCCCTCTCTCTATCTATCCATCTCTCAATCTCCCTCTTCCTAGACCTATATATCTATATCTATTTGTCTTTCAGATCTTTATCCCATTTTTCTTCTTTCATCTCTCCCTTTGTCTCTATCGCATTATTTCTCCATCTCTCTACCCATATAGCTCTCTCTCTATATATATCACTTTCTATATCTATCTTTATCTTTATATCTATTCCTCGCTCATTCTCTCTCTTTCTATATAGTTATCTCTTCCATATTTGTCTATCCATCTCCCCCCCCCCCCTCTCTCTCTTTATATCTCCCTCTTCTCCATATCCCTTTCCTTCTCCTTCTCCATCTCCATTTCCATCTCTATCTCTATCTCCCTTTACTTCATATGTATCCTTCTCCATCTCTATCTATGTCTCTACCTCTATCTTCCTCTCTATCCATATCTCCTTGCCCCTCTCTCTCACTCTTCCCCCTCTATCTCTCCCTCTCTCCCTATTACAAACATAGCATGAGTTTATTAGCGATGGATTATGATTATCTTCATGATTCAAAGGTTTTTTTAGTTGTGTTTGGATCCTTGTAAGTGGATGCATAGTTGATTTGAAGGTATGACTTTTTCATTGAGACCTTTTTTGCACAAACAACATCATTTGCTAAATTGCTTACCAATTGACCTCATGTACTACACAAATGTATGCAAAAAATAGACCAAAATCCACCTCTTTCGCATACCTATTGCACAACAAAGTATGATTGCTAGTAATAATATTAATATAATTATTATATTTATATTTAATAACTAATTCTATTTATAATAATATTATCAATAAAAAAATTAAAAATTAAAATAAACATCTTATTATATTTATTTAATCTTGAATTTTAATGTTTTAATTTTTATAATACATTAGAAAATTATAAATATAAGGTGATAGTATACTTTATATTCAACATGAGTATCCTAAAATTTACATTATATAATGATTAATATATTATTTACATAATTTTTAATAATTAATATTAATGCATTTTAAATGATTATATATTTTGTTTTATTTATATTAACCTTTACAAAATATATCTAAATTGTATGTAATATGTATCTTTTATTTCCTCCCATTAAGTTAGAATATAGGCATTCGGTATCCTAAAATATAGGTATGCAATATCTTAGAGACATTGGTTATTATAAATGTTGTATTTTCTATTATTTTTATTTACTAAAAATAGGTCATCTCTATAATAATTGATTTATTAATTCAATTTAATCAAATTTAGTCTCTAAAATACTAAAATTTATATTCTTAATTAAAAATTAATATTTTTTATATTAAAATAAAATTAGTTTTTAAAATATATTCTTAATGAAATATCTAATAATATATTTCTATAATATTATTTAAGCTTTCAATATGTTTAATTTTAAATTTGTATTTTATTTTTTTAATATATTACTAATATTATTTTTACTTTATAAAAAATATATTTATTTATTTGAGTTAAATTATATTCTTAATTGAAAATTTTAAAAATTAATATTAAATTATTTTAATGATAATTAATAAAATTAAAGAAACTTTTATTAGATATTTTGAAATATATTAAGATAATACTATTTTATATATCTAAAATATACAATTATAAAATTAATATAATTTATATTTATAATATATTATTAATAAACAAATTAAAAAATGAAACAAATATATTATATTTAATATTTAATCTTAAGTTTCTAAAATTTAAAATTTATATTTAGCCAATAGGCTACATATAGTGTGAGATTTGAGCCTAAAACAAGTCTCACGCCTGCAAACAACTATTAAGTCGTTGAAAAACAAGTTTTATTTATCGTTTAATGGTAAATCTACATGCAAATATTTCAAAATCACATAATATCTAATTTTTTTAAGGAAAAAATCTAGATTTGATTAAGTTTATTTCATTCCATTATTTAACACTTATTATTATTAATTGTTTAACTTATACTCTCTAACATTTTAGCATATATATTGTTTTCTATCAGTGTAATCCTTGAAGCTCCTTTAGGTACAAGTGCTAGTTTATTTTTAATACAATAATTAATTTATAAATGGTGTATTTTTGTACGAAAATTTGCAATTGATCGAGACTAGACTCTAAAGAGCCAAATTAAGCATATTAGAAGAGTATTATGTCAACATTTGACAATGACTAGGCATATTGCACGATTGTTTGGTGTGTTTCAATCATTGTAACACTATTAAATTAATCCTAGTGAGTTGACTAATGAAAAGAACTTTGTATATCAAACTTCCAAAGGTGTTCATCAACACCAGTAGTGTTTAGATATATGATTTAGACATTAAGGTGAATAGAATCTAGGTAAGTAAGATTACTCAAATCATCTGTGTGTTCAAGGGTTGAATTTGAGTACAAAAATCAAATTTACAAGCATAAGAATCATTCATGCAAGTGTGGAAATGACATAGAGAAAACTACAATGAGTTCTACAATAATATAGGTGTTATTTGATAGAGTAATAGGCACAAAGTAGAAAACAAATCACAATATCATTTTTCACATAATATTTTACATCAAACCTTAGTCTAAGTATTTTAATCTTTTGTCTTAAGTTTAGCACTTATACATGAATATGTTTATGTAGTGTTTTGTACTCGTCTCATTTATTAAGGTTCTTTTTTATTGTTTATTTGTAGTTAATTAACCTAAATATTTAAGTAGGTTTATTGTATTTTCTTGCATAAATTGGTGAACTTGAACAATATTACAACTTTTAGGGTTTTATGTTTAGGTATTTTATATTTTAATTTTCAAAATTTTTATTTTTTATTTTTTATCAAATTTGAGCTTTAAAATGGATCCTTCCATGCTTTTCCATGATGATTATTCCTCTTGCTCTTATGATGATGTCATAGACAATGATTGTCTTTCCACATTGATTTCTTAAATGATGTATTTCCTAAGGTTTTGTGTTAGATGTGTTATCTTCATGATGCATATGTTTTACAACCCTAAGATGAAGTTTATGATGTCTACACATGTATATGTTTTGATACATACCTTTCATTTAAATAATAAGATATTAAATCACTTGTTATGAATGTGTGATTTTATGCTTTCCACTTATGGTACATGTATTCAAATGTTTATTTTTTGTCATTACATATTGTAGTATCATAAATTATGCTCCTTAAAGGTGAAAGGACAATTTCATGCTTTATTGGGAGCTTGATTTGGTGCCCATTCCATTGGTTTATTTTAGGTCCACTTCTTAGCCTTGGATTTTCCCTTCAACTTAGGAGAATGTATCAATACTACCCTAAAAGTGTTTTCTCAATTACATTTCATCATTTTAACCTTGGCAATTTTTTTGTTTTCTAAATAAGTTTTGGTTAAGCATACCCTAAATTCAACTATCAGACTTTAATGTGTGCAAAATAGCTAGATAGGGGCAAGGGTGCCCTAGACCTAGTGTTTTGTCAAATAATTTTGATTTTTAATTTATGCTAGTAAATTAATCTCAAAATTTTAAAATTAAATGATTTGTCCTACACTTTAAGTTATTCCTATGTTCCACTATATAAATACAAATTATTATTTCAAAATAAGAACATGACAATTACCACATTAAAGTTTTGCAAAATTGAACATCTTATTTTACAAAATTGCAAGCAATTTTCAAATTTGATCAAAGTTAGCACAATGATTGGAGTTTGATGCCAATGGAAGAACAAGATGAAATATAGGGTTTGGAGATAGATTTGGCCTATTTCAAGCACTTAATGACTTGTTTTTAGAGTGTTCTCATCTTCATACTTCAATCTCTTTGTTGCCATAAGGTATTTGTATATTTTGATTTTCTCTCGAGTATTTGACTTTCTCTTAGATTGATCTTGATTGTGTCATTTAGGAATCCTTCTTTGACACACTTGAGTAGGGTTTTACCATTTATTTGCATTTTATAGCTCATTACAACCTCAAACACACTTAAGGTTCAAAGAATACATTTATCAATTATCAAATTGGCTATTTGTGGAGGTAGAAATACCAAAATAGGGGTTTGGTTGAGGCAGACTCCTATATAGCCACCCCTTCCTCCCTCTTTGTCATATTTTTGAAAGTTTAGATCTGAAGATGACAAGTTTTAGGATGAGGAACAACAATGCATGCATGTAAGTTGTAGATCAAGGTTTTGCAGATCTAGAAGATTACTTCTCAATCAAGGGAACCCACACCCTTGACTAGCCAATTCCAACCCAAATTTTGGTGACAAGTGCATAAATATCTTCCCTTCCCGGATATGTCATTTCATCAATTTACAATTACATTTGTGTGAATAGTTTGTATTTTCAAATTAGGTTTTCATAGTAAATTAGATCAATAAATTCACATAACTAAATCAATCTATTTAGCAACAAAAGAACTAAGCCTAGGGAAAATTGGCTTTCCTTTTAGGTTGTTAGCCAATCTCAACACCCTTGTGGTTTGATTTCTAATGTTCATGCACGAAAAAAATGATTTGGGTAATCTCCTAGTTAGATCTAGGGTCTCCTTTTCTATATTACATTTTGGTGAACCTGACATATCCTACATTTATAAAATCGTTTGATTTTTATTACATATCCTTATATTTGAATCTTAATTCAAAGTTTCATATTATAATTTATTTACATTTGTAAAAAGTGTGTTTATATTGAAACATAAGTGTTATTTCTTTATCTTTGGCATAAATTTAAAATTGTGTCTCATTAATTTTCAATAAAACATTAGATTTTGGAGTACTATTGGGATGGGTGACCTCCCAGGAAGTCTCAGTGTTTCACCTCTGTGAGCATCACCTAGATGCAATGAGTGCTAAGTGGACCATTCATTATCATGAGAGATGGGTTCTTGCGAACCACTACTCATGAAACATGGGTCAATGAGTTTCACTCAAAAACTACATGATTGAATCTTGATAGAAATATCACAATTTGACATGTTGTGGAAAATACCTCCTACGTATCAATTAGATTTATTGTCGAATTTGGTTTTTTTTATTAGTGCATAAATTGGATTAGATATAACAACATTTTGAGTAATTAGAAATTCTAATTCATTGCATTAGGTAGCGTTTCACAAACAAAATTAGGAATATTACAAATTTATCAATCATGTATAGTATTAGATCTAAATTGTCACAATCCCAAATCTCTATATGTTGCAATATTTGTTTCAAGTTTTAGAAACTAAAAATCTTACATCTCTGGTCAAGGGAACCCACACCCTTGACTTGCCTTTTTTCACTCAAATTTTAGTGGCAATGTCACCTTTGTATCCTTTGCTTAGATCTAGGCTCTATTTCTTAAAGGTAGTCATGTAATAGTAAAATATGTTATACTGGGTCAAATTCACCTTAAGGAATTAAAACATAAGTCATGAGACATCTTAATTGATATTTTATCATTGGTCTCAATATAAATTTGGAATATATTTGTAAATCTCTTTATACAAGATTTCTATGCATTTGGTGAGCCTTTTAGTAGCAACGATTTTGATATGTTAGATGAACCCCTTGATGAAATCATCTCATCAAAGTCATCCTCTAAGACTTCAAAAACTTCAATATGTTAAAGATTCATAAATTCAATAGATTAAATAACACCAAAACTTATCATTCATTCACCTTCTTATTGGTATTGGTTGTCGTTGATGTCAACACTTGGGAAGATTGTTACACATATGTTTGTGAGATTTGTTTTGTGATGTATTAGTGATGTTGTTGATGTTCATGGTTGGATGTATCATGCTTTGTTTAGATGAGTTTCTAAAGTTCATGGTTATATGTAGTCATGCCTTGTTTGGATGTGTTGCTAATGTTCATGGTTGGATGTCATGTCTTGTTTAATGACAATTAGAGTTGTATTGTGTATGGTTATTGACAACAAAGATGATATCATGATGATATATTAAGATGAGGGTTAGAAGTATTAATATGAGGATTAGAAGCTTTAAGATGGGGATTAGAAGTGATTTTGATGGTGGAGAGATGTTGATGGTATCTAGTATGTTGTATGCTCTTTCCTATTATTCTTGGGGAATTTTGTGTTGTTGCAGGGAAGTTTTGGTCTCTGCAAGTTGGTAAAATTTTTTGCTACTAGAAGTTGCTTTGAAGACTATTTGGGAGAATGCTTTGTATTCCTCTACCTTTGAGGATATGGTCTTGTGGTTTAGGAATTAGTGTTTATGCTTTGTGGATGTTGTAATCTTATCTTTTCAAGTCACCAGTATTGTCAAGGAGGTTTCTCGCAATTACATAAGGTTGGCAACTTTGTTGTTTATCAGGACTGGTCTAGAAAATGCTCTGTATTGATGTTTCTGCTCCTACGGATTGGTGAACATGCTCTCAGTTTCTGTGTAGTGCCTTGTTCAGTTTCCATGTTTGGTGTTTACCACAAGTTGGTTTGTTAATGTTTCATCTCATGGTTGTGTATTTTGTGCTTCTAGGATGAAGTATTCTAGTTTTGATTGGTTTGTGGTGGTTGCTTGTGGCGTGATAGTGTGAAATAAGTATTTGGAAGTTTTGTTAGATGTTCATGGAACATTTCTTTATGGTATGCACACCAATGATTGATCTGTTTGGTGTCGCATATTGCTTTGAGTTGTTTTTTAGGAAATTGTGGATGTTTGGTCGAAAAGGCTTATTTTCTTGCTTGTGTTATGTGCTTGGGGGTCTACACTAGCATTTGAGTTTGTATTAATATGTATTTGGGCCATGACCTATCTTGTTGAGAAGCGTATTGAGTAATTTCAGTTGAAGATGTGTTTTTGGGCCAACTAGTATTTTGCTACTTGTTTCATCCTCAAGTCTCCTTGTTGTTAACTTGGGTTGTTGTGCACCAGCGTGTTTAATGTTTGGGATCACATTGGAAGATGTAATAAGATTTTTTTGGTCCTCTCTATCTTTTGGATAGGACCGCAATATGTTGTTATGGCTAACTTGTTGAGATCATTGTTTGCATTCTATTTTGGATGACCTATTGGTGTTTTGAGATCTTATAGAGGATATAAATGCAAGAACAATTCAGCTACAAGACGTGAGTGGTGGTGTGCGAGTATGGATTGGTGAAGTGAATTGAGAAGAAGATTCAAATGTGCTTTAATTTCCTAGTCACCAAAGTGTATTGTTGACATGTAATTTCTAAATCTTCATATATCCTGCTATCAGATAGTGAGTCTCCTCAATAAGTCCCTGTAATTTGTATATTTCCCTAGGGTTGTGCATCTCAATACTACAAGTCATTTATATATTTCCCTAAGGTTGTGTGTCTTAGCTTGCAAGTCTTTCCAAGAGCAGTGTGCTTTTGTAGGTAGTGAGCCTTAAAACAAATTGTAATTATGTAATTAGTGAGCTTCATATATTGAGAGATTCCTCTTCATGGTTTTTCCCTTCTTGGGGTTTCCATGTAAGTTTGGTGTTATCTTGTGCATGTGTGTTCATTGTCTTATCTTTCATTATTGTTGATTTGATTAAGCATTTTTGTTTCATTTATAATTTTTTGATCTTGTTGAAAGTTTGAATTTAAATATTATTGAAGGTTTTAATATCTGAAGGGGTTAGGTTTTTATATCTACTAATTCACTCCCCCTCTCAATATCTAGGAGTGTTCAAAAATTGGTATCAAAGACAAGTTCCTCTGAAGAAGCTTAACGGCTTGGGAAAAGGTCCAGGATGGCACATAATGGATCTTACAAGGGTCCTAGGTTTAATGTGACAAATTACACTTTTTGGAAAGTAAGAATGGAAGGTCATCTAAACTATCTAGGGTTTGGTGTTTGTCAATCTGTCAAGGATGGTTACACTGCACCTTGTGTTCCTCCAATAGATCCAGCTGAGATTATATTGTATGAGAACAATGCCAAGGCAAAGAATGCTATCATGTGTGGGTCAGCTGATTCAAAACTTTTGAGTATGATGAGTTGAAATTTTGCTAAGGATGTATGGGAAAAGTTGAGAAACATCTATGAAGGAGATAATAAAGTGAAGCAAGCCAAGATGTAAATCTTCAAGAGAAGATTTGAAACCCTGAGGATGATAGAGGATGAAAACATTGCTAGTTATATACTCTAGGTGGATGAAGTAGTCACTAGCATCAAAGGTCTTGGTGAAGTAAAAGAAGATGAGATTGTGAAGAAAGTTTTGAGATCTCTCCCTAAAGCTTATAGCCATAAGGTGTCTACCATTGAAGACTCTAAGGACTTAAGATAAGTATTTAGTAGATGAAATTTTTAGTGCTCTCAGAACCTTTGAAATGAGAGAATTTTGTGTTATTGCTATTAGGATTCAACCGTGTAGTTTACGATTCAAACTCATTGACCATGTTTCATGAGTAGTGGTTCACAAGAACCCATCTCTCATGATAATGAATGATCCACTTAACACTCACTACATCTACGTGATGCTCATAGAGGTGAAGCATCGGGCCTTCCTAAGAGGTCACCCATCCCAATACTACTCCAGCTCAAGCACGCTTGATCACAAAGTTTTCTCCAAGGTTAAGCCCACCTAGCTTGCAACCCCATTTGCAAAAACTTCAACAAGTGTTGTGCCTTATGAATTATTCATTATAGAGACCCTTTAGCTCATCGATTGATAAGTAATAGGTATTTTCCACAGTGAGTCAAATTATGATATTGCTATTAGGATTCAACCATGTAGTTTACGAGTCAAACTCATTGACTCATGTTTCATGAGTAGTGGTTGGTTCACAAGAACCCATCTCTCATGATAATGAATGGTCCACTTAGCACCCATTGCATCTAGGTGATGCTCACAGAGGTGAAGCATTGGGCCTTCCCGGGAGGTCACCCATCCTAGTACTACTCCAACTCAAGTGCGTGCTTAACCACATAGTTTTCTCCAAGGTTAAGCCCACTTAGCCTACAACCCCATTTGCAAAACCTTTAGTAAGTGTTGTGCCTTATGAATCATTCATTATAACGCCCCTTTAGCTCATCAATTGATAAGTAGGAGGTATTTTCCATTGTGGAAAATACCTTCTATACTCTCATCAGCTATCATCTATCACGAAGTGTGATACGAAATGTTGATGCAAAAAATTATCACACAATCGAATCCAAAAATCTGTTAAAATATAGATTGTAAAAACTTATTATCATTGAAAACTAAAACAGTGTATGAGATCAAAAACAGCACGCAAACCTCACCCAAACATCAAAACTTTATAGGATTTGTAAACTCTGTTGATGCCAGATCTTATACAATCAACAATAAATTACTCCTCACATAAAAATCTATACAACTGGCCCAATCCTTGGATTCATTTGCGCTGGTTGATAAATACCATGTAACATCGTGTCAACCCGACCTTTTTCGCCCATACGTCGGGAAGCACCCACCTCAAAGATGCATGTTGTTTTTGTATAAACCAACGGCCAAGAAGGCTCTGCAAACCAATTTAAACGTCAATTACTTTGGTTTGGCCGCCAGCTCTGTTCAACCTTGATTTCCACGCTCACCATTAGATACTCTTCTCCTCAGCGGTCATTTCAAGTTGATGTTCAGGTAGTGTTTATTGTGATCGTCACGGGCTCATCAAGGATTCATTTAAAGCCATCAGACGTCATTTCATGCTCTTTCACCTCTAAATTAGCGAAGACCCGGAGTGTTTTGTTTCCCTAGGTTTGTATGATTTCATGCCCACCATGATGATATGCTGGTGGAAGCTCCCTTGATACACACGGAACGAATGATCTCGAGAAGGGGGTGATGGTCATATCATGAGCTATCTGTTTGTATGTGCACGAGTATATAGAGGAGGTTTTGACGTGGTAAATTTAAGATTGAAGAGCTCGAGCATGCTGAATTTCACGTTGACATGTTTGTATAGGTTTACAACTTCTAAGGCTGTGATTTACATGTTTGTATGTTTCTCATATAAAGTCTCATTTCTAAGTGAGAAGCTAGTTCAAGATCTTACATTAAGATTTATTTGTCTGAAGAAATATCCATTATTTTAAAAAATTACTCAAAAAAATGATCAAATTAATCTTATAACTTCTTAATCATGTATGCCCATAGTTTATACGCATAACTCTCTAAATAAATCTTGAAAATGATGCATAAGAAAATAATAAAAGGGCTTCAAATACAATAACTCCAATAACTAATATTTTACACTACATACCTTAACAACAATAATTATTATTCTAGGAAATTTTCAATCACATCTTTGCATTACCCTAGTTATAAATAAATTTAGGATACACAATCAATAGTCCACAATCGAAGACTTATTAATTGAAGTAGATTGTACAAATTTAAAAAGTAAATTTTATACCTCTAAAAGAAGTTAATGGTAGAAGTGAAGTTTCTAGAAGGTGACATAGTAGGATACACAATCAATAGTCCACAATCAAATACTTATTAATAGAAGTAGATTGTATGCAATGACAAGAAGTAGAATATACATGATGGCAACGACTTTGTATGATTACAAACTTTAGTAGACATTAGTATTCCATCAATATTTCTCTGTAAACTTTTCTCATAGTCAAGACACCACTAATCATTGCATAATCAATAGATAATCTAAATAAATAGGATAAAAAACTTCTCTAATATCGTAATGGAAATGACAAAGCATATAGATATTTTTGGAAAATCTAAGCCATGATAGCAAACAATAAACACAAAAATAATAATAAGTGAAATATTGTGTTGTTTCCTTTCTATTAGAATATGGATTTTATAAAGCCTTTCCAAGATAACTTCCTAAACTAGCAACCTATGGGAAAGAAACTAATTTTTAACTACTATGTTACTAAGGTGACTTTATGAAAATGTAAACCTTAATTTTTCCAACAATTTTAATTGTTTATTTTTCATTTTTATCAATCAATGAGTTATGCTATCTTGTACTCTTTACATCACACTCATGATTATTTCAATGAATTCAAAGGATGTTTCATATCATTGAGATTTTTTTTATCATAAATTCTTCTATGTGGTCAACTTGAATATCCTAGTGTAGCTTAAACATGAAATATGTATCTTCCACAATGACAATCAGAGCTATAATTGTCACTTCTACCTGAAATAGGGTGCTCTCTAGTTATTCTCTTCACATGGTCTATGAGCCCCTAAAATATGCACCCTCTTCTATATTGGTTATGAAGCATCCGATCAAGCAAAGGAGAAGTTACAACTTGAATTTGTCTAATCACCAAGTGATGCTTACAAGACAAGGCTTACATGCTCATTCCTTTATTTTTGTCTAATTCCTTCCTTTTTTATTTTTTATACTAGTGGTTAGATTAGGATTATGTTAGAGTTGGTTTATATTTGTATTTTATATTTCATGTATGTGCATTGTGTGAAGTTGACTGATCAAATTTTGAAATTCAAGTATGAGATGATGATCAAAATGTAATTTTGTAAATATGTACACACTTTTGGAAATATTACTAGCATATCCCCAATTAAAAATTGTTGGAAGAATCAAGAAGAATCCCTCCACTATGTTGCCATTAATGTCGACATTGTTTGTTGACATATTTTATCTGTTTGGTAAACAATGTTTGTGCTAATTTGGTCCAGTAATTTGGTCTAGAATTTCTCTTTTTAGAAGATCGACCTATATGGTTTTAGTATGTTATTCAAGACTATTAAATGCATCTATGAACAATTTTTTTAGCAATTTTGGTTGAATGGGTTGAAAGATATAAGTAATAGAAGTTCGACATATAGTTTTTTGCTCAGAGTTGTGCATAGTGGTATGAGTTATTTGGTCTAGATTCCTTTGGTACTTTGATCCAATCATTATGAATTTGGGAGATGATTTACAGGTGTCAACTCTACATGTATTCCAATGGCGCACACTCGTATGCTCATATGGTGGATTGGTGTTAGTCAACATGGCCTACTTTTGTGATTAAGTTCTCTTATGGATAACCTTCTACTTAGATAAGTGGTATGAAGTTTAATATTTTGTGTGAATGTTAAAGAGATCCTTTTTAGGTATGAGCCGAACTAATTTATGCCTTGCACATTTTGGTTTAAGTGTGAAATGAATTTTGTTTCAAGTTTTGAGACAACAAGCTAATTTTGAATTAAGTATATGTGCTTCCAATTAGGCCGACCTAATTGATGTAAGCGGATGTAATAGAATATATATACATATATATATGGAACATTTTTGTTTTGTAGAGGGAATGTGTGATTGTGATAGAAGATGTGTGAGAGTGATACTATGCAAACTAGTAAATTTGAATGTATGAGATTAGTATCAAGGTGAAATTTTTGTGTATGTTGAGCGACAACAAGGTAGAGCAAGATTTTTATTTCAGAGATTAACTGGAATTGAATTCAGCACATGAAAGGTGTATTCTATTAGTTCACTTTTTGGCAATGAGCCACACTCCATTTTTTAATCATTTCAGGTTGTGAGTCTTTTAAGGATAGTGTGTCCTGCAGGGATAACTTTAGTGGCGAATTCTAGGAATCTGGCAATTCAAATTTGGTGAATCTACTGTATCTGCAGGGTGTTCAAATCGCCAAAAAATCACGGACTATTGGTCCAATGCATGTCCATTCGCCAGCAGTTTTTTTTTACGAGGCATGTTTAGGCAATAAATTCGCCATAACAAACTATGCGTTTCCAATGCACCGATCAATATTTTCGCCTGGAATCCTGGGGAGCATGTCAAAGTCACCAACATATTCGCCAATACTATTAAAACAACATTAAATGAAGACCCATTTCGCCAATTAAAGTTTACATATAGTTGCTTGTGAAGACCCATTTCACCAATTAAAATTTATAAATAGTTGCTTATGAGGACTTATTTCGCCTTGAAAATTTCAAGGTATCGTTGTATAAGCACGCGGGATTCACCAAAATTATAACATACCATTTAAAAATCCCGCGGAATTCGCCAAATATGGATTGATATAAATACAATTGAAACTATTATTTGTTCTTACACATTTTTTTTGTTTTTACACATTTTGTTTGGTTTGAGGTTCTACTTCTCGATTCAGAAGTCGGCGAAACCCGAAAACGTAGAGTCAAAGGTGAGTGATCGTTTCTTGAATCTTCATACTGTTATTAGTTATTAGACTATTAGTTATAATAATAAGATTTCTTTATCTATTTTCCATTCTTGCTTCAGTCTTAAACATAATTTTAAGTAGGGAATGTGATCTATATTCTTTGTCAGTATGTCCTTAAACAAGAAGATTGATTTTTCCAGCTTTTATTCGAAGTGAGATCAATATGTCAAGCATAAAGGGTAAGACTCCTGAGCATGCGGGTAATAAAGAGTCTGGGAGGACATCAAAACACCCAAAACGGGGAGGTACCATACAATCTTACTTTGGAATTGGCAAAGCTTCTAATCCATAAGATCAAGGTGGAGCTACACCATCAATTCTTCAACCAAATATTATTGAAGGTGGAGATACATCATCAACTCTTCTGCCACAGGAAGGTCAAGGTGAGATCGTCATTGTGTTAAATCAAAATGTATCAAATGAGGATGGCAATACTGCAGAAGATGTTCCAAGGGATACCCTGGATAGCCAGAATGAGATAATCGACTTGGATGAGGATGATGTTGGTAGCAAGAAAAGAAAGAGAAAAGAAAAATTGGGGCATGAGTGGGAAATGACCAGGAATTTTCAAATTGGTTGGTTGTCGAAGTACCCATTCCTTGAACTAGTGGGGGTATCAAACGAAAATGATAGTAAAAGGGAAACAAAGGTCAGATGTAAGATTTGTAGTTGGAAATGTGGAAGAGACAAAATGATGCAGCTAAAGCTTGACACTATAGAAAAGCATATCGACTAAGTTTATGAAAAACAAATCATAGACGGAAAGGAACAATCAGTCATACGATGGAAATCAAAGGAAGAATTTCTTCATGTTAAGCATGTCGCAGATTATGGAGAGCATAACCATAGAATGTCAAAGATTAAAAAATGTGAAGGTACACTTGAGGCTCATTTTGGAAAAGCCATGGCAGTAGCAAATCTATCAAAAATTGTTCAGATGAGTGTTGTTTTTCATATATTGTCCAGGGGGCATCCTATGACAGACTACCCAGAACATTTGATTTATTATCTTATTTGAGTGTTCCCCACTTTCCCTTCTCACATTGGTCAGTAAACGCTGGATGGGAATTGGCGAATTGTCTTGCTGCAGTGAAAACGCAAGATTTAAAGGAGAAATTAAAAGAGTCAAATTTCATTGCATTATCTTTAGATGAAGTTATTGCAGTAGACAATACTTCTTGGGTTTGTATGCATTTGTATACTATAGAACAACATGTTCGCCAAGCTCATCTTCTTTGTGTTCGTAAAATGAAGGACAGTTCAACATCGCAAAATCTATTTGAACTAGTCAAGAAATCTTTAAATGAAATTGCAGGTTTGGATGAGCTGACAGTTGCCAAAAAGTTGGTGTGTGTAGGAGTTGATGGAGCTGCAGTGATGCAAGGTCAAAGGAGTGGTCTTTGCACAAAGTTATAAACTACTTGTGCACCATACATGCTTGGCATTCACTGCATGGCCCACAGAATAAATTTAGAATTTAAAATTGTAAGCAATTTTCCAACAGTATCAACAGTTGAAAATCTAGTTCGTGAGATCCACACATACTTCTGTCGAAGTCCCAAACGTTTCCTTGAATTTCAACATTTTGTTGAGGGGATAACACCTGGAAACAAGCTTCTCAAGGATGTTGATACCAGATGGATCTCCCTGCATGGACCAGCGCAACGAGTTCTTTCAGAATATCAATCCTTGATTGGGTTGATGTACGAGCATCACAACACAGTAGACAAAGCTCCTGAACTCTTACATAGGTTAAGCGATATAGAGACACTGTTGACTTTAGCTAGTCTTCTCCCCATGCTGGATGAGATGAACAATCTCGTGAAGAAAGCCCAAGATAGAACTATGTATATTTATGAATATGCCAATCTACGTAAACTTACATGCTTGGCCCTCGATCATCTATATCTAGATCTAACACAAGAAGGCGCAAATTATTTGATGTGGCAGAAAATTACTGATTTGAATAATCTTGATAATTATTTACAGTTTAATGCAAGCGGGCACTTATGTATTTGTGCACGTGGATATGAGATACCAATGTACCATTGTAAGACAAGCACTGGCAAGCACTCTAGAAAAGAAGTACCTGTTAACGAGGAAGATTTTAACGACATTGTTAAATCTGTTAGTGATAATTTGAAGGAAATTGCAAAATCTCTTTCCTTAGAGATTCGTGAAAGATTACCTCGACATGAAATACTTGAAGCCATGGGTATTGTGTATCCTCAATTTTGGGTAAACCGAGATAACCCAAAATATTTTCATGATCAAGCAAAAATCGTGATCGAACAGTTTTTAGAAAAGGTAACATACAATGAACAAATAATAGAAGGAATTTTAGATGAAAATAAGCTTAGAAAGCAATGTCGGAGTTTTAAAATAGCTATGAGGGACCAGTCTAATTCCATGGGCAAGGAGAAGGCCTTTGAACTGGGATCAATAAAAAAGGTTTGGACAAGCTTAGGTCAGAGTGAAATATTGTGCGGTTCGATGTCAAAATATTTCAAACTTGTTGATTTATGTCAAACAATGATATTGGGGTCGGTGGAGGATGAGAGAGTTTTTAGTACATTGGGATTTTTGAAATCAAAGTTAAGAAACAAACTGGACAAGAATTTGGAAAATTGCTTGAGGATGAAAGGAACTGTGTATAATGTCAAAACAATTCCTTTTGAAAGGGCACTCGCAATCTGGAGGTCCACATGTGAAAGAAGAGGGGACGAATTGTACAACACAGGCTCTCCAATTCTAAGAGCCGTCGGTACTGGTGGTGGACCTGGTGGTACTAGTGGCAGTGGCAATGGGCCTGGGATAGATGAAGATGACAATGATATTGAAATTGACACAAATCAAACAATGAATGTTGATTTTGAGACACAGGCCGAACACAGTGCAGAGCAGTCTTCAGATCAAGATGACTCTTTTACTTTATTTGAAGATGAGCATCGGTTTGAGGACCCTGACTCCGTTTGGGAAATGAAAGAGAATTAGCAGGTTTTAGGAATTTTTATTGCACTTCTTGAATCAGTTTCCATTGTTCCAAATTCCAAACTGTAGTTGATGATATTTTATATTCTATTAAATGAAATTTGTGAATCATTGCACTTCAAGTTCATGGTATCTCATAATCTTATTTTAGACTGTACTCAAGCATTGCATGAATCATATTCCAAATAGTAGTTGATGATTTTTTATATTGTATTCAAATAAATTGTGAATCATTTCACTTCAAGTTCAGGAATCAGGATATTTTATATTGCACTCCAAGTCTCCATGATATTTTATATTATATTGCACTTCATGAATCATATCAAGATTTTTAGTCAAAACATAACATAAGCTAACAGAGTAACAATTCAACATCCATATCTTAGAAATGAACAAAATAAACCTTGATCATTTTATTAAAAATAATGATATGTTTATACAATGGAGAGACATGAGTTCGAAATGAGTAATTTCCATTAAGATGCTAGTACTGTAAAAAAAAATCAAACTCTAATGAGTTTAAAACCTACTACAGAATGACTGATGCACTGGCCAGCCGCCAAACCTCAAGAAACTTGCGCCAAAAGTGGCCCAAAACTGTCATCAAGACACAACCATCGAACGAAATAGAACGAAGTAAAATTACTTAACGTCGATCGAATTCAAATCCCAACTGTCAATCCTTCACTTTCGTCAGAGCATCGAATGGCTGCCTTCAAAAAGGCTGATGTAATCTCCATCTCAACATGATGGGCCCACCACACTATGCATCGCCAAAGGAATACATGTGGCGCTCGCTTGTGATATCGCAATCAATAAACACCTCGCATCTTTCGATCACGCGATGGTGGGAAACCGTTGATCTCTGTCATCGACAATCATGTTCATTCATAACAGTCACCATTGTTGAACATAACCGTCGAGCAACTTTTTCATCAAGATTATAAGACCTCCATTGATTTTGACCACGTGCATCTCGCAGCCGCTTTAGTAACCTGCCATGTAATGTATATCTTTGGGTTGGGTCTTTTCTGATGTTACCTTTTTAAGGGTGGTTTCAAAACAACTTATGTCCCATTGAATTTTCTAGGTCGGGCCCCTTTTAATAAAAATACTAAATATTTCACTTGACCTTTTATTTCTCAAGTTTGGGTCGGACCGTGCCCTGTGTTTTAGAACAACTTTGAGCCATCATTTATCGTTGTCCTAGACGGTGTCCCCTTCCCCTCTTTTATTTTAAGTAATTGTATTATTTTGTAGGGGTTATTTTTAGTGACCGTCGATCTCCCTACGGTTGATCTTGACCGTTCTCTGTGATCTCATGATGACATCACCGATGGTTGCTTAGTGATTGCGATATCACGAGTGGGCGCCACATGTCCCAGGTTGCCAATGCTAAAAAGGAGTAAATAAAGTGCTTAATATTTGTATCAGACTTTAGTACATTATAGAGTGGGTTACTAAACCAAATGTGAGATGCACGTGCTCGAGATCGACGATGATGTTTTAACCTTGATGAAAAGTTGCTCGACGGATAGGTTTTGGTGCTGCTCACTATTGTGAATGATCATGATCGCCGATGGAGGGAATCAACAGTTGCCCGCCATCGCGTGATCTTAAAGTGAAGGGTGTTTAGTGATTGTGATATCATGGGTGGATGCCATGTGTATTCCTTTGGCGCTTTGTTTTATGGTGGGCCCTCGATAATGCCATGGAGATGTTGTTAGGATGTTAGCCTTTTGAAGATGGTTGTCTGATCATTGATGATCTGATAGGAACAAGAGATCGATGACAAGGATTTAAATTTGCATCAAATACGATTGAAGTCATTGGCGCGGCATGCAAGTGAGCTTTAATGGCGGATGAGACGTCTGTTGGCCATTTTTCATTGGCTTTAAGTAGTTAATTCCATTCTATCTTAACCACAAAGGCATTCAAATGTTTTCGAAGTGGTCCAGAGCCAGAGATTGAGTTTTTCAAGCAATTATAGCGAGATTTGGTTTTCTGCAAGGTGCAAAATCCCGTGAGTTACCTTCTATGCCATGGTTTCTGTTTGAATGTGTTTTTTGTGGAGGGTTGTATTGTGTTGGTCAGGGGTCTTGTTGATTAAGACTGTAAGGTTATTGGTTCTTTTGAATTGTGGGAAATTGCAAAGTTCTGGTGTAATTTCGTTTTGGGTAGCCCTAGTTTGTTCAAGAATTTGATTTTAGGAGAAGCCCTGGTTGTTCGAAATGGCGCCATCAAAGCAACATTCTTGCCATATTGATTATTTGCGAAGGAATTTATATGATGATTTCCTAGATCAATTCCCACTATCAAAGAATGACAAGAAGAGGGGTTTGGTTTTAATGAATGGGAAAGCCTTAGGTGAGGGACTAAGGTGTAAAACCTATAATATTGCAGATGCTAAGGTCCAAATGACGGGCCTAGAAATGTTTAGGAGATGGTATGGGCAGCGAAATGTGCCTCATCCTTTCTGTAATGGCTAGAAGTATGATATGGGGAAACTAGTTGTACCAAATGTATTTCCTAATATTGACCTACTCAGAGCAGTGGCAGCACGATATGATCCTGTTACAAGGATTATCAAGGATAATGATGGTGGGGTTCTATTGAATATAAATGCAGATGAGTTTCGGCAGGTTTTCGATTTGAGTGAATATAGCCCAATCTTAGTCTGGGTAGATTTTGAGGAAATGAAGCAGGAATATGCCAGGTCAAAGCCTTTTTCCAGATCAAAATTGCTTCCTCCTCATTTAGCCAAGGCAGGCAATTCAACGATTCACATCAACCCAACTGATCAGGAGCCTTTCAGGTTGAGTTGTTTTGCTGATCACTTCTTGGCAACATTTTACTCACTTTGCCAGATTTTAGGTTTCAGCCCTAATACCGTGATGCCCATTGATTATATGTTTATGGGAGCTCAAATTCAACATCCCAATTTTTTTCAAGTGTATGACTATGCATCTTTTCTTGCTGAAAAGATACATGAGGGTTTGTTGAAGTTGCATATGGGGGACACTGGTACTCCTTTCTTTTGGTACTCCCTATTAATGCATATGTTCTTGTACAAGAATGTCGACTTCTTCTCAGATAAAATGGTGTTGAGGCAAGAAGTGAATGGAGAAAGATTACCAGTATAGGGTTGGAGTGCAGATTTGTCTTGCAACGGGGGAGGTGCTAGCTTTGTGCAGTTTGATAACTATTTTGCTTCCAAACTTAGAGCTAGATTGGTGGTAAATGTGCCAAGGGTCCCTGAGGATTTGCATGATTTCCTCCAACCCAAAGTGAGGAAGCCTGATTTGAAGGTGTGCCACAATTGGGGTGACATCATCTTATACCCCGTAAGCATTGTCCTAAGGGTTTATGGTTTCTAGGGAGCTCCTCACATTCTCACATATAATTTACCATCAAGGATGGGATTTGTCGAGGTCATGTGGCAACTAGGTTGCATTCACGAGGATAATTTGATAGGGAAAGGAAAAGGGACTTTGTTCCCTGATTATATTGTTGTTTATGATTTTGTCTTTTCCAAGGGAGGATGGGTCCACTTTGAAAGATTTTTTGATGATTATCATTTGAGGAGTGGATCTAAGAGGCAGTATGACCCTGAGGGATTCTTTGCCCTATTCAGGCAACTAATTAAAGGTGGAAAGTTTGCACATGTTTTCAATTTTCCTGAGGATCTAATCAGAAATGAGTTTGATTTGAGCATGCAGGAATTGAATAAAGAGAAATGGATTGCCTATGAGAAACTGTTGGCTATGGTGCATAAAATGGATCCAAAATATGATCCACTGATGGAGCTCACTCCATTTCACAAAAGAATAGATTTCTTAATGAATAACTTCAAAGATATCATGAGCACCTTGAAAACCAAGAAAGTCAATTTGGAACTGGACTTGGGAATTCGGAGACCGGAGGTGAGGTTTGAAGAAACAAGGCCAACTTATCAGCCACCAGAGGGCAGGCCTCTATACAGGAGGAAGAGAGATGATAGCAGTGATGAGGAGGTAGGAGATAAAAGGGGAAAACAAATAATGCAAGCATCATCACAACCGGGTCAAGGGATCAAGAAACCTAGAGGGATAAGGATTGTGGACCTAGATTCACCACCGAGAAATGATCCTGTAGAGTTACTATCAAAGCCAAGCCTAAAGAGGCAAAGGGTTGAGGAAACACAAGAGGCTCTGATGGATGAAATAATTATAACTGATCAAGACATGCATGTTGGTATCCCTTCTCCTCCTAGATCAACACAATTGGTGTTAACTGATATGGATATAAAGGGGCAGTGTGTACATGATGCCAGGATGGAGGCCTGCAAGGCATTCCTGGATGATGATGCCTTCGTGAAGACTCTTGTATTCTTGCAGTTAATTTGGAGAATGAAATTAGAGGAATATCAGGATAAATTCAAGAGAAGGAGAGAGTCAAGACCTGATAGGTCTAAACAAGAGAATGATGATGAAGTTAAGGCTGAACGAATGGAGAAATTCAAGAGCATTACTCCTGAGGAAGGAAGGAGACTTGTGACTCAGGATGGTGTCTTACTTCTACCTAAATGGGACATAGCTGATGTTGTAGCATTCAATGCTATCCTGCAGTCCAAGTATCCAGTGCAAAACAGTGAGGAAGAGGTTAAGGCGGCTCTGCAAGACTCTGCTTTTAGTGAGGAATATGAAACTCTGGCCATACGGGCATTGGCACCCCAGGGTAGAAAACCAAATGTGGTTGATATTGGCCCAAGTCTAAGGGGAGGGCTCATCATCAAGAGAGCTTCTGAAACCTCAACAACAAAAGCCACAAGCTTGACATTGAATGTGGCCAAATTGGCCCAAAAGACAGCTGAAAGGGAGGAAGCTGAAAAGAAGAGTATGATGGAGAAATACAATGTAATAATTGGGGAATATAGTAGAATACAATAAAGGAATGTTGAGTTGCAGTCTGAAGTAGATAGACTGAAATATGGGCAGGTAGGAGAATCCTCCAGTGCCCCTCATATCAGAGAACTACCCACTACTTCAGGGTCAGTTCCCCTTAATATCCCAATCATTTCTACTCCTGGGTCCCCCATTCAAACACCTACTCTCAGCCCTGCACTAGAGCCAATTGAAGAGGAAGTTGAGTATTTTGTGGATCCTACCAAGAAGCAAATGTTGAATAAAATCACAGAATTGCAGGCTTCCCTAAAGGCAAGTGAGGATGATGCAATTGCTAAACACAATGAGGTGGTTGACACCGTTTTGAGGCATCTAAATGAGAAGGTTGATTGTAGGTTGCCATCTGTACATTCTTTGTATTCTTTGTTCTTGGGTGGAATTAAAAACATTAGCAAAGATTGGGAAGTAGTTTTGCCTTTGGTTGAGAAGTGGATCCCTTGGGCCACTGATTTAGATGTTATGTTTAAGGCTTACAGGTTTGATGCAGACAATAGGCCTCAGTCATTGAAGCCTACTCTAATTTTTGTGAAATCATTGAAGGGATTCCAGGCCCTACCTGATGATTTGAGTGGAAAAATTAGAGAACTGGTAAAGAGTTTTGATGACTGGAATGATACTTTTTTGCGAGATATAATAGATGCACAGGGAAATATTAAGACATTGCAGTAGTGGCAAGATAGGGCAAAAGAGGTTATTGATGCACAAATCAAATTGATTTGTGATGGCCTGGACTATGACTTGTTGGTGAGCAGTATGGATAAAATAATTAATACCAACATATTCTTAGAGTCTTTTGAGAGAGAGGCTAACCAGGTTGTGGTGAAGTACACACCTTACGATACTAGGGTGATCGAGGTGGTGAATTTTAACTGGCCAACGGATGAGGAACACCAGAGATGGGTGGACAAGTACTTAACTGAAGAGGAGTAAAACAGTGTCTATTACCGGCAACTAACAGCTCAGCGGTTATACTATAACTGAGTATGGTCTATTAATAATTGACCAATGACATGTGTAATTTCTGGCTCGATGCTTGTTTGCTCATTCGTTTTCTATAAGGATTTCAAGGCCAGAAATAGGGGTTGGCAAGTCAGATATTTTGAGGTCAATTCTAGGTATTGTTGCAGAACAGATTGTAAGAACCAGTTATTTCAATATTAATACAATTTAGGTTTGGGGTTATTCGGTAATGGGATTTTAGGTCTATGAAGATTGATGTTTCGCAACAATACTAGCATTTGAGTTATGATATATTTTGAGCTCATGTCTCTCCTTTGTATAAACATATCATAATTTTGAATAGTATAATCAAGGATTATGGTGTTCATCTCACTGCTCAGTGCTCTGGTGTGTATGTTTTCCATTTTGGCTTTAATTCAAGGAATCAATTAAAATGCTTGGATGGAATCATGGATGGATATGTTTGTAAAGGGATTTAGTAAGAAGTACTAGGTTAGGATATGGATTGACACTTAGAGCTTGCTGCCAAATTGCAAATAAAATGACTATCATAAGTTACGAAATAATGTTGTAATCATCCCATTCCCTTGATTGGAATTGGAAATTCCATAGGTAGATTAGGAGACAAACTTTGTTTATATTAGAAAACACCAACAAAACCCACCCAAAAAAGGTAACATCTGAATAGATTTTCACCCAAGGTATTACATACGACATTAGGATTTTCATGAAAACCAAAATAAAAACCCCAACCTTAGGTTCTTTCCCAAACAATATGACACATTGACAAACCAGGACAAGGTCAAGACAAAGAGGAATTCTGAGAGCAAAATTAGAAGTTTCATCAAGTTCATCAGTAGCTTAAATGATAAAATAAATAATACATATAATTGAACATCATCACATTACTAAAGTCTAATTTTTAATTTTTAATTGAATTTCACATGAAGGAGTACATATTGGCACTGGCAATGCAAAATCTTGCCAATGCCCAAAGACAAATCTGCACAGAGCTGAGTTGGAACTTGGAAACTCATATTATCAATGGTTGAAAATAAAAAATCAAGTCACTGTATCACCTTTTCTAGCAACTTCCACTCTTGAAGAGGTGGAATTGCCATTTGTTCTAACTGATGTTGTTTGACTTGAAGTTTTGTTAACATTTCACGATTGTAATTAGAAGTGGAACCTGTCTTGAATTCTTCAGTCAATTTTGCATTCAAGGTTATCAATGTTCTGATTAAATCCAAATTAAAATAGTTCACATCTGGGTTCTAAGGAAACTGATCCAAATCAATCTTCCTTGCACCTTCCATCTTCTTTCTGAAACCATCCTTTCCAATGAATCACTCATTTGTGTCAAAAGCCTCTGGAAAATCAAGCTCTTTGAAGTTCCTTACCTTTTCATCCACCACCTTCATCTTGTCTGCAACCAAATGCAAATATTCCTTAGTTCTAGACATTCTTGAACACTTTTCAATGACAAATGATAAATTCATTGAGGTTTCAATCTGATTAGTAATCCCTTTTGATTTCAGATCATTGTCACTGGCTTTGTAGACTGTTTGTAGAACTTCATTTGCAGATTTCTCTAATTCCAACACCTTTTTGTTGTCCACTAAATATTTGCTGAGCTTCTTATAATGTTGTCTAATAGCATCCATCAATTGAAACATGTCACACAAATGATCAACCCTTTGCATTATTTCATCCCAGATCTTTTATTTCATATGCCTCACCGTATCTCTACAAAATGCAGATAACTTATTTTGAGAAGACTTAATTTCTTATTTTGCTTCCGTCAGCTCTTTCTCCAATCTTTTAATTTTTTTTCTCTGTTTGTCCAATTTTTTTTCCCACTGTACATTTCCATTCGCAATGCTTAATCTTAATATTTTTGAAGTGGATTTTTCCTCATCATATTTCTTGTTGCTCTCATCTAGCCTTCGCTTCAAGTCATTCACTTCTCTCTCATTTGATTTATCCTCTTTGCTTGTTGATGTAGAGGCAGACTTTATTATTCTTTTTTCTAATTCATTTCTCTTGTTATTTGTTGCTTTCTTGTTTGCTTTCTCACTTGTTAGGTCTGCCTGTAACTTTTCTATTTGGGTCTACAACCTTTTCTTCTCTCTATCTTGCTTTAGCAATGATGTGTACACCAATTCATTGTTCTTCTTTGATACATTAATTTTGTCAGTATTTTTTAGGCCAAAAAATTCCAATTGAAAATTGGTTACCTGGTATTCAGATCGATCCATCTGATTTGTTGGTTTGTTTTGAACTGTGGGAACAACAATTGTGTACTCCATTATTTCTTTATTTGTGTCAAATGTGGGTAATACCATGGTTGTTGCAGTCTCTGAAGTTACAGAAGATGCACTCTCCATCAGTTGCTTCTTTTCTTTTTTATTCAAGTCTGATTTATTTTTGAACTCTTCAATGAAATCATAACCTGGGGAGGCAGGAACAATGGAATGCTTGAATGGTGAAGGAATAGGAGTACTTTTAGTTGCTAATGATGTCACATCCACACTAACTGGATTTGTGGGAGTTTCTAGAAATAACTCCTTATGTGGTACTGGTGGATCCACTGATAGTTTGACTTGGACCTGTCAAAATCCTTTGCCTCTTTTGATTGCCTTGATCACTTGGTGTTTCTGTGGTATCTTTTTTTGTTTTCCTCTTTGTATTGTGTGTAATTTGTCATTGTAGCACATGTTGACCACTACTAGTACTACTACCCATACCATCGCCACCAATGGCACTCCCAGTTGCACTAAGTTGTCCACCAAGGGCATGTCCTAGTTGTGATTGTATTTGACCATGAGGATGAGGACTAGAAGCTCTAACAAATTGATTTTGTCTTGTATCCCCTTGGTCTACTTTTTCACCTCCAAACCCAAGGCCAGATTTATCAACTGGTTTTCTATGCTCAACACTTTGTATTGTCGAAGGGCCTTGTCCTTTGGACCCCAAAGGACCACCTTCATAACCAGTTTTTTGAAGTATGGTTGCTCCTTTAATATATGTTGAAGCATATTCTTCTTTTGCGGCCTCACTTAAAATAGGTTTGTAATTGGCATGGCTTTGTTCTTATTCTTCCATATCAATATCATCATCAGATTCATCATGTTCATCAAGATGCTCTATATTCCACAATTTGCTAAACTCTTCATCTTCTTCGTTATCATCATACTCTGCAAGAGCTCTTTCTTCTCCTAGGTCCTTCCTCATAGACCAAAAGGCAGTGATTTTTTATCGTGACCATTTTTTATCTATAACATCCTTCTCTAGAGAACCTAGAATTTTTACTCTACTAGATGGTTTCACTTTTTTCATAAAAAAAAATTTATGTCCTTTTTGTCTTTCGGTGTAATGCCATAATTTCACCTAACAATTGTTCAAAAGGAATACCATTCTCAGCAACACTTTTCTCCATTGCTATTTTGACCTCATCCCAAGAATCCTTGTTTCTCAAGTTTTCAAGCAAGGGTTTACTTTGATGTTGAATTCTATTTGTAGCATTCCTATTGGTCACAATCATTGATTTAATGATGTCACATGGATCATACTGCCAGTGATAGATAGCATCAAATGCAAAAAAATTCAAAAGATTATGTGCCATGGTAAATGCTTTTCTCTCGAATGTGAACCCTCCACATGAAGGTGGTAAAGAAGGAAATAAGGTCTTCTTTTGCTGACTGAGAAAGTGTAGTTCATCAGCACTCTGCACCTGCCTTACATATTCCAATGCAAAAACCCTTTCTGTCACATGTATTGGAAGTTTGTATGGTTGTACTCCTAATCCATAAAATCTTAGCACAGTATATTTTTCCATTAAGTACCAATCAACCAATTGCATTTCTTTTCCTAGTTGCATGCAGTTTCTACATGACATAGGCAATCTAGGCATTGGATTATTTGTAATTACTTGATGAAATGGAGCCAAAAAGTAGTCTACAAAATGACTATAGTTCCTTCGAGAATCATGCATCCTTATCTCAGTGGTCCATTCATATACTAGAGCCATTTTATTTTCCTCTACATTACTGTAGGGTTGAATCTGAAGCTTGTTGGTCTGAAACATTCCTCTAAATTTGAATAGAAAAAGATAGCACAAGTAGGTTGTGAACCTAAATGTCTTCATGGAACCTGCTTTAATCATTAAAAAAAATTTATGCATGGATTCTATAATGTGCTGAGTATAATTATATTTGACATGTTCATTAGCATAATGGATATTATATACCATTTCAAGGAGGCTTGCACCCACTTCCAAATTGCTATCCAGACCGAGGAAAAATGCTAGCATGGAAATAGTATCCTGAACCCATGGTTTAAAAAAATCCAAATTATGAGGCTTATGATCACCTTTCAATTTGTTTCTTTCCTTAACTATATTATTTAAGAAATCATTTTTCAGCCTTTCTTCCACTGCTTCATAATCACTGGCAAGCTTTTCTAGGTCAATGTGGTGGTTTCCAAATTCTTCGGTTGTAAACCCCAACACTTTTCCAAGTTCTTCTGCATTAATGGGTAACAATTCTTCTTGGTTATCTTTATTAACAATTGCTCTTTTCTTATCATCATAATTTTCGGCATAGACCATGATAAATTTTGGGCAAGGGAAAACTTCATGTAACATCACGTGCCCTAATCCAGTTACCCACGGTGCACTAACACTATTAAATTTTGTTTTCTTTGCAGCCTTATTCTGAGATGAAAATCTAAGTTCTGAGGTATGCCTACCATAGATTTTAGGATCATAAATATCATGGTACCCATCGGTGAAACCTGGGGTTTTAAGCAATTCTGCATAATGTATTTTTTTATCGGACATTGCTCTAGTGGTACTAGTGGTAGACATGCTTGTACAAATGTGAAGTTGTGAAATTTGAATTCCCTAATAAGTAATACCTATTAGTCCTCCTTAATTTTAATGAATTTTTGAGTCTCTAAAGTCTAAAACCAAACTTCAAACTTTGACAAAATAAGATTTTAAGAAATGTCAAACGATGAAACGTAGCCGAAAGAATTCTTTCACTTACCCAAATTCTGAGTCTCGACGCTTGAAAAATGGAATGGCGTTGTTGGAAGTGGATCTGTGGAATCCAAAATAGGGTGGTGCACTGCAATGGCCAATGAGCAATCTGAAGATTGAAGACTTTAAAAATCACTGTACAATTTCAAAGTGCAAAGTGTTTTAAATGTTTTTTTTTCTCATAATTGGAACTTTAAAGTGAATGACACGTCTTAAGAGTTCAGTCTACAAGACTACAAGTTGAAAATTCTTAACCGTTGATCTTTCTAAATGTAATGGTTATAGGGTGATTCTAGAGGTTTAAGTTGGGAAGCCCATCGCTTTGTGCATTTCATTACAGAATGCAACTGCAACCATACATCAAGTGTTCATCCAATGGTTGAAACTTGAGTAATTTATGATATTAACTTTAAAGTTTAAAAATAAACATTAATCACTTGACAGTTGACACTTAGTAGTACAAAGTGCTTTAAATGCTTTGTTTCTCGAAATTGGAACATTAAAGTGAATGACATGTCTTACGTCTACAAGTTGCAAATTATTCACCATTGATCTTTCTAAATATAATGGTTATAGGGTGATTCTGGAGGTTTAAGTTGGGAAGCCCATCGCTCTGTGCATGTTATTACGGAATGCAACTACAACCATACATCAAATGTCCATCCAACGGTTGAAACTTGAGTAATTTATTATATTAACTTTATAAATAAACATTAATCACTTGACAGTTGACAGCAGGCCTGAAATTTGATGGTCTATTAAATATTTAACCATTTTTTCAATTTTAGACCGTATATTGTAGCTAAAAAATTTATTAGAGTCTTAGACCGTATAGTTTAACTTGCTATATTTTTATTAGACCGTAAAAAAATATTATATAGTATTTTAATTTATAATATATATCATTTTATAATTTTTATTATAAAAAGAGAATAGAATATAACTTTTTTTTGAATATTTTTAATATGAATTTAGAAACTTTTGACTTTTTTATAATATTAATAGCTATCATTTTTTATATTAATATATGTGATTTATAAAATTATTATAAAAATATATATTAATTTAGAATCTTTTCAAAATAAAACATAATTATTTTTAATTTATAGAATATATTTAACAAGATTTATTTTTAATATGATTTTAGAAACTTTTGTTAATTGTTAATTGTTAATTATAACAGTAGATTTTTATATTTATCACTAATAATTATCATTGTTTTCTAATTTTTCAAGATCTTCCATCTATAAAATATTTTATATAAAAATTCGTAAATTAAACAAGTTTTTTTATAGGCATTTAAATAACCAAACCATCATAAAATTTTCATATTGATTGTTTGCTATTGTCATAATCTTAAGTTTTAACCATTGATCTTTCTAAATCTAACAGTTATAGGGTAATTCCAGAGGTTTAAATTGGGAAGGCCATCGCTCTCTTCATTTCATTACGGAATGTAACTACAACCATACATCAAATGTTCATCCAAGGGTTGAACTTGAAACTTGAGTAACCATGAATTCTCAAGTGCATATTGCATAGAGTATATTACTTAATTTCTAAAAAGAAAAAAAATTGATTTGAATATATTAAATTATTAATAGACACTGAAGTTCCGAACTCATAAAACAACTCTTTACACTTAAACATAAATGAATAACGAAGATTCACGAATAGAACAACACAACCATTTATTTTATTGCAACTGAATTTCAATGTCACATTATTACATATATTTTTACAGATGAGTAGCACTGTAGCTCATGTTTTGTATAAATAACATATGTCAGTGTGTCACTTTAGTACTTTACATAGACAAAATTTAATAATTTATTCCAAGTTGTTGCTCGTTACAATGGATTACAAATTGATTCCAATTTCCAAGCTTTGTTGCTGAAAACCTAATACACATCTATCTCTAAAAATAAATCTGGCTCTGAAAATAAATTCATGATTCCAAGCTTCTACTGGTGGATTTTCCAACCATGTTGGGCAAAGGGGGTTCCAATCACTCCTCGGGAAATGGGAACCATGAAGATACAAAATGTACTTATCCCCTTCGAGAACCAGAGTCATACAGAAGATGAGAAACAAATGTCTCTTTGAAAATAAATGCATGGAGCTTGCCTGGCCAACCATGCTGGGGAAATGGGAGTTGTTAGAATACAGAAGGAGAAACAAATCTACTCCCATCTTTTACCTGCAGCCTCTATGCATTTGGATAGCACTTATCTCCATCAGAGCTCCTCATCCTGGTTCAAAACCTATCTGAAAATTCAGGTTAACCAAATCAACTTCTTTCCATTTCCACCCATTCTGAACTTGAAGGAAATTCGTCTTTTACTGATTACTCTATAACTACATAATTGTAGGTAGGAGAATTTATAGTATCCCCAATACTGCATCTTCTTCTTCTTGAATCCTTATTAACCCTAGAAAATAAAAACTCTTATGGCACTATCTACTAATCACTGAATCACTATCCCTATTTATGGGCCACCAATGTTGCTACGAGCCTGTATAATTAAAATTTCTAATTTGATTGACATCTTGCTATGTGCCAACTTGAACTCTACCTCAAGCTGACAAGCTGTCAAAATCACTCATTCAAACAATATAAAATCATTACAAATCTTGTTTCATTAAAGCTATGAGTTGTCCAAGAAATTGCTTCAAATGTTCATATCACATATGACATTAATTGCCGCCACTGCCACTGCCAACCACAGTTTCTTCAAAAAGATTGAGAATTTAAATGAAATGAAATGTACAAAATCGAGATTTGAGGCATTGAAAAGAGTGAATGAGCGATGAATTAATCTGAACACAAAGTCTTAGAGATGAAAAAATAAGCATTCTGAATTTGACCTAACACTAACAGATAAACATTGAACAATTATCATGAAGAGACAAAATTCATTCATAATTAAAAGGAAGCATTGATAAATACAAAGATTTAGAAATATATTATTTTATCTCTCTAATGCCAAAAATGTGGTTTCACAGACCTTTCACCCCACACCCTATACAATCAACATTCAAAAAGCGCTCAAAAGTTGAAACTATGCCCCCTTATCATTATGTGTCACAAATTCACAATTCACTAAAGGATTCATGTATGTTGAAATGTTGTTAAACTGCTGGAGGTTCCAGGACTCTGTATAGTTCCAATTGCATTTCCATAACAAAATTATGAAATTCAGCGCGTTCTTCTTCTTCTTCTAAAACAAAAATCACCTTGTTGTACTCGGCATAGCTGGTTTTCTCTTTCCACACCACTAAACGTAGCTGGGAAATGATGTCAAGTTTCTCTTCTTCAGGCCAATTCAAATTGGGTTGCATGAAGGCCACAATTCCATCTTCGCATACCCTAATATCGGCTGGAAGTACCATTTTGAGGAAACTCTGAGTATGGAGTTCAAAATGCTGCCACCTTTCCTCGTATGCAGGCTCACTTAACTTTACCAGCAGGAAGTGACAATCTTCTACTAAATCCATTTCTCCAAACTCCTTAGTACCTTATTTAAGATCTATCCAGTTGGTGTTTGAGAAGACATCCCTTAATGGCATCGTACAATTCATTAAATGAGTTGTCACTTCGAAAGTTGTGCATCCCGCTGAGGTCACCCAATCGCTGAGAGACAGAACTTTATAACCATTTGTACGGTAATAAAATCTCAACCATTGATTTCTAGAAATCTAACGGTTCTAGTGATATTCTGGAGGTTTCAAATCGCAAGTCTACTGCTTGATAGATTTACTTCCGGAATGCAACTACAGTCATCCATCGAACGACCCATATGATTTTTATTTCGCCACTGGATTTTTTTATTATTTTTAGATTCATTTTAATTCGCCAATGAAAATATAATTTTTGCTTTGAAAAAAGGTTTTAATCGCCAATGGAAAAAAATTCTGGTTTGAAAAATGGGTTTATTCGCCAATGAAAAATATTTTATTCGATTTAAAAAAAATTGCAGTTCGCCACGATTTTCCATAGACTTCCAGGGATTATAAAAGATTCGCCAATGGGGATTTTTTTTTTTCTCGAAAAATGAAAAAATCACCAATAAATTTAATATTTTTCATCAAGAAGTATACAGGATTCGCTAGGATTTTACACCTGCGCCAAGGGGGGGGTTTCTTAAAGTTATCCTTGGTGTCCTGGTAGTGTGCCCCTGTAATATCTTATAATTGGTTATAATATATTGTGAGCTAATCCTCACTATGGTTTTTCCCATTTTGGATTTTCCATGTAAAAATCATGGTGTTCATGTGTTATGTGGTGTTATGATCTCCTTCATGTATTTTCTTACAATTTTAGTTAGATGTGCTTTAATGTTTGGATGGTTTATAACTGAATTTTTTAATAGAATACTGATTCACTCCCCCTCTCAATATTATAGGTGTTCAAAAATTGGTATCAAAGCTTGGTTCCTTTAGAAAAGTCTAATAGCTTGAGGAAGATCTTAGAGTTTGAACACATGGTTGAAAAAAGGTGTCATATTCCTCCAAAAGAAATCTCTACAACTAAATGCATAGAGGATGATTGAACAATTGAAAAAGAAGAACTCAATGCTTCTCTTGAAAATCTAGACAGAGTTAAAAGTGAGAAAGAAATTTTGAAGGAGAACCTAAAAGAAGCAAATGAATGCATCAAAAAAATTAAGAGATAAAATCAAGAAGTTCAAGGAAAGGCATAGAGAAATCAGTGATCAGTTGAAGAAAGCAAATGGGGACATTATCGGATTAAAAGTGCAAGTGGAAGAAAATAAGAGAATTGAGGATTGTCAAAAAGCTGAGATTCAAAGAAAGATTGATGAATGCATCAAGCTTGAACAAGAAGTGGTAACCCTAAGATCAGATCTGGAGAAAGAAAGATCCCATGAGGAAAAATTCAAAACAAGTACTATAATGGTTGATGAGCTGATTGCAACTCAGAAACCTTCTAACAATAAAGGTGGTTTAGGACTTGATGAAGGACAAATCTCAAAGACAAATCAATCTCCTAAAAAGGTTGACAATGAAAGGAAGACTCAAGACAATGGTAGATAGATCAAGAACCAAAGAAGCAATAATGGAAGGACTCCTATTAGACAACATATTGCTCAAAGGTAAGTATCTCTCAATGGAATTTTTTTTTCATGTAATAAATTTTGACGTAAGGTTGTAGAATGTATAAGTAGAATGAATCAGAATGTTGGATTCTTTCGTGGACAATGCTTTGCATGCAAGAAATTTGGACATAGAGTCATTGAGTGTAGAATTTAGATGATAATGAATAGGTTCAATACCAAAAGAATGTTTCAATCCTTCAATGGATACTGTTATACATGAAATGTATTAGACATAAGGCTAATCAATATAGATCAAGAATGAATAGAAATTATTTTGGTCAAAAAAAATTATGTACTACACCTGCAACAAACCATGACATATTTCAAGATTGTGCAGAAGCAAGAATGGAAGACATACTAATCTGAAATAGAAGAATAGTTCAGTAAAGAAAATTGATCCTACTGAAGTTAAGAAATAAATTTAGAAAATTTGGAAGAAAAAAGAGGAACCTGAGAACAAGGATGAACCTAACACATTTGTACCTCCATTTGGTGTAGATTATTCTTCTAAAAACTAAATCCAATATTGGGTTTAGGGGGAGCAACTATAGAGAGATATGATAAACCGTTGTTATATGAGGTGTCAAGAAGTAACACAAAGATATGTGATGTAAAATGACATTCTAAATATGTTGAAAAATATTTCGACAAAAAATATGCAAATTTGAGGATCTGCAGAGCATTTTAGGGTTTACAGTATATTCATAAGGTGCTTATCAACGTTTTGGAGATCAAATGCAATAAATGTGAAATTAAGACAAATTGGTAAAGTATAAAGTGAAGATCTAAGTCATGTTAAATCACTTTTACACATTTGGAAGAAAGCATAGCAAGTTGAAGGAGATTTGAAGGTGATTCAAAGTATCTGGCATCAACCCTAGTTTGCATCGAAGCTTGAAAAAGGTATTTAAAGCTATCTATACTTTGTGGGTTTGCATTAGAATTAATTTCCATAAGCATATATAAAAGGATTGAGGGAAAAATGGCCACAACAATCATGGTTGAGACTTCTAAGAGACCTAGACCAAAATTCAAAAGGTTTTCCTGGAAGGTTTTCGACATTGACCTTGTCGATGCATTTTCAAAATTTCCAAATAATGTCTTCCCATCAAGGATATTAGAACCTACATTCATGGGAAATTGGAGGAATTTGATCATCAAGAACTCAAGAATCAATGGTTGAAGGAGTTAACTGTTGACACAAGGATTTTCACCCGATGCAGAATTGAAAAAATCCTAGAATCTCATGCAACATGGGACTAATCTCAGGCTGTGGGTATCCTATATGAGGGTAGACCTCCAGATAATGGGCTGGCTCCCTTTGGATTTTCTTGCAAAACTAATTTTTTTAAACAGGGGAAAAGAGATAAAATGACTATTATGAAAAATAAAATTGAAAACTAGGTGATTTACCAACATGGAAATATGACTTGAATCTGCTTTAAAACGTCTCAAGATATTTTAACAAATGAAGCTAAAAAATAATTCACTACTCAATCTAGTATGTTTTGCATAAATAATTCATTTGAAAGGTTCTTGTGTCTGAAGTTTGTTTGAAAGAAAACAATAATGTTTTCATAAAAAAACTTCAACAAATGGAAGAAAAACACAGTCAATGACCTGCACTATAACACACTGGACCTGAACAAGACATTGAGGCAATAAGATTGATAGAAGGATTTTATGGAAATCACAATATGTTAATCTAAGGACTTACACACAATACTTGCACAAGATAGATCTAAGAAGGAAAAACAAGCTTCATTATTGAAAACTAGGAGATAACTGCATTACAAATCTCAAGAACTCATGAGTTACAAAGTAAGAATGAATTGCCTTAGCAATCTCCAAACCAAGAACTCCCCAATAATGAAAGAAGAGGACTTAAAGAAAAGTCTCCAAAATTTGAATTTGAATCTTGGCTCCAAAAATCTGATGTGTTGTCCACCTTTTCCTCCAAACAAGGCAAGAAACTACCAACCAACTCTACCAAGAGTTGTGAAAATCTCAACAACCTTGTGAGCCATATGCAAATGAAAACCCCTCCAAATCAGGCTCAAAATTGAATGTAACGAGATATCATGTGCTTGATTTTTCTCCTTGACTCAAGTCAAATCAAAAGGAAATCAAAACTGATGTTAAACTCACAATTAAGGGCTCTAAACTCCTAATTTTCCTCCATGATTCATGCAAGTTCTTAAAAGCTCCATTTTGAACTCCTATTTGACTAAGTCTTTGAAAAATATCATAAAGGCACTTCATTTTGCATTCAAATATATTTTATTTGAAATGATTTATAATCATCATTCAAATAAAGATTTACAAGTTTGAATAAAATGCAAAAATAAAAATAATCAAAGTCTAATCTTAAATTAATAATTGGCCCCTATTTTGCATTTAAATGAATAACTTTACTAAAATGATTCATTTTAACATTTTAATAAAGTTTTGCAAAGTTTTTATAAAATACAAAAAAAGGAACAACATAAAAATGAGATTTCAAAAACTTTAGGCAAAAAGATGCTATGACCTAGCAATATGTATAAGTTTTAATAAAAACTAAAGGAAAAATATTCCCTATCTTCGTCCTGCCTTTCTAGAGCTTTAACCCTAAAAATGAATGTGAGACATCATTCATTTCATTTCTATTTTCATTCTTTTTTCTCCCCTCTGGAAACTTCGAGCCCATTTGCTATGCCGCCATGGTCAAAACCTAGCTCATCCCTTTGAGCTCAAAAACTCTATCCGAGCACCATTTCTTAAGATTCTTGGAGGATTTCATGCAGATTTTCGAAGGTAAGCATTATTTTTCTTTAGATTTGGATTTTTTTTTAAATTTCTGAAGCTTTTTGAAAGCTTTCTACAAGCTACAAGCATGAACTCATACATTTCCTCATACATTTTATGTTTCATTTTGTTCTTTGTTTGAGTTTATTGTTGTGGCCATCATGAGAAAAACTCATTTCAAGCTTTGACTATAAATCTTTGTCTTCAATGTCATTTCTTTGGTGGATCTTTCTCTAAGGTCGCGGCTATGCTATTGTTCATCACTTTGTTTCTTTATTGTGATTCTTGTATTAATGCCTCTTTTCCTTGGATCGAGTTTTTTGGAGAGAATAAATGAAAAATTCGCAGCTTTAGTGGACATTTCTTCTTTCTTTGTAAGGGATTTTCCCATCTAAACACTTGAACTTTCCTTGCTCCATATTTTCGTACTCTTAGAAAACACAAACAACCTTAGGCCGCCATGGAGGATTATGAGTACTGTTTTGTTAAGGGTCTAGCCCTTCATTTGCAAAAAACAAAAATATTTTCCAGCTCCAGGCTGCCATTAAATTTGCACTCTTGTCATTTCAATTTGAAGGTTTGATGGCCACCATTGAAACTATGAGTCAAAAATTAATAAAGCATTTTCCATCAAAATAACATTATCTAGCAAAACATGATATTATTATGGTTGTTCTTGTATATTTAATTTTTTGACAAAGATCCTGTAAATGATAAAGTTGTCCTTTTGAATCTAAAATCAATGCATTTATCTTTTCTCTTGATGACTGAGCATTGTAAACTCCATTTATCTTTATCTTCCTCTTATGTGAAGCAATCAAAAAAGAAATCTATTTCACTTTTGTGTTCTTTGTAACCTTGCTAAATCATTAAATGAAGTTGTAATGACCTTGCATTTGTTTGATAAAGGACTATCATTTGATTAAGATCGTCTTTCATCATTCTGCCTTTTTAGCATTCTGTAGATAACATAAATTCTACTCCATATCCAAATTACAAGAGAGAAAACCTTTATTTTGCTACCTATGTAAATGAGTGAAAACCCTCTTACTAAGCTTTCATGCTCAAATATTGTTGCTTTTCTAATATTTTTGTTTGAATGCATTTATATCAGTGAATTTACTGTACTCTGATAGTTGAATATTATGAATACTCTTTGAAAAGATTGATTCAAAATTACATTTCTTCAAAAGTCTTTGTATGAATTTTCCTGAAGAATCATCCATGGTTGCTTTCCTTAAATTTGGTATGAAATATTATGTACCTCTTCTTTTTAACTGAAAAGTGATCAAGTTATTATCTATCTCTAAACAATTGATGTAATAGAAATAAAAGTTCTCCAAATAATAGAATACTGTCCACCACAGTTTTTTATGTGAACAAAACAAATATGAAACATTCCTTTTAACAAAAGTAAAACATTACTTTGTTGTTCTTAATTGCGAATGTTCATAGTATCCTCTGGAATAATTTGCAAAACATAATGTTAATATTATCTCTGCTATGAGTTGAGCTCCACTCTTGTGTGGGCCACATTTTACCCCACTCATATTGATACCTGATGATCATCAATGTTATGTTTCCTATTTCGGCACATGAAATAAACCAATTAGTAAAAATAATAGATTCAATGGTTCCTTTTAATGATCTTCTTTTTTGATAGCTTAATCATTTGGTGAATGCCTTATAAGATGTAAATTTCATTGTTGTTGGTAATGTAGGAATAAGGTAGAATGTGATTTCTCATTTCTGTAACACCACCCCTCACAATTTTGCAAGTAAACCTTGAAGCTGGACCAAGATCAACACAATTGCGATAATGATTTGTTATTCTAGGCAATGATGAATCACTTTCTCTCCCTATTCTTATATTATTTCTAGTTGTGTAATACATTTTTTCTTGTATTCAGTATTTGATAAAGAAATCAAATCAGGCTACTCCCATGGATTGTGTGGGATTACAGAAACATTTTTCTTAATAAATCATTTATTCATGATATGTAATGGCTTATGTATCTTTCTAAGTTTATTCTGATTACATAATGAAACAATGAAACTGCAATTTTTTAAAACACATGTTTTGCAATCATAATGAATGCTTTATGATTTCAAATTTGCAATGTCTTTTGATAATCAACAATGATAAACATTTTGCAAAACAATAATTCAACATTTCACTTCAATCTTCTAATTTTTTTTCCTTCTAAGTGAAGCTTGACTATTGGCTTGTTTGTATTGTTCAGTAGTTTATCCTAAACTGTTTGAATGATTTAAACAAATCAAACTTAGACAATTATTCATTCTGAAAGCAAGGTCCCATTGGACTTAACATCAAAATTTTATATCCTAGCAAATAACCACTCATTAAATATTCACTAATTTTAAGCAAGAAGCTAAAAATTAGTAACATTTATGGCAACCTCCCAAGGGTGTTTTCCTGCTAAAAAAATAGGCCAGTTGCCTTGCTTGTCCATTGGGTATGGATTCCATTTCATCTCTTCTCAGATGCAGAAAACTTACACAGAGTTAACTCATGTTGTTTGAAATTGTTTGTAACTCTTCTATTACTAGTTTTAGTTCCATGGAGTATACATCTATTGTTTATGACATTGAAACTTCATTCCATGTTATGAATAAGAGGTGTCTATTTTATTGAACTATAACTAGTAATAGAATTTTTTTTACTCATTTCCCTCGGGCAAAACTTAATGAAAGCTACCAACTAACTATGCAAAATAGAACTTAGGGTAAATAAAAATGCATCTAAACTATGTGTAAAAGAACTTATTGTCATCTAGAATCTTATTCTAACCTACTTTAACCAACAAAGAAGCTGGTCAAACAAAACCAATGACTGGCTTTACAAAATAACACCCTTTTCTAATCAACAATTGATGCATTACATGATTACGTATTGCTAAAAATATATGAAACACAAACAGATGTTCAATATATTGTTGGAGTGTTTCATGAAAGATGCAAGTAAGCTTACTTACCACTTGGTTTTGATCATGCCTATTATTGTCTTGGATTGGAAAAATGAGCTGAATTTGATCACTTTCAGCTATAACTCCAAAATCAGCTTTTCCTTTGATTGCATCCTCATGCTTGAGTGCAAGCATGACCTCTAGTTCTTCAGTGGCCTCCAAACTGGCTAAATACCTAATAGGATAGACCCTTGTAAAGACAAATGTTGAACTACCCTTGTTGTGCTCATGAACATCTGTTATATCTTCTGGTTGATGTTCATGGATCTCCTCTTTGTCAATCCAACAATGTACTTGGTCACCCACTTGCTTTACATACTGTTGCTCCAAATGATCACTCATTCCTTTAGTGGAGGAAGGAGAATTCCCAAACAATGAGATGGCTTCTTCCAACACACTCTCAATCAACACATCTGCCTCAGGCTCTTGTATACACCAAAAAGGAAGTTGCTCATAATCCTCATCATCCCTCAACGAAAGACATTCGAATTCAAGCCTGTCCTTTGTATCTTCATTTTTTTGTTCCAACTGATTTGTTAGCATCAAACATTGAACAACCACCTCCTCTTCAAAGAAAATAGGAAGTTCACTAAACAAATCAGGAAAAACCCCATGTTGATCACCAATTTCTTTCTCTATAACTTGCTGCTCCAACTTGTTATGTTTAGTATAACAATTCCTGAGATATAATAGGCCCCACTATATTAGCTTGTGGAAATTATTGGGCTATTGGAAGGAAAATAGGTTTTTCAAGAGGTTGCTCCTGAGGGATTGCAAGCTGAACCTTCTCATGAATGGGCTCATTTTGGATGAAGCACATGGTGTTTAATAGAGGAAAATATTTACCATATAATAGGTTTGGAAAGGTACTATGTGGATGAACTTCCTGTTGAAGAAAAAATTCCTCCAATGAAGGAGGAGAAATTGATTTTGCTTCTAACTTTGCGATCTTTTTCTCATACCTTTCCTTTTGTGCAATTAAATCCTTTGCAAAAAGACTCACAAATTGCCCTCCTTGTGCCTCCAATTCCTACCTATTAAAATGGGCTTGTAGATCCAACTATTCTTACTCATGGAGATAGGCTTGATAAGCCCACTCATCCTACTATTGATCCATCCACTCAGTATAATCTTCAAATAGGCCTTTTGTCTTAATAAGCTGTAAAGCCTACTGATTTGGAGTAAAATGACCTTCTTGGGATTGGGTGGGTGGGTGGCAAGCATGATGTGCATGTTGGTTACTCTCTATAGCAGGGTTTGTATTAAAACCAACATTGTGGTAAATTAAATAAGGCCGATAAGGTACAGGGGCAATGTTCTCATGATATAAAGGGTGAAAGCATGCATCTTCATGAAAGTTTGACATTTATACTCATTCAAATTGTTGGAAATCAAAATTAACAAATTTTTTTAGAGCATACCAGCACTTAGACTGCTGAAACCAGTAGATTTGAGCTCAAAGTTGCTAGGTGTGTGTAATCCTGCCTCCAAAGCTTATGAAATACTACTAATCACACCATACCAACAACAAAATGAAGCTCCTTTTGAACTGATGAACCAATTCAAGGTCCCACTAGGCATGCCAAAAATTGTTGACACGAGGATTTGCACCCGATGCAGAATCAAAAAACTCCTAGAATCATGTGCAACATGGGAATACTCTTAGGCTATGGGTATCCTATATGAGGGTAGACCTCTAGATTATGGGCTGGCTCCCTTTGGATTTTCTTGCAAAATTGATTTTTTTAAATAGGGGAAAAGAGATAGGACTATTATGAAAAATAAAATTGAAAACTAGGTGATTCACCAACATGGGAAGATGAATTGAATCTGCTTTAAAACCTCTCAAGATATTTTAAAAAATGAAGCTAAAAAAATAATTCACAACTCAATCTAGTATGCTTTTCACAAATAATTCATTTGAAAGGTTCTTGTGTTGAAAGTTTGTTTGAAAGACAATAATGTTTTCATAATAAAGATTCAACAAATGGACGAAAAACATAGTCAATGAATTGCACTATAACACATTGGACCTAAACAAGACATTGAGGCAATAATATTAAAAGAAATATTTCATGGAAATCACAAAATGTTAATCTAAGGACTTACACACAATACGTGCACAAGACAGATCTGAGAATCAAAAACAAGCTTCGTTATTGAAAAATAGGAGATAACTGCATTACAAATCTCAAGAACTCATTAGTTACAAAGTAAGAATGAACTTCCTCAACAATCTCCAAACCAAGAACTCCCCAATAATGAAAGGAGAGGACTTATAGAAAAGTCTCCAAAATTCGAATTTGAATCTTAGCTCCAAAAATCTGATGTGTTTTCCACCTTTTTCTCCAAACAAGGCATGAAACTACCAACCAACTCTACCAAGAGTTGTGAAAATATCAACAACCTTGTGAGTCGTATGCAAATGAAAACTCCTCCAGATTAGGCTCAAAACTGAATGTAACAAGATATCATGAGCCTGATTTTTCTCCTTGACTCAAGTCAAATCAAAAGGAACTCAAAACTGATGTTGAACTCACAATTAAGGGCTCCAAGCTCCTGATTTTCCTCCATGATTCATGCAATTTCTTAAAAGATCCATTTTGAACTTCTATTTGACTAAGTCTTTGAAAAATGTCATAAAGGCACTTCATTTTGCATTCAAATATCTTTTATTTGAAATAATTTATAATCATCATTCAAATAAAGATTTACAAGTTTGAATAAAATACAAAAATAAAAATAATCAAAGTCTAATCTTGCATTATTATTTGGCCCCTATTTTGCATTTAAATGAATAAATTTTTACTAAAATGATTCATTTTATCATTTTAATAAAGTTTTGCAAAGTTTGTTTTAAAAAAAAAGGAACAACATAAAAATGAAATTTCAAAAACTTTAGGAAAAAAGATGCCACGACCTAGCAATATGTATAAGTTTTAATAAACACTAAAGGAAAAATATTTCCTATCTCCATCATGCCTTTCTAGGGCTTTAACCCTAAAAATGAATGTGAGACATCATTCATTTCATTTCTATTTTCATTCTTTTTGCACTCGTTTGGAAAATTCGAGCCCATTTGTTGGGCCCCCATGGCCAAACCCTAGCTCATCCCTTTGAGCTCAAAAAATTTGTCTGAGCCCCATTTCTTAAGATTCCTAGAGGATTCATGCAAATTTTCGAAGGTAAGCATTATTTTGCTTTAGATCTGAAATATATATATATTTTAATTTCTAAAGCTTTCTATAAGATTACAGGTGTGGCCTCATATATTTCCTCATACATTTTATGCTTCATTTTGTTCTTTGTTTGAGTTTACTGTTGTGGTCGTCATGAGAAAACCTCATTTTGAGATTTGACTAGAAATCTTTGTCTTCAATGTCATTTCTTTCGTGGATATTTCTCTAAGGCCGTGGCTATGCTATTGTTCATCACTTTGTTTCTTTATTGTGATTCTTGTATTAATGCCTCTTTTCTTTGGCTCGAGTTTTTTGGAGAGAATAAATGAAAAACCTGCAGCTTTAGCAAACATTTCTTCTTTCTTTGTAAGGGTTTTTCCCATCTGAAAACTTAAACTTTCCTTTCTCCGTATTTTTGTACTCTTAGAGAACACAAACAACCTCAGGCTTCCATGAAGGATTATGAGTATTGTTTTGTTAAGGGTCCAACCCTTCATTTGCAAAAAACACAAATCTTTTCTAGCTCCAGGTCACCATTGAATCTGCACTCTTGTCATTTCAATCTGAAGGTTTTATGGCCACCATTGAAAATCTAATTCAAAACTTGATAAAGCATTTTCTAGAAAAATAACATTTTCTAGCAAAATGTGATATTGTTATGGTTATTCCTGTATATTTTATTTTTTGACAAAGATTTTGTAAATGATAAAGTTTTCCTTTTGAATCTGAAAGCAATGCATTTATCTTTGCTCTTGATGACCGAGCATTGTGAACTCCATTTATCTCCATCTTCCTCTTATGTGAAGCAATCAAAAAATAAATCTATTCCAATTTTGTGTTCTTTGTAACCTTGTTGAATCATTAAATAAAGTTGTAATGACCTTGCATTTTTTTGATAAAGGATTGTCATTTGATGAAGATTGTCTTTGATTATTCTGCATTTTCAGAATTATGTAGATAACATAAATTTTACTCCATATCCAAATTACAAGAGAGAAAACCTTTATTTTTCTACCTCTGTAAATGAGTAAAAACCTTCTTACTAAGCTCGCATGCTCAAATACTGTTGCTTTTCTGATATTTCTATTTGAATGCATTTACATCAGTGAATTTACTATATTCTGATAGTTGAATATTATGAATACTCTTTGACAAAGATTGATTCAAAACTCCATTTCTTCATAAGTCTTTGTATGAATTTTCCTGAAGAATCATTCATGGCTGCTTTCCTTAAATTTGGTAGGCAAGATTATGTACCTCTGCTTTGTAACTGAAATGTGATCAAGTTGTTATCTATCTCTGAACAATTGATGCAATAGAAATAAAATTTCTAGAAATAATGGAATATTGCCCCCCAAAGTGTGTTATGTGAACAAAACAAATATGAAACATTCCTTTTAACAAAAGTAAAACATTACTTTGTTGTTCTTAATTGTGAATGTTCACAATATCCTCTAGAATAATCTACAAAACATAACGTTAATATTATCTCTGCCATGAGTTGAGGTCCACCCTTGTGGGACCCACATTTTAACCCACTCATATTGATACTTGATGATCAACAACGTTATGTTTTTTGTTTCTTCACATGAAACAAACCAGTTAGTAAAAAAAATAGATTCAATGGTTCCTTTTGATGATCTTCTTTTTTGATAACTTAATCATCTGGTGAATGCCTGATAAGATGCAAATTTCATTTATGTTGGTAATGTTGGAATAAGGTAGAATGTGATTTATCATCTCTCTAGCACCACCCCTCACAATTTTGCAAGTAAACCTTGGATTTGGAGTTGAACCTAGCACAATTGCGACAATGATTCGTCATTCTAGGCAATGACGAATCACCTTCTCTCCATTTTCTTACATTATTTTCAGTTGTGTAATACATTTTTTCTTGTATTCAGTATTTTATAAAGAAATCAAATCAAGCTACTCCCACGACTTGTGTGGATTTACAAAAAAAAATTCTTAATAAATCATTTTTTCATGATATGTAATGGCTTATGTATCTTTCTGAGTTTATTCCAATTACATAATTAAACAATGAAACTGCAATTGTTTAAAACACATGTTCTACAATCATAATGCATTATTTCTTCTTTCAAATCTGCAATGTCTTTTGATAATAAAAAATGTTAAACATTTTGCAAAACAATAATTCAGTATTTCACTTCAATCTTCTAAATTATTTTCCTTCTAAGTGAAGCTTGACTATTGGCTTGTTTGTACTGTTTAGTAGTTTATCCTAAACTATTTGAATGATTTAAACAAATCAAACTTATACAATTCTTCATTCTGAAAGCAAGGTCCCATCGGACTTAACATCAAAATTTTATATCCTAGCAAATAACCACTCATTAAATCTTCACTAATTTTAAGCAAGAAGCTAAAAAATAGTAACATTAACTAGATACAACTTCTTAGTGTAGCTAGAGTATGAAAACCTTGTACGAAAGAAGCTAGATGTGTGGAATTGGTTTCCCAATTTTTGTAGTGGAATGGATGTGAAATTTGTGAGGATATCACTTAATAGAGTGCTTGATAAATTTATATGTAAAAATGTACTTGGATTAATTTCTAAAGATGTGATCAAAGTCATGATTGGTCTTTGTGACACAAGACCTATATCAGCACTATAGTTTTTGAAAAATGATGTAGTTATGAAATTAATTGGTGCCACATATGACAAGAGGGCATAGACAACCAAAACTATTACCAACCCTATTGTGGGATATGTGGAAATCATGATAGGTCAGAAGATCTACTTCACCAAAAGAAGAAATTTGATGTCTACAATTGCAATTTATGTTGCACACGACATGGTGATGAATGGAAAAGACTATGATTTGTGTGAGTTGCTCCGGCAATAACTTATGGACAACTTGAGCTAGACCAAGTCAAATAAATATCCATTCAAGTTTGGAACACTGATAGTCTATTTGCTATTTTACTTTATAAGAGAGCTACCTAGGAATAAAAACATGATATGGGATACTAGAAGATTGGTAGCACATCAAATATTTGATTATTTGAGTAACATTTGGGATTTCAAGGCATGGGGTGATGCTTTGGTTACATTTTTTATATTTTTTTCATAATAAAATGCATGATAGAGATAGGATTCCAAAGATTTTAGTAGCTAAATATGCAAATGATGTAAATTTCCTTTTATCCACTGATGAATGCATTATAGAGGTAGTAGAACCTAGAACTCTATGGATAAAGCCTTTAGGATATGAGATTGATGAGAAAATAGTTGAGGGTCTCATTGAAATATTGTTGAACAAATCTAATGATCCCTCTCAACCCTAGAATGGTACATATTAAGAGAATTCAACTAAAGTGTTTATGAAAACTTCAATACCTCAAAGAGCTAAAAGGGTAAATACAAATGTTGAGGAATATTTTTCACTCCATACAATTTCAAAGGATGATGTTGATAAGTTAAGGGAAGTTGCAATAGAGAAGAAGGCCAAAATAGTTGAAGTTCCCTCTAGACCTAGAAGATCAGGAAGATCATCATCCGGTGTTGTAGTAGTAAAAGACAAGAAGAAAGAACAAAGTTCTCTAATAGCAATTAATGTATCTGCTTCCATTGGACCCAACACTCAGACTACTAAAAGAAAGAATGTACCCCCTATTGCACCCTCTGCTACCTCCGGGAAAAAGAATTAAAAAAAAGGCAAGAAAAAAAAGGAACATGAGTGATTCAGTACAAGACGAAATTGACCTTGGCTTGCAAGAAGAAGCTCATTTGAAAAGGAAAAGAAGAAGCAGTTCTTCCACCAAAAATAGAGCTGGAACAGACATTAAGAATGCCAAAGACAATGTTGTGGACTCATCTGATGAAGAGGAGACAAAGGATGAAAAGAATGTTTTCACAATACATGTGCATGAGAAGAAGGGTGAAGAAAGCACATCAAAGCCTAAGGAGGAAAAACCCAACTCTCCTCTGGTAAGTGACCACCCACCTATGGAGCTGGAACCTTTGGTAAATAATATGATAGAATCTAATGATTTTCTAGATACTGCTAAATTTTTTGATGAGGCTAATGAAGAGGATAAGGAAATAGTTGTAAATGATTTTATTCAATATATGATTATCTTTGATAAGAGAATGGGGGATATGAAGAAAAAGGTAACTGACAATGTATGGGAAGCCTTGCTACAAAGAATGAACGAAGTTGTGAATATTAAAGATAAGAAGAAAAATGATGCCATGAATAAGTTTTCATCCTCCTTGTTTGAGGTTGATCATGATAATCTGCTAGAAGAATATACTTAAAGGTTCAGAGTCAAACAAAGAATCACTATTCACATGGCAAAGGAAAAGGACAACTCAAAAAAGATAAGGAAAGAGACTTTTGATATAGTAAGGGAAATGGAAAAGGAATTGGAGTGAGTGTTGGTTCTTCATCCCATACATCTCAAATACAAGATCCTATTAATGTCAAAGGTATTGATTTGAAAGAAATGCTCCATTCTACAACCAATTTACCCATTTTGAAAGAAGTAAAGGATCATTCAATTGAAGAGACATCACATTTGGATAAGGTTGATGATTTACATGCTTCTCTAGAGACATATTCTCCTCTAAAAGATACAAAGGATACAACTAGAGAAAATATTGAAGATCAATATCAAAATGATACCAATGAAAATCCATAAGATCACCATGAGGATACCAAAAATGGCGGTGAAGAAGATAAAAATGCAGGAGAATAAAACAAAGATGAAAAGAGAAATGATGGTAAAGATGAGGACAAGAGGAGGAAGAAAATAAAGAAAAAGCATCAAAAATCCCCTTTGAAGAGGAAGAAGAGGAAAAGAAAGAAGAAAATAATTAATAAAGAGGTTGGAAGAAGTGAAGAAGAATATTCAAATACCATTGAGCCATCAAAGCCATCCAAAGAATTATCTGGAAATACTCTTAAGGGTCTTTTTTCAATACAAATTAGGATTCAACTCGTGATTCCACCTCATTTGATTTAGCTCTCATCCCATTCAGGCTATGTGGATCTAAGTAAGATCTCACCAGCTCAAAGGATAGAGCTTAGTGGTATCTTTCTTGACTCTGGTAAAAAGGAAATTATTGAAACCCATTAGAAAGGGACTGAACTGATAAATGATGCCATCAAGGATTTATAGGATATACCTCCTGGTGCCACAATTGATGACTCCTTATCTCCTATCGAGAACTTAAATTTTTTGTTTGATTCACTCAAATAATATACCTCTAGCCTAAAGGATCAGGCTGAAAAAATAGGTAGAGTCAAGACTTTTGGAGAAAATTTTACTGGTACTACAAGATAAATGTGCAACCACACACATCAAGGTGTTGTAATGTTTAAAAGAGGTAATGGAATGTGAAGAGGAAGCCCATATATTATTTATGTGTTTCATGTAGTGGTCAAATTCCACTCAAGGTATCAAAGATATAATGGACTCAATAGAGTCACAACTTCCCAATTCCTTTAAAGCCTACAAATTTGCAAATGACAAAGATTATGCTTCTTGGACTTCCACTTCAGACCTACAAAATAAGATTCACTTTGCAAAGGAAAAAAAAGGATGTCATAAGGCGGTTTGGATAGCTTGGAGATCTAGTGAATTCCAAACATAGTCGAGTATCAAGTGTCTTGGCGTATGTAGAGAAACTTGAAAAGATAAATCTTAATCCATCCACCTTGGAAGAAGGAGAAGAGATCTTGGTAGAGTTGGAATTATTGCATAACGTGCTTATCAAGGTGAAGGGGATCTAGGATGATGGAAAACCTTCTTGGGAAGCCATTCTTAAGGAAATAGAAGGTGCTCCCAATTCTTGTTAAAATTTCTCTATATTTTTTATGCTATTTCAGTTTTCTTCTGTAAATTTTATTACCGGTACACCCTTTGTCCTTGATGTAAAAGGGGGAGATGACAGTAAGGGTGAGAAGTTTTGAAGTTTTAGAAGATCAACCTATGTGGTTTTAGTATGTTATTCAAGACTATTAAATGCATCTATGAACAATTTTTTCAGTAATTTTAGTTAAATGGACTAAAATATATAAGTAACAAAAGTTCGGCATTCAATTTTATGCTCAAAGTTGTGCATAGTGGTATGAGTTATTTGTTTTGGATTCCTTTGGTAATTTGATCCAATCATTACAACTTTGGGAGATTATTTATAGGTGTCAACTCTACATTTATTTCAATGGTGCATGCTCATATGATCATATGGTGGATTGGTGTTAGTCAGCTTGGCCTATTTTTTTGATTAAGTCCTCTTAAGGTTGACCTTATACTTGGAGAAGTGGTATGAAGTTTAATATGTTGTGTGAATGTCAAAGAGATCATTTTTAGGTTTGATCCAACCTAATTTATTCCTTCCACATTTTGGTTTGAGCATGAAAGGAATTTTGTTTCAAGTTTTGAGCCAATAAGCTAATTTTGAATTAAGTATATGTACATCCAGTTAGGCCGACCTAATTGATGCAAGCGAATTTAATAGCATATATATATATATATATATATATGAAACATTGTTTTTTTTGGAGGTAATGTGTGATTGTGATAGAAGATGTGTGAGAGTGATATTATGTGAACTAGTAAATTTGAATGTATGAGATCAGTATCAAGGTGGAATTTTTGTTTATGTTGAGCGACAATAAGGCAGAGCAATATTTCGCTTTCAGAGCTTAATTGGAACTGAATTCAACACATGAAAGGTGTATTATATTAGTTCAATTTTTGGTACTAAGCCACACTTGGACATTTTGTAATCATTTCAGGTTGTGAGCCTTTCAAGGGAAGTGTGCCCCCATAATATCTTATAACCGGTTATAATATATTGTGAGCTAATCCTCACCATGGTTTTTCCCATTTTGGGTTTTCCACATAAAAATCCTAGTGTTCATGTGTTATGTGGTGTTATGATCTCTTTCATGTCTTTGCTTACAATTGCAATTAGATGTGCTTTAATGTTTGAATGGTTTATAGCTGAATTGTTTAATAGAATAGTGATTCACCCTCCCCCCCTCAATATTTTAGGTGTTCAACAAACAAAAAATGAGTAGTTTCCTTTAAGATTCCACTAAATCCTCTTCAACGAAATGGTATAATGTTCACCTACTAGGTTATTCAAGTGTTTCTTATTGTGTACCAAAATTGCTGCTCCAAAATCCCATAACATAATTTCACCCTCAAGGCCAAGGGGTGTATTTAGGAAGGAAAAATCAAGGTTCATCAATAAATTAAGAAGGTTTTAATTCCAATGAACGTGAGTGGATAAAATATCCTACACTTTGGGCTAAGCTTTATGTTACATCCCAAATTGTGAGGCTACTATTTATATAGGGTAAATTTATTGTAATGAATGAATCCTCAGTATGAATAAAACATTTTGTTCCTTGTTATCAATATGAGTGTTTTTTCCATTTAATGATTGTTTTATTTAATGTTGCTTCTATTGATGCTATCCTTGATGAATGTTACATACAAATTTATTTAGTAATGCTTAATCTAACTTTTGAGATGTTTATATATGATGCTTATTATTGTGAACAAAGGATTGCTAAGGTATGCACTACTGGTTGCAATAAAATGTTCAATCTCTAGGGGTGACTCGGGAGAGGAGCTTGGTCGATTAACTGGCAATGTGAACTATCTAAGCATACACACACATAACCTAGGATTAAATGAACTGAGTTAGCCTATGTGGGTTATTAGGTAAGCCATCCTTGGCTAGTAGTTGAATTTATGAGGTTTGGGTGCATTAGCATAAAGTGTTTATCTTGTGAGTCTTGTGAACAAGTTGTTTTATTATGATCATAAGGATATGATGGTAACTTAAATGTTGTAGGTAAATGGAGGAAATATATGTATGTATATAGTATATACACATATCCATAAATATATACATATCAATACAAGCATACATTGACAAATGGATATGCTCATACAACCGCATTGATATGGTATAATTATGTATATGTGCACATAGAGGAGTATAGTAGTATATATGTGTATATATGCCCACATCCTTGTATTGTGGATATTAATAATTTTATATTATTATTGCTTGACAAACTTACATATACATATATATACATATTAGATATGTTGATTAGATTACGATATTCTTGTAATGAAATAAATATATACATACATACACATGTATATATATGTGATTATATATTAATATTATGTATATAGATTAATGTAAAATAGTACACATATAAATATATTGTTTAAAGCAATTTGAATATACATATATATATATATATATGAATATTATTATATTAATATATATAATATAATATATTTTTACTATTAAATTCTCATAGTTGGAAATCAAATTATTTCCCTTAAGAGATTTAATATTTAAATAAAATGGAAATCAATATTTGATTAATTTATCATCACATATTTAGGGAAATCAAATTATTTCCTAAGTATTATGAAATTGACCTTCTCTTATTTCATCATGAATAAAGTCGAAGTAAATAACCCATCCAAAGGATTTAAAACCTCGGCAATTCGAATGAAGGGAAATATTAGTTCAATAAACATTATACTTCATAAAGTCTAAATTCAAGTATTTGGAAAACAGAAATGTACTTACCGTGAAATATGGAAAATACGACTGGAGAAATTCACATGCATGTTGAAGTGCACATCCATGAGGAAATGTAGACATGGCTTGCAGTGTGTCAATGGACGCCTGGAATTAGGGATTGAAATAAGATATCTAAGTAAAACTTTGTCTCTAAAAATATCTCTCACCTATTGAATCGTGCCATTGCTGAAGGTGTCGATTCTTCCTCTTTGAATGGAGCTAGTTTGAATCTTTCTTTACCTGGTGCCAATTTGAAGGTTGAATCATCTTCTTAATTCACTGAGTATGGGGTTTTTCTATCCGCCACATACTATTTGAAGCAGTCAATAAAATACCTCTCAATCACCATGCCTTCTCATGAGGAATGCGTTGCGGAATGAGGCTCTATGTAAAGTCGTCATTCTGCTAGGATTCATCATTCATTTTTCATTCATCAAATTCATTCCTTCTGCAATTATAATTATTCTCATTGTCTAGATTGAGCTTTCATATTGCAAGAGTATGTTATCAATCTTTGAGAAGAGAAAAATATTCATAATTTTGAGTGTCATTCCTTCATACTATTGGAAGTGTGAATCATTGTAATTCTAAGTGTCTTTCTTCATACCATTGGAAGTGTGAATCATCATAATTTTGAATCATAATTGAGAAGTTGACCAGTTGTGTATCAATTATTGAGTGAGAATTTTTTGAGAGGGAAACATAGTTAAAACAAAGGATTTTCGTTAGTCTAGAAGTGCTTCAAGTACAAACCATTTCATCATCAACAGAGGAAATCTTAAACCAGGCATGGATTATTATTCCTTTATACATTTCATCTTTAAATCTTTGATTTATTATGGAGTCATGTTCAATATCTTTTTTTAGATAGATAAGGTTAATTACTTTTCTATGTTGAAAAAGGAAGTTTTCAATAGACTACCCAATAGCTTGCATACAGTGAATATGTCATACAAGATGCATGTTTATTGAGAAGAGTATTTATTTTTTTTGAAAGGTAGATGGTGTAGTTTGTGTTGTTGCATTACTTGTATGATCTCTATATAAGGAGAATATGGTTGTAATTAGTTACTAAATACTAGGAAAAAAATGAAAGCATTAAGTCAAGTAATGACCCACAACTTAAGTTATTAGGTCAACTTAGATAGCTTGAGTTACTCCTAGGATAAATATTTCTAGTATAGGAGGGGAATTTGTGATTACTTGTAATGTTGTTTCATTTCTAGTAGTTTAGTTTGTTGTAGGATGTCTAGGGTATGAATTATCCAGCAAAGGACAAAACCTACGTGTAGTGTAAGATAGCCCTAAGTCAAATCAGCCCTGAGTAGTGTATATGATAGATGACCTTCATTCAAAGTACTGAATGAGAACTCTTTGATCAAAGTAGTGCAATGTACGACATCCACTTAGATTGTGTGATGCTTGAGACTACACTGTCAGTTCATCATGGTCCTTGTACTAGTATGAGATTGTGAAATAGCAAGGTTCTAGTTGTGTAGGACACAACACTATGCTCAGTTGGTTTATAGTATTGGTTACCCAACCAATCTCTTCATTGAAGGGAGGGCCATCTATCAAATGATAGATGTGTGGGGGACCACATTATAAGTCTGTGGTTGGCAGAAAAGCACCCGAGTGATGCTTCTCCTCCTTTGAAGGCTACTAGCACACCAAGATTTGAAAGGACAGATTCCTGGACCTTCTTATTACTATTTGTTCTAAATCTCATTGGAGCTATGATAGTTAAGGTAATTTTCTCGTTACTTGAACTTGTGAAGTTATTTTAATGAAAATGAATCTTTATTGTAATTTTAATATGATATCTTGTTCATATATTATCAATTATAGAAAGAAAAATTATGTTGCAATGGCTTGTTAGCATGCTTATTTACTCCTTTGATGTAAATTTGGAAAAAAATTATTTTACTGAAGGGTCGGTTCGTTACACTTAAAATTGATAGGGTGATCCTAAAGGTATCCTAAATAGGATTTAAGATGTTGAAAATAAGGAAATATAAAAGTTTGTAGTTGAATCCAATGTGAGCTTAACCTCAAATGTTATCATTGGGTTAAAGACTGACCAATTGAACTAATGACCTATTATATAGCTAATAATGACATCATTGCAAGAAGTGTAAGATGAAATCAAGCACATATTATTTAAAAAATGATTTAGCTAATAAGGTTATCAAAATATTCTTACATGTTTAACTACTACAACATGAACTATGAATATACAAGAATTAATTATAAACTTTTGGTAAAGATTTTTGTTTGTTTAAAGTGTGTGATTGAACCACTTGTTTCTTGGGCTAGATCCAATGGGTTACAAAGAAACAATTCATTAGAAGGGGAAAAAAATAACTAGAATCATAGATAAGTTGATCTAAGCATAAAATACATCAGGTCCATAGTTATCAAAGACACAATATACTTAATAATCCAATATTATAGTAGATAAAACCACATGTAAGGAAGATATAATCATCACAAGGCTTATAATATTTTAAAAATGTTTCTACGTTTCTCAAATCTTCAATACATTCATATCATCAAGTATGATAGAGTGAACCTTGACATAATGTAGTGCATTTCCTTGAAAGTATGTAAACACCCATTACAATATTCTAACATGTAGATGCTTCGAAAATGCATTATCCTTTTGTACTAGATGTTCAACACTTGAAATCATAAAATATGCCTAGCACATAAATAAATCTAGTAAAAATAATGATGATAAATCCTTGTGATGTCAAAAAGATACTATTTATAACAATACATAATTTACACCATTTTTTACTAACAATAATTAGTAGCAAATCTAGACATTCAAGATAGCCTATCGCATTAATGGCAGTCCATAGGAGATATCACCAACTATTGCTAAAAAATCCAAAGTGTTCTCATGACATTAGATATAATTTTTTGGGTGGAAAAATAGCTTTAGAATGCTACATAATCGAATCTAAAATTAATAGAGCTATCTATAAGCTGTTTGGATAGTTGGACATGCATGTTAAGGGTTTTCAAGCATTACAAGGCCTTTTAGTAGGTTATCAAGTCTAGGAAGGACCTTAGAACCAAATGTGGGATTTTGGGTGCTTGAAAAGACATTGAGCCTAGGAGGGACATGAGGAATTACACCTAAGTGGATGAGATTTGGGAGTGGTTAGGGGAGTGGAAATGGAACCATCAAGGAGAGTGAAGGGTAAGTTTGAAGATTGAGTCCCAAACAGTATTACAAACTAGGGATGGGAGAAATGCAAAGATTGAGGTTAGAGAGGAATTTAAAACTAAGATTAGGAATGGGATGAGGAAGAGGAACTAAAGGGACCAAGACATGGGACAAACCTAGTATCAAGAAATTATTGTTAGGGTTCAAGGTTAACCTATAGGTTTTTAGTTCAATGGTGAGGAGAAAGGAAGATGAAAATTGGACTGTAGAGTCTAAGAACCTTGCACTTAGGACATGATGCAAAGGCCTAGAGTTCCCTCAAAGTTTTGAGCTATGATGGGATACAAGAAATAAGAGGTAGGTTTAGGAGTCCCCATGTTCTAGGGAGTTTTAGAAATCTAGGATTTACAACATGGAAGAGACTAGGAACCAAGTGATTATGCTTTTTGGTCTTTATTCTACCTACAAACTTGGGGCCCATGAATACAAAGTGAGGGGGAAACAACTAGGGATATTTGGCACCATAGAACAAACTATCAAATTCTAAGTTTCATCCACAAGCTTGAAGCCTAACGAAGAGGAAAAAAGAATAGGATAATACATGATGGTAGGGAACAAGGTATTGGTGGAACCTTGAATTGGAACTTAGTCCAAAATGTCCAAGTTTTTCTGAAAGCTTGTAGTCTAAGGAGAATAATAATACCCAAAGGGAAAAGCATGGGCTTAGAATTTATAAAAACTTTGGCATCTTCAACACATAAGAAACATCAAAGGGGACACCATGAGGAAAAATATGAGAAATTTTTTCAAGGACTTCGCTAAATTTTACAAATTTCTAAAGGGGTCCCAATAGTGGCTCTAGTTGGGAATGTGTGTCAATTGTTGGTATAGTGAGAATTCTAAAGAATTCTTTGGGAGAAGAAAAAAATAAAAAATAAAAAGCGATTGGGACAATAATACCTCATCATGACAATCAAGGGTCAGACTACTTAGGGGGGAAATATAATAGATAATGCATGCACTCACTAGTCAAATAATTATTATTATTTATGACAAGAAAATTTTTAGATATTGACCATGCACTAGTAGCTCCATGAGCTCTCTAGGAAGTTTTTTGAGATGATACAAGTTTAGCGCATATTTCTCAATGACTTCATATTTCCCAATCCATAAACGTTCAAACTTCTTGTGCTTTCCTTTTTCCTTTGATTTATAGCATTCCATGTGAGGAACACATCACCAATCTAGAATTTTATTTGCAAAGTCTTCTTATCAAAGAGATTTTTAATTTTGTATTTCTATAGAATTTTTTTTTCATGTGAATCTCTTTTAATTTTATCCGACTCTATCAATTATAGGATCCTTTGAGAGATTACACCATCTTGTTCCTCTTCAATATCATGTAGTAGCTATTATACAATAAAATCTAGGTTGAACAATATTCTATCTTCCAAACCATATACCAACTCAAATAAGCTTTTATCAATGACTCACTTGACATTTATATCATCAACGCACACTACATACTTCAAATTATCATCTCACCTCTTCTTATTCATATCCAATGTCCTTATAATCTTCATGAATCTTGTATTGTTTGACTCAACCTACTCATTACTCTAGGGATGATAAGGGGAAGAATGTATCAGATTAATCCTATACTTAGAATGCATATTCAACATGACCAAAGATCTAAAACACATGGAAAAATTAGCAATAATCCTTGTAAGGACCAAAAACCTAGTGATGTAGGATCATCTAGGGGTACTAGAAATCTTGTATCACCAAAAATATTGCTAATTTATTTACTTATTTTCAATAAGGGCTAAGGTGTGTGGAAAATAAATATTTGAATTTGCAATAATGAGATTTTTCCTTGTGGTGATATGTAAATGCAATTCTAGGAGGAAATATGTTGAGGTAAATGTTTCTAAGGAATAATTGGGAAAATACTCCTTTTGGGCATCCAATTCTTGGTGGGAACCACTTGGGGTGCATGTTATTGGATGTTAAATTGTATACCTTGCATGCAATTACATGTTTGTGCCACAAGATTTTTGTGTTGTTGTATGTTTGTATTTGGAGCCGTCAAAGCCGCTGAGAATCAAAGGTGTCATAATTGACCAAATTTTATTGGACATGGTTTAGGTACCCATGTGAAGGCCATATGAGCATTGAGTAATTTTATTATTTTTATGATTATTTCTCCAAATGGGGCGTGGGTTTTCCAAGGAGGTGTTTTTCTTGTGGTTTTGGAAAACCATAGTAGTTTTCTCATTCTAAAACTTCTATATTATGATGCCTTGTCATTTGGGGAGAGTTCTTTGAGAGTTTTTGTAGGTTATATGGTGAGATTCCACTAGATTAAATAGAGGATTCAAAGAATCTACTATTTCATATTTATATTTGCATAGAAGCTCATGTTTTAGGGAGCTAGTGAGCTCCATGTTTTGGGAGATAGTGAGCTAGTGAAGTTTGTGTGCAGGGAGCTTGAGAGATTCATCTGAAAGAAGGTTGAAAGAGACCAATAAGACATATTTTTTGCAGATTTAAAGGTGTACTACAACAACAAGAATATTGGTGATTTCATGGTTTTATTACAACAATGGTTTCTAATGAAGATTGTTGGCTAAAGGAGCTAAAATTGAGTGAAAGAAGAGAGATTGAGGGAAACCATTTTGTATTTGATTTTTTCTGTCATATTTTAGTCTCTTATAAGATTTGAATTTTTTTCATCAGCCCATATGGCTGCAAAGCAATGTATTTTCAAAAAAATAAATTGTTATGTAATTAAAGAAGACTTTGGATGAACAAAGAAGAACACTTCTTGCAGATTTTTGTGTTGTTTCAAACCATTTCTAAGTTTCATTTTCATATTTTTGTGAGCATGTGAATAAGGGTTGGTTTCTTACTTCATCCATAGTACCAGAGTAGGAGTTCCTCAGTGTGCAGGGAGAGCATCAAATGTGAGGTAGTTTTCACCAAAACCTGTGGTGGTGGTGGTGTGTGTGTAGACAGATCATCAAACATGAGGAAATATATACCAGAGAGGATATGATGGGTCATGAGGAGGCCCATAAAAAATTTGTTCCGAGAAAAATATTGGAAAGAAGTGGAAAATAGGAAGTACCATGAAGAATTTGAAAAGCTCTAGGCTGAAGTAAACATATTGAGAAAGAAGGTAGAGGAAGGAGCAAGGATTTGGGAAGAGAGATATGAGAAGAAGAATTTTCTCTTGGAAGAGGATAGTGAAAAGAAGATAAGAAAGAAAGAGTGTTGCAACCCTTTGGTAGGGGTTGAATTTAAGGATGAACTTGTGGGGGAAGCCCACACAAGTGAAGAGGATAATGAGGCATAGGTTGCAGTAGTAGCAAGTGAATGTAATAAATCAAATCCACTAGATAAAGAAAGTTTACAATTTGAAATTGTGAACAATAGTGGTCCAAAATTTGATGAACAAATTGGTGAAGATGAAGATGATTTCTTGTTGAAAGAAGAGATGGAAAGAATCAACAATTTTTTGGAAGGAGAATTGATGGAAAAGCATGAAGAGTAGTTTGAAAAACTTGTCATTGGAGGTGAGAAGATAGATGTTGCAACGAAAAATGAGGAAAAAGATGTTGGGACAACGAACAAGAATGAGGTAAATTTTAATTTTGAATTTAGTTGTGATGATTTTATACCTTATTTGGTGAAAGTAGAAGAGGATGTCGAGAAAGAAGAGAGTATGTAGATGGAAATTTTTAATTTCCATGGACTAGTAATTTTAGATTTGTATAAAGACATAATAGATTTTGATTTTTTTTTGGATAATACATATTTAGATGTAGAATTTGTAGAGGATGTTGCAAGTGAAACCTAGTGGAGGTGGTCGGTGTGGTGGGTGGAATCCCACAAGAGTAGAGAGGAGAATCTATGGTATTAGGAGGAGGAGGGCGGTACATAGTGAATACAAGTCCATGAGACGAGAGAAGAATTGAGTGCAGAGTTATCAGAGGAGGTTGCTTGTTCCAACTAAGTGTTGGAAGAGGAGAAAGAAGAATCAATTGCAGGTACAAAATTCAGTGGATTTTTCTAAGGATTTATTGCAATCCAAAAGGGTGGTACTACAACTCAAATCCATTTTGTGAATTTGTATTCATAAAAAAAATTCCTATCCTAGATGTCTGATGCAAGAGCATTTAGGGGTACTAGACATTTTGCATCACCAAAAATATTGCTAATTTATTTATTTTTCAATAAGGGCTAAGGTGTGTGGAAAATAAATATTTTCATTTGCAAATAATGTGATTTTACCTTGTGGTGATATGTAAAAGCAATTTTTGGAGGAAATATGTTGAGGTTAATGTTTCTAAGGCATAAATGGGAAAATACTCTTTTTGGGCATCTCATTCTCGGTGGGAACCACTTGGGGTGTGTTATCAATCAGGATTGTACCCTAGCTAATTTGGAATTAACTACCCTGCTAAAACATGAAAACACTCTTAGATCATGGGTTATCTATAACAAGAGTGAATCTCCAAAGTGGGATGGTTCCCCTAGCATATCACCTAATTCTAAATGATTTTTTGAGGTAAAGGGAAGAAAGATAAATTGGAATTCAAAACTCTAACCTAAGATGATTCGCCAGAACTTAAATATTACTTTGATATTCTACCCAAAAATAATCCTTAGAAAACAACAATAACTTCACAATCTCTCATGAACACACAACACATAATTGATTTGCATGAAGTTTTGGATTCAAACACAATATACAACCTACATCGTGTGAACTTTATGTACCAATAATCTACAATAATAGGACATAAAAAGGATATGTAAATAGAACCACAATGGAAACATCATACTAATATTGCAAAAGAGATAGAAATTGGAGATAGGAATGTTGCTTTTATTAAACTGAAGGAGTATGCCAAATCATGAGTACAAATATCAAGCTTAAAAAAAATCTCTGCATGAACAAGAGAGGAAGAAGCAACAATCTGAACTTTTTTTTGAAAAACTAAGTTTTCTCCAAAATATAACTCTCCAAAAACTTAATTTTTGAGCTCAAAGAGGAAGCTTGAAAATCAGGGCCGAAAACTGCTCCAAAATCACTATAACAGCTGGAAACAATCTCCTCAAAGCAAGTCAACCTAAAAACCTCCATAAAACAGATCCAAACTAATGAAAATTGAAAATGGAAGGTTTAGCTCTTCTACTTTCTTCAAATTTTTCCCAAATCCTCCTTTTATCAAAGCTATCTTAAAATAACAAAAATAAAGTAATATTGCTTCAATCTTTACTTTACAACTTGCAATTTTTATTTCAAAAAAGGCCTATCTTTATCTTTTTCAATTTTCCTTTTCTTGATTTTTGCAACTCAAGATTTTTGGAAAAAATATTTGCAAAAATAAACAATCTTTAAATATCTCTATTACATTTGATTTTTCTCCAAAAAAACATAAAAATATAAGTTGAATCTATATTATTGATTTCTATAAAATCAATAAAAAAATAACCTAAGGCATACTATATACTTTGATATTCATCTAGGCATTTAGATTAAAAAATATTTTCAAAATACCCTAACACATTACTGGAAATTCCATAAGGTATTTTGGGGCTAAAACACTTACATTTTAAAACGTGAAAGTGCCTAAGGGGTCGACCTAGGCGACATGAATATTTCGGCCAACATGGTATTAATTCAAGGTTTGATATTTTTAAGGAAAATAATTAAAAATAATCCCTAATTCAAATTAGGGCATTATCAAACCCTAATAACAAAAAAAAATTTCATCCCTCAAAATTTGCATTCTCATTTTTCATTTGGTTGACTATTGAGGAGAAACTCTCTCTGCGAGCCGCCATGGGAGATTAGGGTATGGAACTTTGAGCGTCGATTTTTTGATGCCCCTGTCGATTTGCCTAGATTTCAAATAGAAAATGAAGGTAAGACTCTATTTGATACAAATTTGGCCCATATTCTTGATTTTCTTTCATTTTTTGAGATGAAAATGACTTTTCTAGTCACAACCTTTGCATTTTTCTGATGAATTTCATTGCTCTTTGTTTCTATCATTTTGCCCACTTCTTGTGTTTGAACTTTTGATATTTTCCTCCTTCTTTGGACAACGGCCACACATGCCATTATGTGCAAAAAAAATATGGACCATTGTTGTTATGGTTTGAAACCCTCCTCATTGTTTTGAAACAAACAACTTTAGGCCAAACAACCATACTCCTATAATCGAAATATTTGATACTTGACACAAAATGTGTCAACTTACCTTAGTGTTGTGTATGGATTTCATGGCCAAAACACTTAGTTTATTTTTTCTTCGAACCTTACAATAAAATCTTGAGACTAATCCATAAGATATATGGTTGCCTCTGTTCATGCTTCAAGCTCCTCTCTGTTGTTGAGATGAAAACCTTAAGCCTTCGACCCTATGCATATCTCTGGATGTTTCAAAACTCCTCCTTTGGGCTCACGACCACATGTATATATTGTATATTATTACTAGGGTTTGGAGAAATTTTACCTTTTTGAGCTTTATGTACTGAAACCCTAATGTAATGTTATCTTTAGATAGAAAAAATAGGGTAGAAACCCTAAGGGCCTATGGCCATAGGCTTATTCAACTTTCATCATCTCTATTCTCAGCCTATATGATATTGTTATGAACAAGTTGTTTATGATCTTTTCACATTATGTATACTTAACTTGAACATATTGTCCATTTTTGGTCTGTAAGAGCCTCTTACTCTTGATGGGTTCCTATAGCTTTCATTAATATGTGCAACAATGCATTTCCCTCGGCATAATTTCTTTTTGATCTTTGTATCACCATAAGAAATAGTGTTGTATGATGTCAAGCTACTTTATTTAAAGCACCTGAATAATTCTTTGTTTTCACTTGATGAAGTACTAAATTAATGAACATTCTTTCTCTTTTATCCTTTAGATTATTACCATGTAGTTATCCTATATGAGACATATATCAGCTTGTATTGATAATTTTGAGTATGCACATGCAACCCATATCATTGTTCAATCCTCTTCCACCTTTCAATTCAAACACCATCTTCAGGTGGCTCTATATAAAATATTGATTGTATATCATGTGTATATATGTTAGTTTTCATTGAAACTCTTGTAATACATGATATCTTTCCCCCTCAATGTATATTATAATTTCCCAATGTTAGCATAGTTAATTATTTCCTATTTAGGCACTCAACACATTATTTTTCTAAAAATGCAAATACCAATTTGCATCAAATTTGTAGCAACATTGATGTTCGTATAGAAAAAGGCTACATCCTGTAGCTTTATCTTGATAAAACTATAGCTTTATGCTACTCTTCATGCATTTTTATAATCTCCCAGGCAACAAATGCTGATGAATCAATCTTTTTCAAAGAGATATTTTCTTGAAATATAATCACTTAATGATGATGCTTAAAGCCTCTCGATTTCACAATTTTTATTTATGGATTTCATATGTATGCATGCTCACTATATTTAAACAATGAAATACTTGTTGCACTAGTTAATGAACAACTGAAAACAACATAAATATTATGAGAAAAGCATATGTGGCAGCAAGAATTTATTTCAAAACTAGAAGTGTTAAATGCCTTTGATGTATTTCATTCATCTTTGAACTCAATTGAGCTCTTGTTTACTCTTAATCCTCATTTCATTGCTTTCAGATTTGATTGTTATGAGTAGCCAATGGTCTTAATGTTTTCATGATTGATAAATATTTCACTCCTTTAGTGAATGCCTCATGTGAGCATGGTGAATGTATCTCCCTCCTCATAGCCCCACTTGGATGTTGAGGGGCAACATGTCGAGCTCAACCCTTGTGGGAGCCTATTTTACACCACATGCTTTATGATATTCAAAACATATCAGCAACATGGTTTTTCCTATACCTGCACACAAAATAAAGAATGAAGCTTAAGATTCCATGATGTTACACTTGTAGTCCTTATTGTACTCTTTCATATTCATTCAACTGATTCAATATGTTGTAGGGAATGAATTATATCTCTGTTGGTAGAGCACATAGTGTAGTCCATATCTGGAGCTCTAACAATCCCCTTTCCATGACGCAGGTTCAACCAAAAATGGGAGCAAGGATGAGACAAATGCAAAGAGATTAGTTGAAGACCGACAAATAGGAAATGAAGGATATTCTCTATGTTATCTGCTTCCTTTCTTTTATCTTTAGTTGTATAATTCATTCCTTGTAATTTATTATTCTAGCTATTTTCACAGCTTGTGTGGGACATTTAATTTATCTTTTCCACTTCCATTCAAAAGAAATGTAACAATTGCAATTTTATACAATTCATTTGTATTTGGAAAAAAAATAAAATACTATAATATGAATGAGATTTGTAAAATAAATGAAAGCAACAATTATGCTTAATCATTTATGCATTCTCCTTTGTATTTCATTTATGCTACAAGACATTGAAAAATAACTCTGAAACTTAACCTACTTAAAACAATCGCAATCCAAAACTGAACCTTGATAAAAGTTGATACAAACAGTAGCTTAAGCAATACAAAATTAAACTGAAACTTTCCCTTTAAAATGAATTAGAACTAATTAGCTCTGTTAATTGAGCTGTAGTAAAAATTGGTAACAAGTTGCATGTGCAGTCATGTTAGATTGTATGCCTTGTATGTTTGTGCCACAAGATTTGCATGTTGTTGCATGTCTGTACTTGGAGTCGTCGGAACCATCAAGAATCAAAGAATGTTTCATAATTGACCAAATTTGATTGGCCATGGTTTAGGTGCCCATGTGAAGGCAATATGAGCATTGAGTAATTTTATTATTTTTATGATTATTCCTCCAAATGGGGCGTGGTTTTTCTAAGGAGTTGTTTTTCTTATGGTTTTGAAAAACCATAGTGGTTTTCTCATTCTAAAATTTCTATATTATGATGCCATGCCATTTAGTGAGAGGGATTTGGGATTTTTTGTAGGTGATATGGGGAGATGTTGTTAGATTAAAGAGAGGATTGAGAGGATTTGAAGACTCCATTATTGTAGATTTATATTTGCATAGAAACTAATTTTTTAGGGAGCTAGTGAGCTTCATGTTTTGGGATATAATGAGCTAGTGAAGTTTGTGTGAAGGGAGCATGACAGATTCAGTTGAAAGAAGGTTGAAATATATCAAGACATATTTTTTGTAGGTTTGAAGGTGTACTATAGCAACAGGAATATTGGTGATTTCATGGTTTGATTACAACAGTGGTTTCTAATGAAGATTGTTGGCTAAAGGAGCTAAAATCGAGTGAAAGAAGAGAGATTGAGGGAAAACATTTTGTATTTGATTTTCGTTGTCATATTTTATTCTCATATTATATGGCTGAAAAGAAATTTATTTTCAAAAATTCTTTTTTGTTATGTAATTGAAGAAGATTTTGGATGAACAAAGAACACTTCTTACAAATTTTTGTGTTGTTTCAAACCATTTCTAAGTTTCATTTTTAGATTGTTGTGATTATGTGAATGAGGTTTGGTTTCTTACTTCATATCCTAGTTATTATATTTTTTATTAGGAATTCAAATACCACCTTGGATGTAGCATTGTGGAGTGGAATTGCCTCAATCCACTTGGTCAAGTAGTCAGTGGCTACAAAAATCCATTTTTAACCATTGATAGCTATTTATTGGATTCCCTAATAAATTATAACTTCCTCTATTGAAATAAACTTCAGGTATGGATATTGTGAGGGTAAGTAAACCTATGAACTTCAACTTACAAAAAAACCTTTAGAAAGCATCATATTTTTGTACCATTTCAACCACATCCTTAAACAAATTGGTCCACTAAAATCCTACCCTAATTATCTTATGATTAGTGGTTTTATCTTTTAAGTTTCCTCCACAAACACCATGGTTAGACCCATTCACCATTTTTTCAACTTATTCCAAGTCTATATAGTTGAGTAGCAACCCATCATGATTTATCCATGATCATTTCATACTAGCACATACCTCTAGGACAAAAACTTTAGTATTCTTTACTATTTTTCATTCATCGTGAGTAATAAATTAATGCTTAGTAATTATAATAACATATTCTTACACCTTGACCTATCCTTCAAATGATAAGAGTTGGATACATGACTAGAATTTCCTTATTTATACTAAGTGCCTCCAAATTAGCATCTATTATAACTTACACCTCCATGTTATTCTTATATCTTATTGATGCACCTACACCTTTTACCTAAGGCTTCCTATTGAATGAAAATATTATTCACTACTATGTGCAACACACAAGTAACAATTTTTACACTTATGATATATGATCTAAAAAAAATATAGATTTTACAAGGGCATAGTCATGCTTTCCCATAGTTGCTTAATTCAATCAAATATCTTGTAATTATGTAATAAAGAAGGAAACGGACTTCTTATATCCTTATTTTTTCTTTTGAAGAAATACAACAACAATATTACAAAAGGAAGCATAAGAGAAAAGTTGAAATGGTTTGTAATGGTTTGCAATAGTCTGGAATTACAAAAATTAGTGCCTCTTTCAAATTCTATTTTATGTTTTTGAATTGGGCATACAAATAATTGTCCTTTCTTTATCATTTTGGACTTATCCTTCATATTTTTATAGAAATTGGGCATAAACCTCTTCTAGAAGCTGATCTACCTAAATAAGGACTACACTCCTTTGACATATTTTGGATAAGGGATGAGATAAATTTTCTTCACTCATTTTGGATATATTCTTGCCCCCTCTTTTGAAATAATGTGACCAATAATTTTCCATCTTCAACACCAAATATTTATTTTTTAGGATTTAAAGAAATCCTATAATGCCCCGCCAAGTAACCCTAAAGGAAGTTGTAATTAACGACTTAAGTGAACCAATTTTTTTTTTATAAAGTGTAATAACATACACATTCACTTAATAATTAACAACAACCTCTAAGGCTACAAGGTTAGGATTACTTAAACCCACACATACATCTTACATAAACCATAGCAATAAATACTTTATGAAATAAACATCATACATCATAAGAATACCACATAACATAACAAGATGAACATCCAAGATACAATCTCATAAACATTAATTTAATCCAATAGTTACATCCCTCATTCCTAGAATGAGACAATAGTACAAAAGTATAACAATTATATAATCTCACCTCATAAACATAAGAGGGATAAAATAACTTATACAAATAGAAATATTACAATGCAAGAAAATACAATAGAACCGCGAGCTGTCCATCTGGATGTCTCGCCTTCATGAACTGAAGATCAAGGGGGACCCAACGATTTTGGTGCATGTTCCACCCAACCATGTGGTACCCGAAGGCCCACCCCCCATGCTAGGAGATAGTAACCACATACCATGGACAAATATACTACTACCTCTAACCAAAGGCAGACTCATACTGACATAACCAAACAAATGCAATAACAAGAACAACTCTCACATCACTGACATTGCTTCCAGACATAAAAAAAAAACCAAGTATGTTCAGAGAACCATACACGTATACAAATACCAATCACCAAGGGAATCTCAAGTGCACACAAATTAGAAAACATAACCACTCCAACTCTAGGAGGATACAAATAATAGAACACACTCCAAACATCTTGGAGGCAACAAACACATAGTCCACTCCTTTCATAGGAGGTATAAAACATCCCCGTTCATGAAAACTGGGTAAAACTGAAAAGACGCCATGCACTACCCAAGGGAAAACAATTGGATGGCATAAAGATTCAACAACCCTTATCCTCTAAGTTCTTCTGAAAGTCTTATAATTTAGGACTAACACTAAATCCCAAAAACCACAATGCAACTTGACGACATAGCAACAAACGCATTCAAGTCATTAATCAAATCTAAAATTTGGATTTCCTAAATCCATATTCATTCAATAGGTAACGCCAACAAGGTCAAAGACACACTTACAAGGTTAACTCAAATAATCATATCCCATATTTCTATTTCCATTATAGGAAATCTTAAACAATTTAAATTTACATCCCTTTACGAAATATAGAGAAACTAGAACATTTAAGGCAATCACGAGAAAATTACTATTTTTGGATATACTAAATCCATATTTCTTTCATATTCCATTCATAATAAATTAATTGCTCTAATTGAAATATAATAAATTAAAATAGCCAATTGCCTCATCAATATAAACAACTTCTTAATTTACCTTTAAATCGACACAAATCCATGCAAATAAACTCTTTCCATTTCCTAACCAAATCTTACATCTCATTCAATTTTCTATTTAAAACATTCAATCCCTTTAATATCATGAAATATTGTTTCTCTATCCATTTTCTCATATACACTAATCAAACCATTTTTAAATCTCTATTCAATAATATATTGCATGCTTCTTATTAAAATAAAATACGATAATGAATTTACACTTAATATATGTATATTTATGTTCCATATTATGTATACACCAAATGTATATATTAATAACTTAATTATATATTCTTTAATATTCCAATCACAACGATTAAAATTGCTCTATGGAAATAAATGAAACAAAACAAATATTTGTCTTTTCCAATATAATTAGTTCCTAAATTTTCGTCTAATACAACATAAACTATTGCAAATACTATATTTAAATTTTCTATCCAAAATCTATACCACGCATTCTAATTTTATCCTTTAAAATCCCTATTCCCAATAATATAAAACTTTTGCTCTTTCAACTTAATTGAAATAATTAAACAAGTATCTTCAATCTACAAATACAAGAAATACTAATTTAAACAATTTAAATCAATTTCAATGTTTACTTCTAAAACTAACATCAGTTCTCTATTAACTGGATTCCTTTTGTTTTCCAACTAACTCAAATGATTTAATTATTTAATATAAAATACCTTTTTCCTATTAAACTGAATTATGCATACTAATTAGTTCTAATAAAAATATTTCTTTCAGATACACAACTAACTCTTCTAATTTCTACAATTCATTACGTAATTCATTATATCGATAAAACTGAATTAAGAATTCATCTTTTCAGATAGGGGAGAAATTACACTAATATTTAATTCTCTAATTGCTCTTAACAAAATAAGTATTTTCAACTATAACTCAAAACATTTTGCTTTAAATTAAATAACCAATTGCCCTTGCAAATTAAATCATTATAAAATTAATCAAATTAACATTTGGTCTCTTCCATAACTTATTGTGTTAAAATAAGATCAATATTTGGACTATAACCCAATATCATATATATATTTTTCCAATTAAATCAAATTAATAATTGGACCTTTTACACATGAATTTAAATTTCACAATTAAATCTTAAATTATGCATTCTTTAAATCAGATATTTAACTCCTTCAATTAAACTTTAACATGCCATTTTAGAATAAACAATAATTTCTCCATATGTTTATAATTTTATTTCCACTAATCTAATATACAAATTTTATTTAAAATAATATAAATAAATATAATACTTTAATATTATAAATTATAATATAAAATATTATTAAATAATATTTTAATATTATAATAACAATACATAAAATATTAATATTTATAAATATCAATTTATTATTATTTTATTATCAGAGCAGCCATGGGAAAATAACTTAACAGCAGTCTCGTGTTTCAAGCATAACTCAAAAACTATGATCTGGGTATTTGCAATTTTTTTATATGAATAAGAAAATTTCAAGGTGTAGAAACCCTTTGAATTTCCTACAACCCAGTTTGTGTAAGTGAATTTATACGCGACGCAACCAGACCATTTTACCATGAAAAATATAACTACCCTACGGATTTTAAAATCCGATTTTTAATAATAAATAGAGGGTTTCATTTTCTAAAAACATTTTAAAAACATTGTTCAATCTCTATGTTTGAATCCAAAACAAAATAATCGATTTCCTCAAACAAATTAAATTCAACTGAGGTTTTCACAATTTTCACTCAAGAATTTTCACAAAACAAAAGCTGCAAATTTATTTGATTCTTTTCTTCTAACAACAAATTTATTTTCTAAAACAGATTTAACAAACAAATCTTTAATCACTACTATTTTAAAAACAATCAAGAACAATAAAAACACAGAAGAAAACCTGGCTCAAGAAGCTACAGGAAGAAATGAATTTCTGCTGCAAACCTCCTCCAGAGATTTCCTGAATTTTCTTCAATCATCCAGTGAATCCAATCCAAAACCCAACAAATGCAAACAATCTTTCCTCCAATAAATTCTACAATCAAAACTCTCTTCAAGCCCTTCTTGGTGCAAACCTTCCAAAATTTCTTCTCTGCTGTAAAAATGCATTTTTTTCTAAAAACTTTTCTGCCCTAAAATTAAAACATGTATTCTTTATAAATCAAAAATACCTAATATAACCCTAATTCACATTACATGCAAATTAGATATTAATTTCAATTTCAATTTTTCAAAAACTCACTTTTAATTTAAAATGCAATTTCAAATAATAAATTAATTTTCAAATTTGAAACTTATTTCCCAAATAAACATTTAATTACAATTTCTAATTTAATTCCCACACGTTGAAATTAAATTCCAAAATTAATTTTAATTTTTTTATTTCCTTTCATTTTCTTGCATCACATTTAATTAATTAATTTAATTATTCAATCACTAAATTCAACCCCCTTGGATTAAATTTAATTGATTAAATAAATTAAATATAATTAATTAATTTTAAATATAAACTTTTATCCACATTGTATTATTTAAATTAAACAATCATCAACATGATTTAAATGCAATTATTCTAAATATCTATTTTCAAATCAAGAATCCTTCAGAATTAAATAACATTAAAGCAAGACCGACAATGACTTGACACACACGACTGACGACACACTAAGGCTAGGGTGTAAACTTGACACATGTTACCTAGCTACTATCTCCCATTCAACTTAACCATTGGATCGACATGCTCAAACCTATGAACCCAGGTGGAGTCGATGTCATGTACCTACAATCCTGCAACCAAGTAAACAACATCATACAATATATCCAACATATAATACACACCGTGAAGAAGGAATTACGGATTCGTAAGGCGCTCGCAAGCGAGTGATGCGAACTCGTCCTCTTCACCCATACACTCATCAAAACTGACACTTTCATCATAATTCCAATAATCTCATAATAACATCTCATGTTAACTTTACAACATCATTAATCCATTAAAGCATGAGAAACACTAATTAGGTCAACACATCACACAATATAGTTGTCGCTCAATAGTAGCGATCAAAACATCATAACAAAATATATCCAATATCAAAGTAATTGCAACCAAACATAACATAAAGCAAACCGAATAAGGAGCAAAACAGAGGGGTATTACAAATCCCATATGAATTAGACACCTTTTGAAAATTAGCTCCAAGTGTTTACAATGGTCACCTATTTATTTGGAATATGAAATGAGATCATCTTTATAGACAACACTTATCTCATAAATAATACCATTAAAGGCAGAATTTATTTTTATTTTAAAGATATAAGCTACATTCTCTAACCTGAATGGAATTCTCATGTAGACATAGGCACCCCAAGGAGTAGTAAATATTTTTTTATGTTGCTCTAACTCCTTAACCACCACTTATTTTCATCCCAAGAATTCATCCATCATGAACATCAATTCTTGTCCAATTACCTTTTGTATTAAATGGCCCATGCTTAGGAGAGGGTAGTTGTCCTTAAGAGACTTGATATAAATTTTTTTAAAATCTACACATAATTTTATCCCTTTTTTCTTCTTTCTTAGTGAAATGATATTTGAAACCCACTTATAATGCTAATAGGTTTGATAGTACCTCCCTCATCTATATTCATTAATTCATTTTACATTTATGGAGCAAGGTTTGGGTTAATAGGTCTCTAATATTATTTGAAAGGCTTTGCATCCAAACAGAAGGAGGATAGTGTGCTAAAATAAATCCACCTATAATATTTGAGCTTATCGTATGACCATACAAAACATTTATAAATTTCCTTAAAATGGCTATCAACATCTACTTTTATGTTTATTTCAACCTCTTACCTATATAGATCATTTTTGGAGCTACTATTCTATCTATTTTTACACCTTCAACATTTTCTTACTCAATTATTACTCCTATTATTATAGTGGTAAATATTGTCAAACATTATCTCCAAATATATATGGCCTTTGGGAATAATGATTGTCTTAAATTGTACTATCTCATTCCCAAAAAATATATTTGCATCCGCAACCTCCACCATATGCTTCCAATCAATGACCTAGTTATCAAACTCATCCATACAATTTAGGAAAGTGTATATTTTTTTATTTTCACTAAATGCTAGCTAGTTGCATATATTGTTAGGGATATTAGACCTTGTGAAAATATCCACACTACAATGATGTGTGGGAAAAGAAGCCTCCAAATCATATTTAGATGCTACAATTGCTAAAGCATCAACCTCTACATTTTTTGACTTCTCCACCCATTTAATGTTAATTGCATCAAATAATTCCATGATGTGCCAAATAGAATTCTTGTATGTTTTCGGTCTTTTTTCCTTGGATACATACATTCTTTACCTAATATACTATCATCTCAAAGTCTCCACAAATTCTCAACAACCTAATTCCACACATGTGAGCAATGCATAACCTCAATAATAAATTTTCATGTTCAATAATACTGTTCATATGAAATGCCAAATTAAATGAGAATTTAGATATTTCACCACTTGGTGAAATTAGGACATCACCTCCACCTAAGACATCCTTTAAACAAGCACCATAGAATAACATGATCCATAAATAATTCACATATTACCTATCAACAAGGTGAGTAGGGTCAACCTATTCATCACAATAACCAATGAAACGGTTAATATCAATATCAAAAAAAATTATTTCTTTAGTAGTTTTATAACCTTAACAATTATCTAGCATTTTTTATTCTCCATGTAACTTGGCATTTACTACATGCACAAAAATGGTAGCATAGGACAAATCCATTTAAATGCTACCTCTAATAGATGTTTCCTAATTTTTGGACAACATTCCCCACCTGGGAGGAAAATCAATAACAATTATCTATCAATTTTTATTTATCTAGGTATTGCGGTGAGTAGAAATTTTACATTATTAAAAACTCCAATGATATTCACTTATCTCAATTCCATGGAAAATAATTTTCCATAAGACTTGGACACTTGCAATCCTAGTTCATTCATAACTCAAGTGAAGTTGTATGACATTGTTGGAGTCACCAGAGTCTAACACATAATTATGCAACATTTATCCATTAATAATTATGGTGGTGTATAAATGGTTCACACTAAATTTTATATTGACTAGGTATTCCCATAGATACACAATTTTCTTCCTCATCCTCTTTACCATTTTCTACATCATTTGTGGTAGTAGGAAAATTTGGAACATCAATATAAATAATATAAGAAATATCCATATCCTTAGGTTTTGAAATCTTGAGAAGTTCACCTACTTGCACGAAGTTGTTAACTTGACTTAAAAATTGTAGCATATCAATAGGGTGATAACTTGGAAGAGGTGTATCATGTGAAATAGTTATATTATTTGTATTAGGAATAGAATGCATCATTACATTATGGAAAATAACATCCTTATCTTGTAGTTACTTCTTCTCTTAAACTCTAATCAGTTCCAATGGTATTGCTAAACCTTTCTTGGATTTCTCATTAGGGATCTTTGTCTCTAAAATTGGTTTTGCACCTAATTCTGTAGCACACTCTTAAATTTTGGGCATATATTTCTTCTTTGTTGGCTACTACACCAAGATTTTTTCCTCCGTCACTTTCTTATTTGGTATATCATATCAAACTTCAATATCTACCTTTTTCTTCTCCTTTTCAACTTTCAAATCATCTTTACTACTTTAACAATTTGTCCCTATATTTGTACTTTCCTATTTAGTTGTTGATACCCATTTTTTGCCTACACTATTTTTTAATTATTGAGGACCTTTATATCCTCATTAGAGGTATTCATTATTTTATATTTTTACTTCATAATTTCTCTTAGATATTAAAAAGCATGAGTAGGTAGCTTATATTAATTCAAACTAGAACCACAATCATATTGAAGTATCTGGTCATTTGCATCATAGATATCAATCAACTCATACTCGAAAACATCTAGTTGGTCAATGTCATCCTCATAGTATTCAACACTGCCTTTTTTATTTGGAAACTCTTCCTATTTTCTCATTGAAAGAGAAACCACATAATTAGATGGATAATAAGGAAGGAAGCAAGATTTACACCAAGAAGCTAAATCTTGTAAATTCACATGCTCTTTCCTCAATTGGTCCATTTTTTCCTTATCTTGTTGCCTAATAGGTGTTTTCTTAGTCCCTATCATTCTATTGCGGTCTCTTAGACCAATCAATATTATAAGGCCTATGTATCATTTTCCCTTCATTAGAATGAGTTTCTATATTTCAAGATGGAATCTATTTCTCATTCCTCACTAATTTTTATGATAGATACTTCATGACACTTATCAACTTATCCAATTTATCCTCAACAAATAATAGCTTACTAGATATAGCCCTAACTATTTGTGATATTTTTATATATGATCTCTTGATGCATTTACTTGAATCCCCCATATTACTCTCAATGTTTATATCTATGGAATAGGATTCCATAAATGTTTGTGGACTCTTATCCCATAAAGAATACCCAATATTTGAATCAAATGCACTGCAATAAAGAACAAGGTACATTAACTCATTAAGCTTAATATGTAGTGGTACTTGTAGACACCTAAAAATATCTAACACATTCTTCTAATTCATAATTTGTCATCATCATCACTCATCACCCATTTCATCACTATTAATTAAATTATTTTTAATTATTTGATTAAACTAACCCATTTCCCACATTAATTAAATAATTTTTAATTATTTCATCATTTTCATTCATCACCTTTAATAAAATTAATTTTAATTATTTAATTAATTAATCATTTTTCCTCATCCACTTTAAGTAATTATTTTTAATTATTTATTTAATTCCCAATTATTCTTCCATCTCCATAATTTAATTATTTAATTAGATCTTGCATTATCTTCTTATCCAAAAAATTAAATAATTTTTAATTGTTTAATTAAAATCATTCATCCTCCTCATCCACATAATTAAATAGCTAATTTTAGTCCTCCAAAATTAAATTAACTATTTAATCTATTTAGTTTGCACATTCCTCTAAAAATAAATAAAATCATTATTTTATTATATTCCTAATTATATCATTTCTATCTTTATTCTTCCAAAACCTAAATTTAGCGACCTTTGCTAACTTTAGTGAGTGAGTTGAACTCAAATCCACTTCATCTCTCCATGTAGTCTCATGCATGATCATCCTAATCTCTCAACAATCCTCATCCATTGATCTCATTTCACATCTCATATAATCGATCAAATGTCTTGAAAACCTATAAAACATCCATATTTTGATCTTCTAATCCCTCCTCAAGTTTACAACCAAATTATATTCAATTTTTATCTAGCTTTTTATTAACAAGGATATGCTAAGTTATGAGAAATCCACATATCATACTAAAAAGGCATAATCTTATCCTTTACAATGGATTAAGGCTAGGATTTTTTAGTGGAGGTAAAGTAGGTTAACTAAATTGATTTGTGTTCTCTTTGATTGCTTTCATTTGGATAGTGCACACGCTCTATTGAGATTAGGTCATTTTGGTCATTGAAGTGGATTATTAGTTTAATTTCCATTTGCTTGAATTAATTGATCTTTCAATTTACTCATATTCACATTTTGGCATGCACAGTGGGACCCATATCCTTGATTTAACATTCAATTGAGTTTCTTAGATTTTTTAGGTTATAGGTTATAGTGACATAATTGAACCTAGATTGACACATTTGACACGTAGATCAATGCTTTTGAAATTACAATAATGACTTTGAAACCCATAACGACGCATTTGAGGCTATATCGACACATTTGATTCTTTGTAATTATTATTTTGCATATTTGAGTTTTTCATATAGTGATGCATGTGAGGGTGGATTGATACTTTTGAAACTTACAGGGATGTATTTGAGATGCACATTGACACATTTTATGGGTAAAGTAATGCATATAAAGGTATATCAATGCATTTGAAATTTATAACGATGCTTTTTGGATATTTATATTGATGCATTTCATTCAAATAATTGGATTTTTATAACCCTAACATTTTCTCAAGTTTTTGGAACTAACATATCTTTGCAGCATTACAAAATTTTAGGAGAAAACTAGTAAAAATTGACTACTAACAAATCTAATACAGGGAAAAAAATTAAATTACTTTAATTTATAGTATAGTTCACACTCTGTTTGGGATCTAATTAATGAATTCTATGTTATGTTTGGTAAGCTTATAGTGTGTATGCTCTCTCCTTGAACTTTTTGAAAGCCAAGAGATCAAAAGAACTTTTAGTTTGCACATTCCATACACACCTAAGGAGTACAAGCAAAGTATGCTCTTCTCTTGCGCTTTGTGTGAACCTAAGAATAAAAAACACTAGTATCTTCTTTTTATTTATTGTAAGAGACTTGCTTAGGGATTTCATCACCACAAGGGAAACCTCAACCACATTTATTGGTAGGGTATATAAAGGGGGAGAATGAAATTTGTACCTCTAGGTGTGACCAGCGTCATTCAAGCCAAGCCACAAGACCCTCACTGCGAACCCTTGTTATTTAGAGACCTAATACCATTAGCCATTAATCTAGTGTGGTGCAAGATATAGTATCATGCCTAAATTTACTCAACATGTATCATCTTAAGGAGAGATATATTTTTTTAGGAGGTGTAAAAACCTACAAGGGAAGAAGGAAGGTGAGCCCTTGTGCCACTAGAGACCTAGTTATTCCCTCTTGAGAGTGGAGTTTTAATCAATAAAATTCTATGGTATTTTATTGCTTGGGCCCACACTATGTAACACACCTTTAATGCTAGTTTATCTATACTTCTTGACATGTTTTTATTGTGAAGACCCGTGAATACCAATCATATCATAACTTGGAGTCATTTTTCTATTATTATCAATTTTTTATTATCTCTTTCCAATCAAAACACATCAAAATTAGTCTTACAAATTATCAAAATCAATCAACCATTAAAAAATTTTAGTTTCAATCACATAATTAAACATTTGACTATTACTGTGACACATTTTTGTTACATGCATCTTATTATCATTTATCAAATCTAATTATACTTTGAGGCATTTGATATGCACAGTGGCACATCTGACCTATAGATCAACACTTTTGACCATACTTTGATGAATCTAATTTGAGACCATTTAAACTTATTTTTCCAGTCTGAAACTTTTATTTTCACATAGTGATCCATTTGATGGCACACTAATGCATTTCAAAAACATAGTGACACTTTTGAAAATATGGTGACACCTTTGATACCTTCAATAATGCCTTTGAAATATAGATTGACACTTTTTCCCATACTTCAATGCATCTGATATCTATATCAACACACTTGATACCCAATGCGATGCCTTTGAAACCTATATTGACACACTTCAATATATATATATAAAAAATCAAAATACTCCACTTTTAGTTTCCAAAATTATTGAGTACATAGAACTAGGGTCTTAGAATTTTAGTACAACATACCTATAACCAACATTCATCAATCAAACAAACCAAATTTTAACATCCATTTTATACCATTTCACATTGGCCTGCTAGGGTTACCCATATTATCTTATACAAACATCATCATCATCATCAATAGAAAACACTAATCCACTAGCAACAATTATCAGTCATAAACTTGTCTAGATCTCCCATCTTATCTTCTAGTCTATATTTTTTCTTAGAAGTCAACCTTTTCAAGTAGATAGTTGGATTAGAATCAATATATGTGAGAAAACTAGCTTAGTGGTCTTATATAATCCTATTTTTGTAAAATTTTCATCATCCTTTATCTTGGATTCATCAGTCTAGTACAAGAAAAAGCCAGCATTAGCACTTATCAAAATATAGATCTAGGTTAACTTTAACTTTTAGAGGTTTTCATATCTTCCACTAATAAAAAAACATCAACATCACTTCTATCCAAATCTACTCAATGTATCTCTCATATTCCATCTTGAAGACAACACTCATTAATATCATCACCAAATTTCACTTACATCCATATTTCACAAGATTATCAAAATTGTATACCTATTACAATGTCACAATGCAAGAAACTCATGGAGTATAATCCTAGTAGCTCAAATATCACCACACCCATGGGTATTATTGAACCAAATTTTGTAATACCCCATCATTTATTCAATCCTCATGAATACCAAACTCCACAACCATAACAAAAACCTCAATATCCACCAATCATCATAGAAGACATCATAAATAAATTTTTTGAAATTGAGGAAATGATTGAAGAGAAAATTCTAGAAATGTAACAAGATCCCTCCTTATCTAGAGCACTTGATACCCTTATTTATTTGGATCCCAACACATATTTTCTTAGACTTTCAAAAAGAGGTGCTAATCTACCGTTCGATTACAATATTGCTACACTTAGGGAACAAGCCCTCACACATGTCATGGCATCTGATGTTTCATAACATGAGAACATACCTATAGTTTAAGCTATTACTAAAGTTATACCACAATCTTCAACACCAAACATACCTAGGCACCAACTATACCATTATATGATATAGATTCAATACCATTTTCTAGATAATATGTAAATTTGTTGTATCAAAACCAAAACATAATCAATCAAACAATTGCACATATCCCAAAATTACTAAACCCAAACATTCTTATACTTCACCATACATCCATCCAAAAAATACACATATCCCAAATCCACCAAAATCAAACGTTCCTCATTCATCACCACAAAAAATTAAAAACTACACAAACAATCCTTTCACGGCCCAAGCCACCACATCTTATGTGCCTCCCAATATATCATATGCTACATAAGTACCAAACATGAAAATGAGCACATATAATCCCAACCATTCATATCAACCCCCCATTTCACAAATTCTTGCAAAAAAATCTTTCACATCCAACATACCCAAAGCTTAAAACATCCCACATTCTTCACAAACTTTCACATATAACATATCCATAAGCACAAGAATCCCCCAACAATAGTTTATTTCACAAGAAAAATCTCAATCCATTCCATTCACTATCCCAACATAAACACATATCCCTCAAACTCAAAAATATTCATGTAGCATCCCTCAAAACACTCCTCAACAACAATTCTTTCCACAACCACAATATACTCCACAACAAAAATTCATCCCAAAAAATCAAAACTCCACATGCAACCCATACAACACTACTCAAACGCAAAACATAACTAAAAAAAAAATCATTCCCAAACACCAAAGAATCCCATACAACTCATATAACATCCCTCAAAACATCCAACAAAACTAAAATTTGTCATATAATTCTTCATCCATTCCTCACAATAAAATGTTTCCTCCATCTAACCAACCACAAAACAACCCAAACGATGACTTAGCATTGTAGATTCAAAGCTTATACCAAAATATTACTGATATGCAACTAGGATAAACAAAGAAAATTTACACTCTTGATAAAATTTTCTCATACCCATTTGATCAAGGATAACTTTAGTGGTGAATCTTCACCAATTGGTGAATATTTGAAATCAGGACCTCCAAAAATGGTGAATAATATAGGCTAGAAAGGATGCTGAATCGCTAGGTTTTTACAAAAAAAAAAAAATTATCTCGATTAATTTGCCAATGTATTATTTTTTAAACGACACATCGTTGGATCTGATTCGCCAGTAGTTTATACTGTAATTGCAAATATTACTTATATTCGCCACTAATTTTATATTATTACAATGAATTTTTATAGTATATTCGCCACTAATAATAATTTACCATTTCATTTTAGGGATATTTTAGCCTTTAATAGTTTTATTATTTATTGTCATCGATTAGCTTTTTAATCAAATGGTTGCAAGTGAATTCCGTGACTTTATTTGCACATGCCTTTTAAAAAGGTTGTTGAGGCTCAAAATTTGTTTTGGGCCACACGATTAGATTTGATCATGTGGCCCAAAACAAATTTCAGGACTCAACAACCTTTTTAAAAGGCACGTGCATATAAAGTCATGAAATTCACTAAGTGCATATTAAATCGTTGTATCGGCGAGACATCCCTAACTGTCCCACCGATTATGTTAACTCACACCGATAAGGATTCCATACTCCACCAGGGGTCCACCAAGGCACAGGTACACCACTTGTGTAATTCCGGAGAATCATGAAGGGAATCTACAATATTCACGCGAAGCTCCTGAAAAGACATCCTATCAAAGCTCTGTATCATTGTATCGACAAGACATCCCTAAGTGTCCCACCGATGATGTTCACTCATGCCGATATTTTCTCACGGAATGAACTTGCAGTCGTTCGATTTTCAAGTGAGGTTTTTTAAAAACACTTGATCTGTGTGTGCTCCAATGCATTTTCAATAGTGAATTTATGCTTGGTGGCAAGGGGCTCTGCCCCTCAACCCAGCCTGTATTGCGACAGGAGTGCGTCGGGGCCACTGTCCTCGGACCCCACGAGGGGGCGTTTCCCCCTCGACCCCCACAAGGGGGCTCTGCCCCCTTGACCCTCACAAGGGGCACTTCCCCTTGCCCCGCCGGTGGCTATCACCCCCAGGCCCCTACTTCAATATTAAAAAAAAAGAAAAAAAAATATGGGGGAACTGCGCCGACCAAGTATGCAAATTTTTAAAGGAGAGATTCACCATTTTAATGAACTATTTTAGTGATTATTCACTAGGATTCGCCACTGTGATTATTTTTTTTTACCAATTATCCATTAAGATTCGCAAGGATTTTACAAATTTTTGAATAATGTGCATAAGATTCGCCAAGGAAACTTAATATATTTTTCAAATAAAAGGAAAGATTCGTCAAGATTTTACACCTTTTCTGAGGGGGGGGTTTCTTAAAGTTATCCCTACATTCGATAGAAAGATAGATATGATACTATTCCCTCATAACTATGAAATGCCTAAATTTGAAAAATAAAAGGGAAGAGGAGATCCATGAGAACATATATGATACTTTTACATAGAATTTCTAGAGGTTCCATATAATGATACATACTTAATGCACCTCTTTCCTAGAAGTTTAGGAGGACAAGCAATAGAATGGTTCTCTCATTTACCACATCCAGTATTAAAAAAAACTATGAATTTTTTGAAAATTTTAGTAGTCATTTCTCCTATAACATAGAACACTGAGTTACCATGATGAATTTATGTAGTTGGCAACAAAAAATGGGAGAGACATTCACTTCATTCCTACAATGTTGGAGAAACATGGCTATCAAATGCAAATGGCCTATTCCAATAAATAATTCATTGATACCTTTGTCCAAAATCTTAACACCAAAATTGTCTTTCACTTAGCTGTACAATGTGCCAACACTTTTGAAAAAAACATAGAAAATGGATTACCATTAAGAAGGCTCTTATTGCTAAGGGACTTGTCAAAATATAAAAGGATAACAAGGATCATACACGAAACTTTAATGGAAAACCTTTCCTATGGGATAAGAACAAGAAAGTTACTAATGATTGTATTGTGGACACAAATTTTGTATAAAATATATAACCCCCATTAAACAATCAAAATGTCAATCCTCCTTAAGGACCCCTAAGACCCAACAAAACTACTAGATGCAAGTACACTCCCTTAAGGGAGCCCATTGATACAATCTTGAACAAGTTAATTCAAGCCAACCTTAACAAGCTTCCAAAGCTTAGACAATACAATGAACCCCAATTTAAACCATCATGGTATAACAATAATTATTGTTTTGAATGCTTTAGTAAAAAGGGTCACAAAACACCAAATTACATAAAAATCAAGAATCTCATACAAGACCTCATTGATCAAGGAGAATTCAACATTAAATAGCATCCTAAAATTTTTTGAAACAATGATGAAGGAATTTACAAGGATCCAATCCAAAACCATGGTATAGGAAATGACTAATGTAAAAAAAATTACTATAACAAAGTCATAACCACTCATATAATAATTTATTAGGACATATCTAAGAATCTAATAACAGTATTGTTGTTATCACTATATTTGGTAAAAATATTGAGTGTGGAGTCACTACATGACAAGGAAAAGTCACTCTTCAAGGAGTTATACCACAAATCAAGATCATAACTACATTGTTACTAGTTGAGTACAATATTTAGATCATCTTAAGAAAATTTCATCTTAAATATCTATATTAAAGCTTCTAAGGATCTCTCCGACACATTAACAAGTCTTAGACAAGACACTCCTAGAATAATTTATTCCTACTAACATATATATTAATCAATTACAAGCCATGGTAGGACATATCACATCTACACATCACCTTGTATTCACTGAAAAGGATCTCTCTTCCACAACATATCATAACCAACCTTTATATCTAGAAGTCTTTGTCCACAAAAATTAAAAAATATTCTTGATAGATGGTGGATCTAGCTTGAAAAAATTGAAACTTGTGAAAAAATTGGGATACTATAATGGGGTTATTGAGAAACAAAATATCATCACCATTGGAACATATGATGAAAATGAGTGTGAATTAGAAGGGGCAATCAAACTTACTATCTAGGTTGGTTCCGCTATTGCAGAGATGATATGTCAAGTATTGGACCTTGATTTACCATAAAAAAATCCTCCTAGGATGCCCATGGATACATTACATGCAATACATCCCTTCAACATATCACTAATGCATCAAATTCCTTTACAATGAAACTAAATTCACCATTTTTGGGGACCCTCGACCATTCCATTATTGTCATAACCTAGAAGAAAAATATTAAAGACTACTCCAAGTGCCTAAAAATAAAATTGCCTCACATTCATCATCCTATATTGATCCATCCACTTTAGCCTCATCAACCATAGCACGTAAACCCCTTCCCAATATCAAGGTCCAAGTACAAGACAATATTTGTGGTAATTATGATCTTAAAGGGTCCTTTTAAGTAGGACAATTTTTTTCTTCTCCTAAGACGTATGGAAAACCACAACACATAGACAAAACCTCTTCTAATATCAAATTTGAGCCCACAATTTTCTCCAAGTAGGGAAAGATAAACAAAGAGGTTATAGAGGAAGACATATCCAAATGGTTATACCAAGATGAGAAATAACAAGCAACTCGATTGATTGATCAAAAGAGTAAAGGTTTCCAAATCATTAAGAACATGGGATTCATAGGCCATGGTGGCCTTGGTCTATATCAATAAGGAATAAGAGAACCCACTATTCTAGAGAGATAATAGAATTATTAAGTGCTTGTGTATGGTTCATTAGATAATGCTACTCCTAAAATTGAGAGCATCCCTAGTAAGGTAGTTGGATTTTATCATGTGGTTAATAATTTTAATGATGATACCATCAAGGACTCTACCATATGCATCACAGACCTATTTGAGAACACATCCATCAAAAAAATTAAAACATAATATTTAATATCACCTTCACAATCTAATGGCCTTCAACATTTTTACCCCCAACTCATCTATTGGGACCAACAAAAAGCACAAATTCTGGACATATTTGAAATTGATGAAGTTATTGTTGATTTTATGGGAATTAGAGATGGCATACCTCCTAGAGATCACAATGCAAGATTTTACATAGAACTTTATTTTAAATAATACTTTTGGGGGGGGGGGATTTGGATTGTTTAGTCACAGAAATATAAAAATATAAAATAGATCCCCTAGTGAAAATCATAATGTGGTACTTTCAAATTGTGAAAAATTCAAAATAAAGGACGTATCCAATGGTGAAAACCTATTTGAGGCACTTTAAGATGAAGGATTCAACCTCCCTAGTATTACTAAGCATCAAGATAAATTATAATTAATAGTAGAAGACTCAAATCAAATCAATGTTGGAACAACCAACACTCTTAAGATCACATTCTATACAACATTTTGACTTCCGAAGAGAAACAAAAATTTACATCATTCCTAGAGGCATGAATAATAAAATTCACTTGGTCCTATGACGACATGCTTAGATTATAAATTGCATTATGGTCCATCATTTGATAGTATATCTAGAGGAAAAACTAGTAAAAACAAGCTACGTAAGATGCATCCACAAATTACACTACTAGTCAAAGTTAAGCTACATAACTTTTAGACATTGGCTTCATAAAACCAATTGATTATATAGAATGGGTTTCCAATCTAGTATCTATTTCAAATCCCTTTGGGGGAATTACTTATATGCATATATTTTAGAGATATCAACAAGGATTTTCCTAAGGATGAATTTTCATTGCCTAACATAGACATCATAGTGGATTTGATAGAAAGTCATAAGATGCTTTCCCTCATGGATAGTTTTTTTAGGATATAACCAATTTTATTTAGCACAAGAGGACCAACATAAGGAAATTTTCACATTTCCTTGGGGTACATATTTTTATAATGTCATTCCATTTGGTCTTGAGAATGTAGGTGCAACATATCAATGAGCTATGTCAATGATCTTTCATGACATGTTCCTCTTGTCATGAAAGTGTGCACCCTTTGTTGAGATGATGAAATCACTTAGCCACCTCATGAAACATGGGATAATCTCTCTGAGTGTGGGCTCATATTGTGGAGATCAACCTCCAAAGGGGGTTGGTTCCCTTGATACCTCACCTAAACTAGCCTATGCTACTATTGCTTTCTGAGAAAAGAGAGAAGGATAACATGTAATGAAACCTAAACTCTAATACGATGATGCAACAAAATGGTTTTCAAACCTACACTAATACTTGGACCTATAATATGATCAAAATGAACAATTTGTTTCATGCACAACTTATATTTTTCATACTTGTGCATAATTAATCATAGGAAAGACAAATTTTTCTTCAATCCTAAAAGGAAAAATAATATATTCTCACAATTAGAAATTATTCAGCTTAATGTCATAACCTATGACCTGCACAAGGTATATATATCTCTATAATAAGGTGTTGAACTAGTGAGACATACATTGAGGATTCATATAAAATCACATAAAAATACATCTATCATTCATATAAGCACACAAAAAGTAGATTGGAGAAGGAAAAATACTTGTATTTTATTGATTAAAAGAAGTGTTACATAGTTGTGTACAAGTCTGAAAGTGGATTTACATTTGCTACTCTGAGTAGAAAGAGCTTAAAAACTAGTTGCAATACGTAGCTAGAAGAGAAAAAGAACTAACTTAAAGCTACCCTCAGCCTTGCCTTTTATGCTGCTCAATAGTTGCATAATGATAGAAACATGTGCTTGTTGGGTCAAACCTCCTTTGGGCATCGAAAACTGAAAACCCTATTTTGCAGCCCTAAAAAGTGCTCCAAAAAGGTGTTAGAATAAAGAAAAAGTCTTCCCTTCACCCTGCCCACCACTAAGGCACCCTTGAAAATCTCCTAAATGCTTGTAGGTGCTCCAAAATAAGTTAAAACTGCAACTTTATTCTCTCCATTAGTTTTGCAACTCATTCAACCTCTTCCTAGATATTTTCCAACCGCTCAAGGCTACACATTACTTCATCTAAACTGCCTTGACTTTTTGATACCTACCATTTTTCATTTTTTTCTTCATCATTCAACTTTGTTTGTGGGGTCAATAAAGATCTTATGTTGGTATTGCCACCATCCTTTTAAACATATCATTAACTTTATGGATGTACTGCCCATTTTGCTTTACCTTACCGTTACATTCACATCCATGACTCCTTTTCTTGAAATGTTTTTCTTGAGATGTATGTGTGATTTGAAGGATTCCTCTAGTTAGAAGCTTGATAGAATTCTTAATTTATTCCCTCTTAACTACCATGCAAGATACAACATTATCAGCCTCACTATGGAGATTATGACATCATAAATCATCTTTCTTCTACCCATATCATTGTAGACTACTTTTTTTATGGACTATCATGCTTTACAAGACTATACTTAACCCATTTTACTTGCTATTACATATTCAATAATTGAACCACTATGACACTATTTCTTGTAGCTTCACATTTGTCTCTGTGGATGTACATATCCATTTCATAACAATGTCACTATCCTTTCATACCTATAAAATATCCCTGCCACTATAAGCTATTACTTTTGTGTTGTCACGTGACTGTCTATTCATAAAAGGCTTGTTCTTATATTTTAAACTATGGAAATTGCTCCATAATATTATCCTTAGTAGGATTTGTCAAAACACCATTATATCATCTACACCATATCCTTTTTCCATGTTACCTTCAATCTCTATGATCTTGAATATTTAACATACCTTGATTATCCTCTAACTATTGTGACATCGGATCATGTATCATCATTATGAAAATTGTCCTGATTAGACTATATTTTGGCCTCTTACACATCTCATTTCACTATATTGTGCCTTTATAGGACTATGCTTTCATTACTAGGATCCTTTTAATTGTTTTCTAACTCAAATCTTGATCTTCATTCTTATCTTACAAGTCTACCACTCATCCTTAATGGCTTCTTAGTTGTCCTTCTTATGATTGTCATGACCCATCATTATTTTTGATTGTCCTATGATCATGCATGTACAAACTCTAATCTTAGGAATATGTAATGTTTTATTCAATCTAATTATTACCAAAATACTAAGGGTGGTGTGATTTGTTCCTTCATGTCATGGAACCCTGACATTATAGGTATACATCCTTTAAGAAGATTGTGATTGTCTATATAATTGAAACTAACATATTGATTGTGGTCATAAGATGCTCTAACCTTCATAATGACTATGAGATACAAGTTTAGTCTGAAATATATCTAAGCATATTTGCACTTATCATGACACCCAAGATAAGTACAATAATATTTTCAAAAAACTATAGGGAAAGATCACATATGGTCCTTGAATTATACATGATGTAGTCTACATGGTCAAACATCCAACCATCAAGATTTTCTATGATAGAAAAATTACATGTCTTCCTTATTTGTTGAACCCTTGCATACATATGAATCCAAAATAATAACTCTACCGTCTTTTGAAACTAGAGGAATCTGCACCACCATTTCATACTACCCTCAAATTCAATTGATCCCTTGACTCTCATCTCTTCAATGTATTCTCGATTGCCTTTAACTTTCATGCAATATGAAATTTGCATACTTTATTCAATGCATGTAGCTCATCCATGTCATGTATTCTCTATATCCTATTACAATATGAAGGTTTCTCCATAATGACCTTCCTAAAAGAAAAATGTATTTGAGATCTCATTAATGCAGCTTGCTTTGTAGCTCTACAATAAATGTAGCAATCTCTTGATTTTGTCATTTCCATCCATTCTCATTAAGGTCATCAATACTTTACTTCATAATTGGGACCCAACACTCATCATTGGATGTTGTATCATCACGGTAATGAGAGGGATCAACCTAAATATTTACAATTTATATCTGCTCAAGGGATATTCTTCAGATATTTAATGGATATCATCTAGGGCCTATTCACTATCTTTTATTTATGCCCTATGATTTTCTCATGTACTAGAAGAATCATCACAAACTATCATATCTTACCAAATTTTTCATGCATGATATTGACCTGTGTATCGATGTTTAAAGAGTATTTTTCCTTATCTTTTTCATCAATCTCATTATGTGAATGAAAAATCTATATTATCTTCTATAAACTTATATAGAACAAATGTTAACTACCAGACCATTTCACTAGATTTAGAAGGTGTGAATATACATGATGTTGCCAATATGTGGAGGGCATTGGATGTTGTGAAATAGTAGGGTGTGGATCTTGAGGAAGCACTAGTGTGTATGATCTAGTATCCAACATGAACTGGGATACATCAAAGTTCTCTTATTTCTATTATTTCCTAGATCCAACAACTTTAATCTAAGGATCACTTTAAATATGGCAACAGATGGCACACGACTCCTATAATTTGTATCATCATAACTAGACCTTCCATCTATTTTTTGGAATGTAGAGTATGAATGACCAACATTTTCTTGTCATTATGAGATAAAATTCCAAAACTATCCCTTGATCCAAAATTCTTGGGATGAGTGGGCACCGAGGAAAATAATACTTTGCTCTTACTAACCCTAAATTGACACCAACACCATATGAAGCACCATGCCCAACTTGGAAAAATAAAATTGTTGGGTTTACTTCCAATAATATTTATGCACTTTGAGGAGCAACTAATTCAAGTTTTTTAAAATTTGGCTCTAGTGGTCCCTCCTTTATGACCTGTCCATGACACCATGGTATTATCTAGAAGAGATGATTTTATCAATTCTTTAAATTGTATTTGTGAATGATTTAGTGGGTTAATACATATATCCATTCCTTTATAATCATTTTGAATTGGAAAATTGTGAGGATTTTGTACATGACAACAATCCTTGGCACTTGTGATTCATAAATCTAGAGACGGGGAAAATTATAAATATGGATATTTTCTTATGAACAATGAAATATCCATGTGAAACAATAAGAAAGGCAACACACAAATTTATTTTCCAAATAAAATCTAGTCACAAAGACCCCAAATATAACCCTGAATAGGAACTTGCATAAATGGAGACATGAGTACCTGTTAACAACTTCTCAATGTACCCTTATATCCTTGTGAATATATGTAATGTGGATGAACCTTGGAGCAACCAAATATTGGTTTTATGCCATGGAAAGAGCTTCCTTAGACTCCATCAAACAACTAAATTGAAAACCCTAATTTTTGCTATGTGGGTCTTCATGAAGAAAAATAGAAATCTCCTTCTCCCATACTTTGGTGCCTAATACTTGGTCAAACTTCTCACTCTTTCATTTTTGTTAAAAATTTCAATGTATGATTTTTATCTCTATGAAATTTCATTTTCCAAATTTCAAAATATGACCTTTTAAAACACAAAAATGTCAACATCTTTGGTGACCTCTACTAAATTTTTACCTGCTAAAACTCATAGGACTAGTAGCCTAGCATATAAATTGGGCATAGGATTCAAGATAACCTACAATTAACTCAAAACCAAAACTTTACAATAGTTTCTAACACCTCAGGAATAGCTAACAAAACACCTAAAATAACTATGCTTCAACACTTCAAGAAAAGATAAACTAACAATGTGCATAAACTCTTATTGAATTAAAGAAAAAATCTATCCTGACCTGTACTAACAAGAAAAAATTCTTGGTCAAATAAAACCATTAATTGATTCCTTAAAATAGCTTTCTTTTTCTCATGAGATTGCAATTATTTTCATGTTTATGGATAGCCAAGAGGAGGTGAAACACAAATTAATAGTCATTGAACAATTGCAATGCTTCTTGAAGAATAAAAACATGCTCACTTACCCTTTGAATTTGACCATACACACTACTAATTTGAAATGGATAAGTGGGTTCAATGCATACTTATTCAGCTATAACTTCATATTTTGGAATAGGCATGACTTGTGGTGCTTTGTTGACATCTATCTGTTGGGTGAAAATAGTGTAATCAGATTTTCAACATATTACGCCATCTAGACTTCAACCATAGCTGTGTGAGATATGATCTCTCCTCTCAGAAAGGAGAGGCGCCCTTCTTACTACTAATTAGAAGCTATAGTAAACATAAAGGAATACTTACAAAATGTACATTGTACTCATGAAATGGGGGGGATGTGTTACATTCATACTTCTCTCTTTTTTCAAAGAAGATGTTTACAATGCTTCACTATGAAAAGCTTTAGATCTGAATAACTTAAACTTAAACAACAGCAATAATGCTAATATTTCTATCTTGACAAAGCAAAGCTTAGAAATACGAGGTAAGATTTATAATAACAAAAGGTAAAAGGAAAAGGGAAGGCTCACGAAGGCACAAAGTCATTTCGTAGCCCTTTCAATGTTGAATCCAATAGAAGTATCGTTCGTTGTATTAGAAGCACAAAGTCTTCTTAGACATAGCGATCCTCAAGCAACATGAACAATTACAAGCACAAAGTCTTATAGATCCTTCAACAAAAATCTTCAAACATAAACAAATCCAAACGATAAATGTAACACAAATTTTACATCAACCACTTGAAGCCCTTTCAATCTCATACACCAATCACTACTGATATAATCAACACACAAAACGATCGATTCCAACACAAATTCTGGCATGCAATCCTCTTCTTTATTGATTAGATTTGAATTCACAATATTGAACACAAAGTCTCAATGCTTGTTTCAAAAGAACAGCACTTCGTTGTAAAATATCAAAAGGTAAATATTACAAAGAAAATCCCTCTTATTTATAGAAAGGAGGGAAGAGCAAAATTAGGGAATCAGATGAGTAAAAATAGGAAACCCTAATCCAATTGAGTGTAATTTATTTCTACGTAAATGCACCTCATATTTTGGTGTAATTACATTTTACAAAAAGACACCTAAGGTGTCAAAAACTATTTACAATATGCATATGGGAATGCATCAAAATGTTCAACACTGAGAGATCAGGAATCTTCATGGTTCCTTGCTTGGGCGTGGAGTCTTCATACTTCTTCCTAGTCTCCTGCATGAACTTTTCATCCGGACCAACGGTGTAATCCACAAAGGTATGAATTCTTGTGATCCGCCTTCTAGCGGATGAATGGACTTTCTTGCACCTGTTGCATGGTGGCTTCTTTGTAGATCTAGGATAGTTCACTGGATTGGAAAATGTCACCTTCAGGATCACTTGATTAAATTTGGAGAGAAACTGCAAGGATGGTGAATCAATAAAATGCTAGCAGAAAAAGTAGCATTGGGAAGCGTGAAGAAAGTAAACGATGTTGAGCAAGCGTGAAAAGAGGAACTAGGCATGAAAAACAATGTGGGAGTGGAGAAACATGGTCTAGAGCGAAAACGAAGTGATTTGGAAGTGTTTAAGGCAAAAATGTCAAAAGTGTAATGGCGCTAAAAATCAACGCACTTGCACTTTATGTGTAAGTTTGGCAAAAAGTATGTTAGGGCGCTGAAAATCAGCACCTTGGCACTTGGGCTCAACACTTAGTGAAAAACTAGGAAAAGTGTACTCGAGTCAAAAATCACCGCTCTGGTCATTTTTGACTAAGTCTGGAAATGGTGCACTTGAGTCAAATATCACCACTCTGGTCATTTTTGACTAAGTCTGGAAATGGTGCACTTGAGTCAAAAATCACCACTTTGGTCATTTTTGACTAAGTCTGGAAATGGTGCACTTGAGTTAAAAATCACCACTTTGGTCATTTTTTACTAAGTCTGGAAACGGTGCACTTGAGTCAAAAATCACCGCTTTGGTCATTTTTGATTAAGTCTAGAAACTTGGTGTAAGGGCGGGAAAAATCAACGCCCTTGCACCAAGTCATCATTTCACTTAGGTGCAGTGGCGCTAAAAAACCCCGCCCTTGCACTTTCAACACTTAGAATTTTTTTTTGGAGACTTGGTGTAAGAGCGGGAAAAATCAGCGCTCTTGCACCAATTCATCATTTCACTTAGGTGCAGTGGCGCTAAAAAATCCCGCTGTTGCACTTTCAATACTTATAATTTTTTGTTGAAAATGTTAGAGCGCTATTTTCCAGAACATTTGCACTTTCTACAATTTTGTGAAGTATGAACAACGAGTGTTCGTGAAGATACTCGTTTTGAAGGTCTTCACGACACAAACGCAGAGGGATGCTCAAATGGACTATCTGAGACTTTGGAATGCATTTTGAGGTGGATTGAAAATCACCTCATTTTGCATGCATGAACATCATTAACCTAGGAAACGAACAAGTTTTGTAGGGGGGTTATCCATGGAATCAATGCTGCCAATTTCTGTGATAACAGCTGGCTCCTGCTGGGGATATTTCTTCAATCGTTATTTCAAATGAATGAAGGGAGAAGAAAACCAAAAATCAAGTGCCTTCATCCATCCATTAGGCAACAAATTCGAGCATGACTAACACAAAGAAAATCTATGAAAACAAGACACAAACTTATGCAAATGCACTTATTGAAAAGGTGGAAACCTACCTAATTAAAACTAGCCATCAATGAAATCTTCTCAAATGAAACCATTCATGGGTTCAACAAAATAACTGCCTTTCCTCAACAGCTCGCAATGCCTTACATGATCATTAGTAGCTACATGTAGATGAAGTTGAGGCACTGTTTCTTGAAAGAGATGAACATGTTCAGCTACCTCTAGAAATATATCAGATATACTGCTGCTCCAGAATGAAACATTGAATTCAAACTGCTCCTGCACATCTACAAATACATATTTAGCTACATTCTCAAGTTTATCTTCATGCTCAGGTACAAGTGGAACCTCTTTCTTCCCATTGTCCTCCAACCAAGAAAGATGTCTTATGGTACATCCCCTCGATTGGTCAAAGATTGAATGCTCCTTATTAGTTGCTACTTGAACAACTGATTTATTAGCCATGGCAACCTCATGCTGATCAGAATGATCTCCTTCATGTGTTTTAGATGATGATATGACTGCACTGCATACTTCAATATGTTGTTTGCCATCTTCAGACTTGGGAAAATCTGAATTATTAATAAGAATTTCCTCATCATGCCTTTGGGAAGTTCTTTTATGCAACATATGTTCAAGCTCATGACCTTGAAACACAAAATCATTGTCTTCAACTTGATGGAGACCTTCGTGCATGTCCATATTTTCAAATCTCAAGACAAGATTGTCTTCATTCAGTTGAACTTCAGAAAAATGACTTTCATCTTTCTGCTTTTCATCAATAGCTATCTGAGATTGCATAAACTAGAAATGGGAGTCACTAGCTATGTCTGCTTCCTTTTCTTGGAAGAGAATAGCGAGATCAATTGGATTGGAGTCAAGATGCTTCACTACTGCTTTTACTAATGGTACCTCAAGAGCAAGCCTCTTCAGAGGTGAAGATAACATGTGTTGATTCCCAACAGAAAAATTATGAGCTAGCTGCTTTTTGAGGACAAGTAGCTCATTTACCAACCTTTGTACCATAGGATCCATCCTTGTGATGGAAGAAAATAACTCCAAAGAAGGGATTTCTTCAGATTCATTTGATTCAATTTTTATTTTCCCAGCAAGAATGAGATCATCTTCAATTTATGTCGCCAAGGTCTGTACAATTGCAAGAGTAGCTGGGGTTGCTCTTCTCAATAGGAAACCAACTTCAGGCACTTGAGCATTTACAAAGAAACATTTCAAATTCTCAGCTGTAGGTTGAGCAACAATTGGAATTCTTCGTGTCAATTTGTTGAAGTGGGCAATAAACTCGTGCATAGGCATGTGAGATTCCTTCTTCAACTAGGTGAGCTGAGCCAACAAAGCATGAGTGTCTTCAGGAGGTTTGAACCTTGCTTCAAACTTGAATATGAGAGTTGCCCAGTTTGTGATGGTACGTGGTGCCAGATGATAAAACCAATCTGTAGCAACACCTTGGAGAGCCTCCACAAACAACCTTAGAGATACATCTTCATGTTCAACACCATGAACTCCACAAGCGATGTAGAAAGAAGCAACATGATCATCAGGATGTTGTTGTCCATCACCAAAAAACTTGGGAAATTTCTTTCGTGAGCCTTCAAGAAGAGCATGTAGGGGTAGAGCCAGACTCAACGGACCAAAAGAATTTCCCCAAGGACCTTGAGCAGCCATTTACATGTCCTTGGTGAAATCTTGAAAAACTTACAAGAAAATAAATTACAATGAAGGAAAGTGGTATACTTCAAATGAAAACGTGAGGCTTTCGAATGTGTATCACTTCCCCAGCGGAGTCGCCAAAAAACTGTTGGTTGAAAATAGTGTAATCAACTTTTCAACAGATTACGCCATCTAGACTTCAACCACAGCTGTGTGAGATATGATCTCTCCTCTTAGAAAGGGGAGGCGCCCTTCTTACTGCTATTTAGAAGCTATAGTAAACTTAAAGGAATACTTACAAAATGTACACTGTACTCATGAAATGGGGGAGATGTGTTACATTCATACTTCTCTCTTTTTTCAAAGAAGATGTTTATAATGCTTCACTATGAAAAGCTTTAGATCTGAATAACTTAAACTTAAACAACAACAATAATTCCAATATTTCTATCTTGACAAAGCAAAGCTTAAAAATACTAGGTAGGATTTATAATAATAAAAGGAAAAGGGAAGGCTCACGAAGGCACAAAGTCGTTTCGTAGGCCTTTCAATGTTGAATCTGATAGAAGTATCATTCATTGTATTAGAAGCACAAAGTCTTCTTAGACACAGTGATTCCTCGAGTAGCATGAATGATTACAAGCACAAAGTCTTGTAGATCCTTCAACAAAAATCTTCAAACATAAACAAATCCAAACGATAAATGTAACACAAAGTTTACATCAACCACTTGAAGCCCTTTCAATCTCATACACTGATCACTACTGATATAATCAACACACAAAACGATCGATTCCAACACAAAGTCTGGCATGCAATCCTCTTCTTTATTGATTAGATTTGAATTCACAATATTGAACACAAAGTCTCAATGCTTGTTTCAAAAGAACAGCACTTCGTTGTAAAATATCAAAAGGTAAATATTACAAAGAAAATCCCTCTTATTTATAGAAAGGAGGGAAGAGCAAAATTAGGGAATCAGATGAGTAAAAATAGGAAACCCTAATCCAATTGAGTGTAATTTATTTCTACGTAATTGCACCTCATATTTTGGTGTAATTACGTTTTACAAAAATACACCTAAGGTGTCAAAAACTATTTACAATATGCATATGGGAATGCATCAAAACGTTCAACACTAAGAGATCAGGAATCTTCATGGTTCCTTGCTTGGGCGCAGAGTCTTCATACTTCTTCCTGGTCTCCTGCATGAACTTTTCATCCGGACCAATGGTGTAATCCACAAAGGTATGAATTCTTATGATCGGCCTTCTAGCGGATGAATGGAATTTCTTGCACCTGTTGCATGGTGGCTTCTTTGTAGATCTAGGATAGTTCACTGGATTGGAAAATGTCACCTTTAGGATCACTTGATTAAATCTGGAGAGAAAATGCAAGGCTAGTGAATCAATAAAATGCTAGCAGAAAAAGTAGCATTGGGAAGCATGAAAAGAGGAACTAGGCATGGAAAACAATGTGGGAGTGGAGAAAAATGGTCTAGACGAAAACAAAGTGATTTGGAAGTGTTTAAGGCAAAAATGTCAAAAGTGTAATGGTGCTAAAAATCAACGCCCTTGCACTTTATGTGTAAGTTTGGAAAAAAGTATGTTAGGGCACTGAAAATCAGCACCTTGGCACTTGGGCTCAACACTTAGTGAAAAACTGGGAAAAGTGTACTCGAGTCAAAAATCACCACTCTAGTCATTTTTTACTAAGTCTGGAAATGGTGCACTTGAGTCAAAAATCACCGCTCTGGTCATTTTTGACTAAGTCTAAAAATGGTGCACTTGAGTCAAAAATCACCGCTTTGGTCATTTTTTACTAAGTCTGGAAATGGTGCACTTGAGTCAAAAATCACCACTTTGGTCATTTTTTACTAAATCTGGAAACGGTGCACTTGAGTCAAAAAAAACCACTTTGGTCATTTTTTACTAAGTCTGGAAACTTGGTGTAAGGGCGGGAAAAATCAGCTCCCTTGCACCAAGTCATCATTTCACTTAGGTGCAGTGGCGCTTAAAAACCCCGCCCTTGCACTTTCAACACTTAGAATTTTTTGTTGGAGACTTGGTGTAAGAGCGGGAAAAATCAGCGCTCTTGCACCAAGTCATCATTTCACTTAGGTGTAGTGGGGCTAAAAAACCCCACCCTTGCACTTTCAACACTTAGAATTTTTTGTTGGAGACTTGGTGTAAGAGCGGGAAAAATCAGCGCCCTTGCACCAAGTCATCATTTCACTTAGGTGTAGTGGGGCTAAAAAACCCCGCCCTTGCACTTTCAACACTTAGAATTTTTTGTTGGAGACTTGGTGTAAGAGTGGGAAAAATCAGCGCTCTTGCACCAAGTCATCATTTCACTTAGGTGCAATGGCGCTAAAAAACCCCACCCTTGCACTTTCAACACTTAGAATTTTTTTGGAGACTTGGTGTAAGAGTGGGGAAAATCAGCACTCTTGCACCAAGTCATCATTTCACTTAGGTGCAGTGGCGCTAAAAAACCCCACTCTTGCACTTTCAACACTTAGAATTTTTTGTTGAAAATGTTAGAGCGCTTTTTTCCAAAATATTTGCACTTTCTGCAATTTTGTGAAGTATGAACAACGAGTGTTCGTGAAGATACTCGTTTTGAAGGTCTTCACGAGAGGAACACAGAGGGATGATCAAATGGACTATCTGAGACTTCAGAATGCATTTTGAGGTGGATTGAAAATCACCTCATTTTGCATGCATGAACATCATGAACCTAGGAAACAAACAAGTTTCGTAGGGGGGTTATCCATGGAATGAGCGCTCCTAATTTCCATGATAACACTATCTTGGCTAGTTTCCTGATAGGATATCCTCTTGAAAGAATGAACTTTGAGCTCTCCATGTTGGTTTCTTGCTTGTGGGCTACTTATTTATCATTTTGTTGACTTGTGAAGACCACCTCTTCCATTTTGTTTGGAAAAATTATAGAAATTTATGCCTTATGCTCCTATTGTTCATTATTTTCCTCTTCCATTAGTGTTGGTTGGGCATCTAGATTTACAAAAAATTTCTCTAAATCATCTCAAAATAATTCCTCTTCAACCTCTTCCTTTCTTTTCTATATAAGATGACTGATTTTGAATTCATAGAAACTTTGACCATTAACCTTGTGTGTGTCAACTTCATCTCTATCTTGCAAAACAAGGTTGTTCTCATTTGTCTCATCATAGACCAACATCTTTTCAAGCTCATTCTCATCCTCTATCAACTCCAAAACTTGTGATGTCATTGAAATTTGTATGCTCTCTTCTTCTTTCTCAACAAAACATGAAATTTTGTCACATGAAAATTTTAAGACTTCATTTACATCACCTTTTTTCTACTTGTTGTCCCAAAATACCATGCTCTTAAATATTCTATCCTAATTGATCATATTCATCATCCTTTAGCAAAAATTTTGATTTTCCATTTTCTACCTCATGTTCAAAGGTGTGAATAATAGATAAATTCTTCTTGTTCCTTCTCAAAAACCTCATCTTCTTGTTCATTAAATCATCTATCAGGGTAGACAATGGGACCATCTTTGCAAAGGTGAATGGTGATAGGACAAGAAGGTTGATCTAGAAAATAATCTTGGAAAATTTGTTTTGGATAAGGTTTTTCTTGAGGGATATTAGGCTCTTGTAAAGGATGTAGGTCCATAAAACTTGGAATTCAAAACTTAAAAGATTGACTTGAAGACTTAAAAGGAACACCTTGCTTGAAATTTTTTATTTCATACTTGGGAAGCTCTTCCTTCATAGAATGATTTGGAATGCAAGTAGTTGATTGGCCTTCCAAACTTTGTACTTGAGCAAGAAAAAGCTTTATTTTCTCTTGTTTTGAAACAATCTATTTTGCAAGAGACTCTTCATGTATCTCCCTTTGATAATCCAACTCCTGCTGGTGTTGGTAGGCTTGATAAGCCAACTCTTCTTGGTACAAGTCAAATTCCTTCTCTCTCTCAATTTCAACCAGTTGTTTCTTGAGGTCCAACAATGTCTTTGACACTCAAATTACCATCATTTTGAGGTTTATTGTGAGGATAGCTATGCTAGCTTGAAACAACATGGTTTTCATGGGGTTGAGTTTGGACATATGTAGGTTGTTATGAGCCTTGAGTAGGGGTGGGTGGGTACTAAGCATGATAAGCATGTTGATAACCTTTTGTTATAGGGTTATTTGAGACAAAACCAACAACATATTATGTTTGGTATGGCTGATAAGAAGGTGCATGAGTACAAATTTCATGAAATGAAAGATGGTAAAAATTATCTTCACTAAAAGAAGACATTATGTAGCATTCAAACTAGCTAGAAATTCATAGAAATGTTCTAAAAATAAGAATAATAAAGGATTTTTTTTGTAAACCTTGAACACATACCAGTAATTTTAGTCTTCTTTGAAACTAGTAGAATAACTTGGAGTGGCCATGTGTGTGAATATTTTTCCTCCAAAGGTAGAAATTACTGATCACACACCAAATATCAACAATGATAAGACAAATTTTGAACTGATATAGTTCAAATAGTCTCGCTAGGCATGCCAAAAACTATTGTCACAAAAATGTGCACCCTTTATTGAGATGATGAAATCACTCGACTACCTTGTGAAACATGGCATGATCTCCCTAAGTGTGGGATCATATTGTGGAAATCAACCTCTAGAGAGGGTCGGTTCCCTTGATACCTCACCCAAACTAACCTATGCTACTATTTCTTGTTGAGAAAGGAGAGAAGGATAGAATGTAATGAAACCTAAACTCTAATATGTACAAAAATGGTTTCCAAACCTACGCAATTGCTTGGACCTACAATATGATAAAAATGAACAAGTTGTTTCATGCACACGTCATATTTAACATACTTGTGCATCAGTAATTCATAAGAAAGATGAAGCTTTCTTCAATCCTAAAAGGAAGAAATTAGATATTCTCACAATTATAATTTTTTCAAACTAATGTCATAACCTATGACCTGCACAAGGTATACATATCTCTACAATAAGGTACTAAAATAATGAGACATACATTGATAATTCATATAGAATCATAGAAACTACATCTATCATTCATATTTACACACAAAAATAAAATCGGAGAAGGAAAAATACTTGTCTTTTATTGATCAAAAGAAGTGTTGCATAGATGTGTACAAGTCTGAAAGTGGAGTTACATATGATGCTCTAGCTAGAAAGAACTTGAAAAATAGTTATAATACATAGCTAGAAGAGAAAAAGAACTAACTTAAAACTACCCTTAGGCTTGCCTTTTGTGCTACTCAATAGTTACATAAAGATAGGAACATGTGCTTGCTAGGTCAAACCTCCTTTGGGCGTCCAAAACTGAAAACCCTATTTTTTAGCCTTCAAAAGTGCTCCAAAAAGGTGTTAGAATGAAGAAAACGTCTTTCCTTGACCTTGCCCACCATTAAGGCACCCTTAAATAGCTCCTAGATGCTTTTAGCTGCTCCAAACTAAGTCAAAATTGCCCCTTTATTCTATCCATCAATTTTGCAGCTCATTCAACCTCTTCCTAGATATTTCCAACTACTCAAGGTTGCTCATTACTTCATGTAAACTACCTTGAATTTGTGATACCTACCATTTTTCATTCTTTTCTTTATCCTACACCTTTGTCTTTGAGGTCAATCAAGATCATATGTTGACATTACCACTATCCTTTTAAACATATCATTATCTTTATGGATGTACTACCCATTGTCATGTTTTATATTAACATTACATTCACATCCATAGATCCTTTACTTCAAATGTTCTTCTTGAGATGTATGTGTGATTTGAAGAATTCCTCCAATTAGAAGCTTGATAGGATTCTTAATGTATTCCCTCTTAATTGTCATGCAAGCTCCAACATTGGCAGCTTCACTATGGGGATTTTCACATCATAAATCATCTTGCTTCTACCCATATCACTATAGACTGCTTTCTTTATGGACTATCATGGTTTACAAGACTATACTTAACCCCTTTTACTTTCTATTAAATATTCAATAATTGACCCACTGTGACACTATTACTTGTAGCTTCACATTTGTCTGTGTGGTTGTACATCCCCATTTCATAACAATGTTACTATCCTTTCATACCTAGAATATATCCCTACCACTATAAGTTATTGTTTTTTTGTTGTCACATGAATGTCTATTCATAAAAGGCTTGTTCTTATGTTTTGAACTACGATAAGTTCTCCATAATATTATGCATAGTAGGATTTGTCAAAACACCATTGTATCCTCTACACCATAACTTCTATCTATTTATACCTTTAATCACTATGATCTTGAACAATTAACTACCCTTGATTGTCCTCTAACCATTATGATATTGGATCGTGTATCATCATTATTATAATTGTGCTATGATTAGACTATATTTTGGCCTCTTACACATCTCATATCACTGTATTGTGCCTGTATAGGATTTTTCTTTCATTACTAGGTTCCTTTTAATTATTTTCTAACTCAAACCCTCATCTTCATCCTTATCTTGCAAGTATTCCACTCATCCTTAATGGCTTCGTGGTTGTCCCTCCTATGATTGTCCTACCACATCATTAGTTTTGACTATCCTATGATCATGCATGCAAAAAATCTTCTCTTAGGACTATGCAATGTTTTTTTCAATCCATTGATTACCAAAATATCGAGGGTGATGTGGTTTGTTCCTTCATCTGATGGAACCCTATCATTATAGGTTTTCCTCCTTTATGAAGACTATGAGATACAAGTTCAATCTAAAATCTATCATAGTAGATCTACACTTATCATGACACCCAAGATAAGTACAATAATCTTTGCAAACAACTATGGGGAAAGGTCACAATGGCATTTGAATTATACACGATGTAGTCTACATGATCAAACATCCAACCATCAAGATCTACTATGATGGAAAACTTACCTATATTCATTCTTTGTTGAACCCTTATATACATATGAATCCAAAAGAACAACTCTTCCATTAACTGAAACTAGAGAAGGAATCTACACTATCATTTCATACTACCCTTAGATTCAATTGATCCCTTGACTCTCACCTATTCCATGTATTATTTATTTCCTTTAACTATCATGCAATATGAAAGTTTCATAATTTATTCAATGCATGTAGCTCATCCATGTCATGTAGCTCTACTATCAATTACAATATGAAGGTTTTTCCATAGTGACCTTCCCAAAAGAAAAATGGATCTGAGATCTCATTAATGTAGCTTTCTTTGTAGCTTCTACAAAAAATGCAACAATCTCTTGATTTCATCATTTATAGCCATGCTCAATAAGGTCATCAATACTTTACTTCGTAATTGGGACCCAACACTCATCATTGGATATTGTATTATCCTGATAATGAGCTTGAGATCAACCCAGACATCTATAATTTATATCTTTTCAGTGGATATTCTTCAGATATTTTATGGATATCACCTAAGGCATATTAACTATCCTTGAATGCTTCCCTATGACTCTCATGGACTAGAAGAATCATCACAAAATATCATCTCTTGAAAGATTGGTCATGTATGATATTGACCTATGTACAGTGATTTTACAAAAAAAAAATTACTTATCTTTGTCATCAATCTCATGATGTGAATGAAACATGTATGTTATCTTCTATAAAATTTCATAGAACATATGCTAACTACAAATCTAGGTCACTAGATGTAGAAGGTGTGAATCTACATGATGTTTCCAATATGCAGAGGGTGTTGGATGTTGTGTAGTAGTAGGTGTGGATCTAGAGGAAGCAATAGTGTGTCTGATCTAGTATCCAACATGGACTGCGATACATCATTTTTTTCTTGTGGTCATTCTTTCCTAGATCCAACAGCTCTAATCTAAGGATCACTCTGAAACATGGCAATAGATGGCATGGGGCTCTTGTAATCTATAACATGATAACCACCCCGTCCATATAGTTGTTGGAATGCAGATTATGAATGACCAAAAACATATTATTATTGTTCTGGGATAAAATTCCATAACTATCCCTTGATCTAGACTGCATGGGATGAGTGGGCACCAAGGACAACAATAATTTTCTCTTACTAACCCTAAATTGACACCAATACCATATGAAGCACCATGCCCAACTTGGAAAAATAAAATTGTTGGGTTTCCTTCCAATGATATGTATGCACTTTGAGGAGCAACTAATTGAAGGTTTTTTAACTTTGGTTCTTGTGGTCCCTCATCTATGACCTATTCATGACACCATGGTATTCACTAGAAGAGATTATTTTATTGATTCTTTAAACTGTGGCTGTGAATGATTCAATGAGTTAATGCATACAGCCATTCCTTTATAATCATTTTGAATTGGTGAACTAGGAGGATTCCTTACAAGACAACAATCCTTGACACTTGAAATTCATAAATTTAGAGACTTGGGAACAATTATAGATATGGATATTTTCTTATGCACAATAAAATAACCATGTGAAATAAGAAGAAAGGAAACAAAACAAGCCATTTTTGAAAGAATATCTAGTCATGAAGACCCCAAATACAATCCAAAATGAGCACTTGCATAAATGGAGACATGTGTACCTATCAACAACTTCTTAATTCGGCCTTATATCTTTATGAATCTCTACAACGTGGATAACCATTGGAGAAACCAATTGTTGGTTTTACAAAATGGCAAGAGCTTCCTTAGACTCCATCAAACAACTACACTAAAAACTCTAGTTTTTTGCTACGTGGGTCTTCATGAAGGAAAACAAAAATCTCCTTCTTCCATACTTTGGCACCTAAGACTTGGTCAAACTTCTCATTCTTTCATTTTTCTTAAAAATATTAATGCATTCTTTTAATGTCTATTAAACTTATTTTTTCCAAATTTTAGCATATGGCCTTTTAAAACACAAAAAATTCAACAGTTTCATAACATAATGGAGGACTATGTAATCGATCTCCTAGGAAAATGAGCCACAAAGAAAGTACATTTCGATATTCTAGAAAAGATAATCTATATATGTATCAAGTGAGGCTTAACCCAAAGAAATGTGTATTTGGTATCACTTCAGGAAAGATATTGGGATACATAGTGTATTGTAGAGGTAATTAAGTAGACCTTGCAAAGATTAAATCCATAGATGAGATGTCTCCACCAAAGAATCTCAAATAAATTCATAGTCTCCAAAGGAAGATAAAACCCATCAAATGATTTAAAGCACGACTAATGGACAAGTGGCACACATTCTCTCATCTCCTACACAATAATGTCACATTCAAATGGGATGAGAAATATCAGAAAGCTTTCTAGTAGCTTAAGGATTACCTAGCATCACCTCTAGTATCGATGCCTCTCATTATAGATAGACTATTAATCTTATAATTTCAACTACATCAATAGCATTAAGTGTTCTCTTTCCACGATATGGTGACTCTGGGAAAGAGAGAATGGTATATTATATTACTCAGACATTAGTAGGCTATGAGTTTAATTATACTCCCATTGAGTGAGCATTTCTAGTGGTTGGCTTTGCTTCAAAAAATCTTTGACACTACATGCACAATCACCAAATTAAGCTTACCTATAAAGTAGATTTGTTGAAGTATCTATTGTCTAAATCAATACTCACTAACCATGTGGCTAAGTTGGTTATGATACTTACCAACTTTGACATAGAGTATATAGACATGAAAGAAATAAAGGGACAAGTCATAGTAGATTAGTTAGTTAAAGCACCATTATATTATAATAATCCTCTCATATCAGTTTTTCCAAATGAAGCATCACTATTACTCCTTCCAAGTAGTGGAAATTATATTTTGATGGTTCACATACACAACATGCTTCAGGGGCAGGAGTCCTATTTATCACAACTCAAGGTGATTTTATCCCAAAATCATATCAATTAGCATTTCTATGTACAAATAATATTTTTGAGTATGAAGCACTTGTTGTAAGAGTAAGAGTGGATATACAATAGAAAATCAAAGAGTTATAGGTCTATGGTGATTCACAGCTAGTGGTTAGACAAGTTAATGATTACCAAATAAAGGATGACAAATTACTCCCATACAAGAGAATGGTTGATAACTTCAAATAGTATTTTACTACTATCTCTTTTGAGCAAATACCTAGAGTGAATAACAAGGTTGTAGATGTCATGGACACTATTGGTTATCTCTTAGACATGCCTCATAACAATCAGAAGTGCAAGTTTTTCATTGAGCAATTGTTGGGTCTTGCCTTTGATGTCCCCAAAATTTAAAATCATGTGTGAAATTATTGGTCTAGTATTAGAGCCAAAGGTGGCAGGTTTGAATCCCCTCAGGTAATGTTGAGGGGGAGATTGTTGGAAAATAGTCAGCACTCTCCTTGATAATCGTGACATGGCTTAACCGCCTCTCATGGATCCATTAAATTTGGTGGTTGTATCGGGCATTAACAAGTTGATCTTTTGGTGCAATGACAATCATGGGTCCAACAAATAGTACCATACAGTATAACCTTAACACAAACCTAAATAAAACCTTTATGCATTGATCATCTCACTTCACCATTATTGTGACACTCTTTATTGAAAGAGTCTTGATGGTACATTACTTAGATGTCTTAACTCGGAAGAGGCAACAACTATCCTACTTGAGGTACACAAAGGTGTTTATGGGTCACATTCTAGTGGTCCTACCCTTCCTAAAAATATACTAAGGTCAAGATACTATTGACCTACCATGGATCAAGAGGCACATCAGTTTACTAAGAAGTGTTTACAATTTCAGCAGCATGGACATCTTATTCACACACCATCCTAAGAGTTGCAACCTATCACTACACCATGGCCCTTTTCACAATGGAGACTCAACCTCATAGTAAATATCTCCCCCACATCATTCAATGGTCATAAATTAATTTTTACCATGATTGGTTATTTTATGAAGTGGATATAATCCATCCCACTCACCTACATCATCGACAAACAAATAGTGAAGTTTATCCTAAAATATCTATTTTTTGTATATCATGTCCCCCACACCATTATCATAAATAATGGCACACACTTTTAAAATAAATATGTTTGAAGTCTTTTTCCTAATTTTATATCCAACACCACTTTTCCTCACTATACTACCCCCAGGGAAACGATAAAGTTGAAACATCTAATAAAACCAACCTAAATATCTTAAAGAAAATAGTTAATGGTATTGGCCATGATTGGAACCTCCAACTTAATCATCTCTTATGGGCTTATCGTACTATTATCTAAACACCTAATAGTGCTACACTATATACCTTAGTTTATGGCACCAAGGAAATCTTACCTATCGAGGTTGAACTTCCCCTTTTGAGTGTGTCATTGCAACATCTTGTCAATAATGAAGAGTATACTGTATCCAACTAGAATTTCTAGACAAAATATGTCTCAGTACACTAAAACATCTACAAGCTTACCAAAATAGTCTTCATCATAGTTATAACAAAAATATCAAGAACTAGAATTTCCAAGTAGGTGATCTAGTCCTTAAGGAGAAATAAAAAATGGCTAGTTCAAGACAAAAAGAGTAAATTTGAACAAAATTGGTTGGGACCATTTTCAATCATAACAAGAAATGTCTCATGAACCTATCAAATAGCTATGCCTAAACATGAGCCCTTACAAGTTCCCATCAACAACAGTCACCTTAGGTGAATCCATGCTTAACCCATCAAGGTATCCCATTACATTAAAAAAGTAAAGAGAAATAATCCATCCAAAAATGAAAACCATTTTGGTGGTGCCTTGGGAAAGTACCCTAGTGAAAACCTAGAAAACAAGGGCTATGTGTAGTCAAAATCCAAAAAATAACAAAAAATAATAGATAAAAAATTGCCCTCTAGTGAAAATTACTTTGGTTGCGCTTTGGACAAGTACCTTGGTGAAAACCTAGCAAACATGTGTCATTTGTAATGAGAACCATCTACCATATATTAAAATTATTTTCCACTCCATCTATAATAAAACCATTCCATTCATATTCATCCACTCATCTACCATATTTTCACCTACACACCTAGCATGGCTTGGTAATTTACCAGTATCTAGCATTACCCATCTCACCTAGTGTCATATTAGTATCACTTCATCTCATCCATAATAAATTGATCCTACATATAAGTGAGGGATTTTTCCTAAACCTAGTAGTTATATTCGATCATTATTCATTACCTTAAATTGAAAATTAAAAAACATCCAAATAGTTCAAAAATCCAAAAACATTTAGATATTCCAAAAATCCAAAAAACATCCAAATAGTTCAAATTCAAAGAAACATCCAACTAGTTCAAAATATAAAAAAACATCCAAATAGTTTAAAATAAAATAAAATCCAAATAGTTCAAAAATCCAAAAATATTTATATATTCCAAAAATCTAAAAGCATTTAGATATTGCAAAATCCAAAAACATTGAGATATTTCAAAATCCAAAAATAGCCTCAAACATTCACAAAAATCTAAAAACAATAGATATTCCAAAAAATCTAAAAACATTCAAAAATAAACTCAAATACCCAAACAAAATTCCAAAAACATTCAAATATTTTAAAAATTCAACAACAAAAAAATCAACACAACTCACATATCCACAACAAAATCATCACCCATAATAAACCTATCATCACAATTATCCTTGAAAAATAAAGAAAAAGAAAATGTGGCAATCAACAAAACCTAGAACATTCATGAAAAATTGCAAGCATCGATCATTGGCAAAACAAAACCACTACCTACATACCAATTGTCTACAAAAATTAATTCAACATCCAAAATCATTGCCTTAATAGATATATATTTCTTACATTAGGCACAATCGCAGATCAACAATTATAATATCTCTAGAAATAGATATGATAACTTTGATATGTTTTGTCAATCAATATTTTCTTTTGATTTATCTTTTGTCTCTTTTCACCATTTTCTTGAAACCACCTCGATCTTCAATATCTTGGTGTGTCTAGAGGAGTGCAAAATGAGGCATGGTCATTGTTTTCTTCTATTGTGTTTGTGGGAAATTCTTGTAATACTACCATATCAAATTCTTGCCTTGTGTGTGTAGAGGTATTTTCAAGCATAAAAAATGACCATTGCATATTAGGTTCTTTATAAATTTTGTGCACAAGCCTCCTAACTTGCTTTGAACTTCATTCTCTCACATGACAAAATAAGGTTTTTCATATGTTTGGTATGTATAAGGATATTCCTATTTTTTTGTAGAGTCAAAGTCCATGAAATAGATATGATTCCACTCTAGTTATTCATACCTTGGTGCATGTTGTTTACTTGTGATATCAAAATAAGGATTTCTCTCTATAGTTTTTAACATAACCAAAAGAAAAAGAAAAACATTTTTCCATCTTATTTTCTAATGAAATCCATAATCATCCAAATAACTATAGCTTTCATCAATATTTGACCAGCATCATTCATCTATCCATCTATTCATCATTATCCAAAATCTAATTATCATTATTGAAAATCATTTCTTCTATCCTACCCATCATACTATCTATTATATCCAAGTATCATGACACAAACAAAAATCCATTGCATCCCTGCATGCACAAATTATTAGTTTCATTATAACATCATACATCTTGCATCCATAATCATAGCATCATATACATTCTCAATCATAGCATAAATCATAACATCACATCATGTCATTATCCAATTTAAGCATAATCATAATCCATCCATCATACATGATAGAATCAAATAGAAATCATTAGATGCATACACCAAATCACATAGATATCCATCACATGCGAATAACAAAATCGCATAGAATCACATCATAGCCATATCAAAATATCTTCACATATACATCAAAAAACAAATCATGATACATCGTCCATATATATAAAATGTTTGTACAAGAGCTACTAAAATCCATGAGTATACATATACATTTGTCCACAACTATATCAAAATATGTGTCTACATAAAAAATATATGTACAACATCCTGACTAGGAGAGTGTCAATGAGGAGGAAAAACCTACTAACCAACCTGTTGCGCCCCTAAATATTGAGTTGCTAGTGCCATTGGTTGCACTAGCTATGGTGGAACCAATGATAGATGCCTCACTAATCCTCCATCTAATCGCCCCTCTAATCTTACATCTCATGAGTCTCCTACCTCTCTCCTAGATAAGAACCTAAGAGTTATCCTCCTTAATGCAACTACTACCTCATACTATATACAATAGTAGGTAGCCTCATGCATCAATATTTGCATATCCTCCACATACCTATCCATGGATATCCTTCCTCCTTCCCCACCTACCACCTCTAGTTGTTGGTGGCATGCTCTCTTTGTATCCTACTTAGTTGGTATATATTCCAGTTATGTTGTCATTTGTGCCAGTTGTGTCTCAGCCTATTGCTGCTAAGCTACCTTGACATCTCTCTCAATTTTCCTTCGATCCAACTATACTGAGAAAATTTTCCTCTCCACCGAATAATCATCCATCTCCTTTTTGGTCTAATCTAACTCTAAAACTATGAATCCAAGCCACATACCTATATCCTCATCATCTCCACCTCTCTAATCATTGTCTCTCCACTCCACCAAAACTCTCTATCCATCATCTTCTCTCTCTCCCACCTCTCCCTAATTAGATTCACCTATGTCATCTCCACTAACACCACCACCTCCACTAACTCCCTCTATCTAATTCTTGCACCTATGAGCTTTAGCTATCTCGTGAACATGTATGTCTCTCCTAATCACCCCATCATTTAGATTTGTGAATCTAATAGGCCGATGAACTACCCACAATAATTCATACTTGGGATTCATCCCTACATCCTTTTCTATAGTTTTCTAGGCCCACTGAATGAGCACCAGTCCTATGAAATCTGCAACTGCAACCTAAGGAACTATCATTGCCCCTAAGTCACCAATCTCTTGTTGAGTGTGAGAAAACATGGCCATATCCACAAGTACACCCTGCACCTCCCCATATTTCCTCCTAACTTGGTCTAGAAAATATCTCTATGATGTGAGGATTACACCCAAGCAACCAGCGTGTCTGTCTACAAAATTGAAGACTCCTAGCATCATCATCTCATACCTCACAAAGAATCTGTGGCCTCTAAATAAATGAATCCGTATCATCAATGCAACATATCTAATAATCAAGATCGCCTAAGAGTTTTTGTGTTAATATAGTCTCATAATAATAAACATATGGATGTATGGCTCAATCAATAACATGTCCCAATAGACAAGTAACAAGATATGCTCCAATGCCCATACATGTAGAAAAGTAACTCTTGAGGATAAATTAGTTGCATTTCGGTAGACCACCTAGTGTATATCATGATATATATGGGCCAATACACATAGCCCTTAGGCATACATAACATCTTTTGTCAACATGAGCATGAGGGAAAAGAAAAGGTATATAATGATGTGTTGCAGTGTTGTCATTGATGTCAACATTGTACCTTATGTTAAGACTTTGGTTGCAGATTATTTTGATTATTTCTAATAGGGTTTTGAGTTTTTGAGGAAGACAATTTTGCAAGATGGTTTCATTAGGAAAATTCAGTTATGTTGGAAATTGACTAAGTGTCAATTTTGTTAATTCGGGGTAATAGAGCATCTATTTTTGGGTCTGCATTGGTCTACAAATGAAGGTTTCACTCTACACTTTTAAAATTATTTTCTTGGATGTTAAATGTATCTAATTCCAAGTTTTCATCATGTTTTGGCTATTGGATTGAAAGATATGAGTAACAGAAGCTTGGTTTGGTAGTTTACGATTATTTTTTGTATAGTACATTTGAGTGGGAGAGTCTACACTTCTATGTAGTTAAGTTTTTGTCTTTGCGCTTTTGAGGATAAGTTGACAGATGGAAATAGTGTATTAATTCTAGTTGATGTTGAGTTTTGAGATCCACGTATTTGAATGTGGATACACAGTTGAAGAATTTTGATATTAGCTCATCTATAGTATCGACCTAATAAGCTTAAAGACATGTGAAGGTTAAATAAGTGTTTTGGTCTTATGAGGGATCTATTATAGGTCCATACTAGCATATTTCAAGTTGTTTTGAGTTTTGTATTTGGTGAGGTGTGTATGAAAAGTAGTGAATCCAACAAGTTATGTTTTGAATATTACATCCAATTAGGATAACCTAATTGATGTTATGCTAGAAGAAGATATATATGTTAGATATTTTTTGGTGTTTTGGAGTGCGGTGTATTTTGCAAGTGTCCTACATTTGAATATTATTAGAGAACTATGAATTTAAGTTATGAATGTTGATTAGAAGATTAAAGTGATGAGAATGTTGAGAAAAGAAAAGTGTTAGATCAAGATCAGATGAAGTGTGTAAAGTAAATTTATTGAGCTTCATTGAAACTATATTTCATGCATATGAAAGATGCAATTGTAATAGTTTAAAATAGGTTGTGAGCCGCCATATCTCTTCTATAATTTTCACTATGGGCAGTGAATCCACTTGGACAGTGATTCCACCTATAGTGAGCACTTTTGTAAATATAATATAATCGGTTAAATATATTGTGAGCTAAACCTCACCATGGTTTTTCCCATTTTGTTTTTTCCACACAAAAATCCTAGTGTTCATGTGTTATGTGGTGTTGTTGATGTTTCATGCTAAATATTTCTTTATTGTAGTTGAATATGATTTGGTAATTGGATGTTTGATGTTTGAATGGTTTTAAGAGAATATTGATTCACCCCCTCTTAGTATTTTGGTGTTCAACATCCCTATCCCATTGAAAATCTTTGAGATCTTCGATCAGAAACAATCACCCCTGAAATCAAACCTCCTAGCACAAAGGGGAGATCATCGTACCTCCCTACCCCTCATCTAAGATCCATCTTGCCATCCTCAATATTGAGATCGTCATCATGAAAAACTCACTACAATGCCTCCTTACCAACATCAACATCATACACCACCCAAGCACCAACAATTGGGATCCTTAAGATCCTCCATAAATCCTCCAAGGCGATTGTGGCCTCCCCAATCAAAAATATGAAAGTAAACCTCTCATTCTGCCACCTCTCTACAAAGGCAGTCATCATATCACTTTGTGCCCTAATCTCGGGCATGTATGCAATATGATTTAATCCCACATCACTCAAAAATGTCCTACATCTAGCTTGTTGAGGTGGTCTATCTATTTCAAGATGGTAGGAAATATCTCCCTCGACATAATTGGGTCTAGAGTAACTTGTAAAAATAGCGTGCACAACATCAATTTGTGAAAAATTAGAAAAAGTCTTAAAATCACTAGCCTCTATTTCAAATACAAGCTTACAGATAAACATTTGATGTTTTTAGTCATTTGCAACCTTAAATTTCAAATGCGTCAAATTAAAAAATCATATGCTATCATTTTTCAAAGGCATCACTTTACCAAAATCATATGCGAGCTTTTTTTCAAAGCCATCACAATGTCCACATTAAATGAAAACCAAAAAATCAAAAGTCTCATATTTTTTTATATGTGAGTTGACACCATCAAATGTTTCGCATCGCATATCAAAAGCATCACATTGGGTTTTACATTTATAAATTTATGATTCAACACTTTTGATTTCCTAGGTTCAACTATTAATTAATGCACTCAATTTTTTTGATTATAAGGACCAAAAATATAATTCTTGAGGTGCTCTGGCTAGAGTGTACAACACATAGAACTCCAACCATCTTTGTAGCAAGTTCATGCTAAAATCTCTCTGAAGGCTCTCCAAATCTCTAAACTCAAAGTAATGAGTAGAAAATGGCACCTCGGGGCCTATAAATAAATAATCAAACCCTAGATTACCCCCATAACACCCACCCTCACCCCATCTCCCCTTACATCCAACCTTTCTTGATCAGTTTTTTTTACCAACGTAATCCTATTTTTATCCTCATCTTCATTGAACCTATCTCATTTTCCTATCATGAGCTTGACCCAAAATAAATAAAATTCAATCAATCTCTTGAGGGGGAAACCTACCATCCAACCATCATTCCTTTATATTTTGGGGCACAATGGGGCATCTTATCACCAATTTTTTTCCATATCAACAACATAACTTAGAAACAACACAATAAGGTACATTGTCTCAAAGAGGGGAAAAATATCAACACCTAAAAATGTCTAATGCATTCTTCTAATTCATCATTTCTCGTCATCATCACTCATCGCCCATTTCATCACTATTAATAAAATAGTTTTTAATTATTTGATTAAACTAACCTATTTACCACATTAGTTAAATAATTTTTAATTATTTAATTATTTCATCATTTTCATTCATCATATTTAATTAAATATTTTTAATTAATTAATTAATTAATCATTTTCCCTCGTCCACTTTAATTAAATAATTTTAATCATTTAAATAATTCCCATTTATTCTTCCATCTCCATATTTACATAATTTTTAATTATTTAATTAAATATTGCATTATCTTCTTATCCACAAAATTAAATATTTTTTAATTATCTAATTAAAATCATGCATCCTCCTCATCCACATAATTAATTTTTTTTTAGTTATTTAATTATCTAATTTTATTCCTCCAAAATTAAATAAATTATTTTATTTATTTAGTTTGCACATTCCTCTAAAAATAAATAAAATCATTACTTTATTTATTTTGTTAATTATATCATTTTTTATCTTATTCTTCCAAAACCTAAACTTAGTGAACTCCTCTAAATTTAGTGACCTTTTCTAGATTTAGTGAGTGAATTGAACTTCACTCCAATTCATCTCTCCATGCAACCTCATGCATGATCATCCTGATCTCTCATCAATGCTCATCCATCAATCTCATTTCGCATCTCACACCGTTGATCAGATGTCTTGAAAACCTATAAAACATCCATCTTTTGATCATTCAATCCTTCCTAAAATTTGTAACCAAACTATACTCAATTTTCATCTCATTTTTTCTTAACAAGGTTATGCTAAGTGTAACTCAGATTTTTCGGAATTGTGGATGCCAAAGCTGCACAAGATTAAACATCAATTCTAATCTAAATAAAACAACAAAGAACGATAAGTAAGCATGATTAATCTAAACTAATAAAAACTAGAATGATCTCACCGAATATGCAAATACTTTCTCGATTTATCTCAATCGCCCTTCTCCATCTTGTTGTATTGTTATTCTTGCCCTCAGATATTTGTGTGTTTGAATGCAAGCATAATTTCGTCAAGTGTCTCAGCAAAATATCAAATATTGTTTCTCTTCTCAAAAGTGTATGATTTTGGGAGGAGGAATAATGATAATGACAGGCCATTTTATAGATTTTGTGTTTTCAAATGATCGGCTCAGATTGAAAGAGAGATCGACGGATGAGATTGATGAATGCCATGCGATGTGAGTTTTGTCTCAAATAGAATGTTAGTTAGACCACGAGTCAGGAAAGACTAAAAATAGAACAAGATCTTAATCTTCAGTTAAGAATCTTCGAAAATAGAAGAAATAGACTTTGAATGTCAAAGACAAAGTCAGAACTCAAAGATGAGGAATTTGAATGCATAATTAAATTAATTAATTAAATAAAAGATATTTAATTAATAGATGCATACATGCATATGAGTTAGAACTAGTTAATCGACTAGTTGTGACGGAGAGTCTCCTCGTAGAGATAAACTGGTGTTGAATTCAGAGATAACTTGAAGAACTAAAAATAGATCTCGAGTCAGAAGGTGAGTGGACGATTAGATAACTGATTGATAGAGGAATGTGACATAAATGAATTAAATGTTAATTAAATGTTAATTTTATTCAACATTCGAGCATAGAAGATTTAATTAAATAAATAAAGTAATTTATTTAATTTGACTTTCGAAAAGGGTGGAATTGAATAATTAAATAATAAATATTTAATTATAGATAAAGGGGGTTAAATGAATAATTAAATAAAGATATTTAATTATAGTTGACATATGATAAAAGGGGTAATTAAATAATAAATTATTTAATTGAAAGATGATTTAATAAGTTAGCGACATAATTAAATAAATATGATTTATTTAATTAATCAAGTTGAATAAAGATTAATGATGAATTAATGAATTAATTAAAAAGAGATATTTAATTAATAGAGGAAATATGTGTTAGAAAGGTTAATTAAATAATTGAAATTATTTAATCATGACCATGGACTATAGAAAATTATGTCAAAAGTGGTGTTCGCAGGCCTAGACCAATTTTCGGTGTCTACACTAAGGATATGTGCAATCAATATATCATACTAAAAGATCATAATCTTATAATTTACAATGGAGTAAGGCTAAAAATTTTTGGTGGAGGTAAAGTAGGTTAATTGATTTGATTTAGGTTATCTTTTATTTCTTCATTTGGATAGTGTGCACACTCTATTGATATTAAGTCTATTTGATCATTGAATTGGATTATTTATTTGATGTCCATTTTCTTAAATTCATTGATCATTTGATTATTCCTATTCCACAATACCTTTATCATTATATAGTCATAAATATATTGTTGAAATCTACCACTATTTTATTAATTCCCTTTTTGACCATGGTAATTTCATGTATAAAAAATTTCCTATCCCCAAACTACAACCTGAAAACATTCATGAACTCCTCACATGAATCCATACTACTATCTAAGATAGTTTTGTACCATTCTCTGGAACTTTCCTCTAAGGAATATAGAAAAAAAAATCATCATCACATCCTAATCATATATCTCATATTCATCTATGACATTGATGAAATATTTTAGATTTGTTTTCCCTATGAATCTATTGCTACCCTAAAACTTAGGAATTTTTCTTCTAATTTCATTAGGAGTAAAATTGGGTAGTTCAAGATTTCTAAGAAATTCAACTTTTTGTACCTTTCTACTACTAAAGGCTACCTAAAAGGAGCAAACCTCTAATATTTTCTTTAAGCATGATGTCCAAGAATTGGCACATTTTAAAACTTTAAAAATTTATTGTTTTTTATTATGCTACTACTAATACTAATTTTGTGGAAACTAATTATTTTTTTGATTCACATGATGTTGATTCCTTTTTTATTGTTGTTGATGCCAAATGAAAATATTTAGTATATTTTATTGGTTTATCTTATTTTATTTTTTATGCTAATTGCAAACCTTATTTATGTTTTATTTTTGGGTTCCTTGAGCGTGATTTTATTGTTTGATTAGATCCTATTAAGCAAGTAGGTCAATTTTAGCTTGTAGATCATGTCTTATTTTCCTAACATGATCCAATGGATCTAATTCCTCATTCATGATCATATAATATTATTTTTGTATCCCTAGACCTATATATACTTCCTCAACCAATCATTGTATTATCTGTTTTTACATCATAGCTATTTATATACATTGTTCCTTATTTTCTATACATATTTTCCATTCAATCCTCTAAAGTATAACTATATTAATATCTTAAATTTACAAATGCATCACTTGTATTAGATGTACTTTATCATGATCATTTGGTCTAGAATATTCACCATCTCTAGATTTCTATTTACTATGTCAATTTCTATGAAATATGGAGTCCTCATGTGATGATTGATACCCACTTTATCCTCTTCTATCCATGTCAAAAAAAATTACTTTCTAGGTTGACTGAGACAAAATAATCACTCTTCAAATGAAAGATATTTTTTTCTAATAAGGACTATTGCAACAAAAATTCCTTAGAAAGTTGACAAATTTGGGCATTGGACTTTCAGAGACCAGATTTCAGTCTTTTTGCTTTCACAAAAGAGAAGGAATGTAGAAGGTGGAAGAGAAACCAAAACCCCAGCAAGACTAAAGGTGAGTCAGGATTTTCAATTTGGTATTTCACCTAGAAATTTAAACATGTTTCTAGCTAAAATGTGGCAAAGGTCATAGGAAAAGTATGTTAGAATGTTGATCAAAATTGGGCATCGGAATTTCAGAGATTAGAGGTTAGATTGTTGGCATTCAAAAAAGTGAAGGAGTTAGTCAAATTTCACTAAGTCTGATTAGGTTTCAGACTTCGGGCTTGGTGGTTGCATCTTCTGATGTTCAAGTGATGTAGTGGGGATGAGGGATCCCTGATCCCTGACCCCCAAAAAAGGGAAGCAATAAGAAGGTTTCACACTTCACTAAGTCAGATTGGGTTTTGGGCTTTGAGCTTTGTGGTTGCAACGACTAAGCAATGTAAAGGGTATGAGGGGTCCCTAATCCCTGACCCTTGAAAAAGGGAAGCAGTAAGAAGATTAAACTTCGGTCTTTGTAGTTGTGATGTTTAAGCGGTGTAATGGGGATGAGGGATCCTTGATCCCCGACCCCTGAAAAAGGGAATCAACAAGAAGGTTTGATACTTCACTAAGTTTGGTCAATGTAGTGTAAAGGGTATGAGGGATCCTGACCCATGAAAAAGGGAAGCAGTAAGAAGATTGGGCTTTGGGTTTTGTGGTTGCAGCTTGTGATGGCTAAACAGTGTAAAGGATGTGTGGGATCCCTGATCCCCATCCCCCAAAAAAGGGAAGTAGTAAGAAGGTTTCGCGAGTCAGTGATGAGGCTTTCACTCTAGATGAAGATGGTAGCCCATAAGGAGGAGGCACAAACCCCAACCACTGACAAGGAATGAAGACTCCAAAATCCTAACAAATCTAATGGCTTGACAGGCTTCTCAAACAAGACTTTCAAAAATTGGTCACTTATAATTATTTATGCCTTCTTGGTCACTTTTTTAATTAGGCCCTCTTGAGCATATTTGTAATTAGGCCTTCTTGGGAACTTTTGTGTTTACTTACTATTATTATTAATATAATATATAGTCTATTTTCCTTTTTCCCAAAAAAAAAATGCTACCATAAACTATCAATGGTTGTAAATTTATCAACTCACAAGGGTCTTTAATGTGATATTCTAATTAAAAATTTCTTAATGATGTCATTTTTTTGGGTCCCAAAACAGTTGCTCCATAATCCTAGAACATAATTTTACCTACAAGGCTATGGGGTGTTGCTAGAAATGTAAAATTAGGATTCATAAACAAATTATGGTGGGTTAAAGGCTAATGAAAGAGAGTGGATAAAATCTCATGCACTTTGGATTGAGCTTAAACCTATGAGGGTGTTACTAGATGTACCCTAAATAGGATTTAAGGTGCTAAAAATAAGGTAATATGATAATTCACAACTATAACCAATGAAATTTTAACCCAAAATGTTGTCATTGGGTTAAAGACTAACTAGTTTCACTAATAACCTCTCATATAGATTATAATGGAATCATTGCAAAAAGTGCAAGATGAAAAAATTTATACATGATTTTTAAATGATTTACCTAATAAGGTTCTCAAAAGATAGCTCCCTATATAATTTTTAAATCATGAAATGTAAATCTACCAGAACTAATTCCAAAATTTTGGTAAAGGGTTTCAGTTTTTAAAGTGTTATTGAATCACCTATTTCCTAGACCATGCATATATGATGGGCTGAAAGTCATAGTTCATAAGAGGGGAGAAACAAAAAATATAATCATAGAGGATTTGATATAAACATAAAATGCATCAGGAGCAATTATAAAATACAAAACATACTTAATAATTTAATATTATATTATACAAATCCACATGTAAGGAAAATGTGATCATTACAATGCTTGCAATATTTTCAAAATGTTATAGTTATCAAAAATTTATTATATTCATATCACCAAGTGTGATAAGAGGGAACCCTAAAAAAATGTTGTGCATTACCCTAATGTATAAAAATAATGATAGACATTAAATATATAACACCCCCTACAATATTCTAACATATAAATGCTCCAAAACTTACTATCCTATTGTAATTAGACGTTCAACACTTGAAACCCTAAAATATTCCTTGTAAATAAATAAATCTAATAGAAATAATTATGATCAACCCTTGTGATGTGGAATGAACTTCTATCTATATTAGAAAATAAATTCATGCCCTTTTATCACTCACAAGAATTGGTATCACATATATACATTCAAAACAACCCACTACATTGATGGTGATTCCAAGAGATCATCATCCACCACTAAAAAATTCATCTGAAAGAACTCCCATAATATAAGATCATGTTTTCTAGGTGGGAAAAATACATTTGTAATGTTTCATAATCAAATATAGCATCCTTGGAAAGATTTGGAAGTCACTAAGGCAGTTGGACATGCATGTCAAGTGTTTTCAATCATCATAGGGCCTTTTAGTGGATTTTCAAGTCTAGGAAAGACCTTAGGACCAAATTTGGGAGTTCAAATAATTGGAAAGAGTCTAAATCTAGGAGGAACCTAAGGAATTACACCCAAGTGGACAATATCTAAGAACAACAAAGGGAGTGAAATTGGAACTAACAAGGAGAATGAAGAAATTCATGGGTCAATTCAAGTCTTAGAAGGGACCATGAACAACATATGGGAACATCACAAGGACGAAGGCTAGAGATGAATTCATAATTGGGAAAAGCAATAGGACCAAGTTGAGGAATTGTGGGGATTATAACAAGGGAAAGACTTGGCATCAAGAACTTAGTGTGAGGATATAAGTTTCACTATAGGCCTAAAGATCAATAGGTAGGAGAGAGGAAGAGGGGAAATTAAGATGTGTAAGAAAGATCAAACCTTGCATCGACAATATGGTGCAAGGGTTTGAAGTTACATTCAAGGTCCAGGATCTTGGGGGATACAATACATAGGATTCAGGGTTGAGGGTCTTAGGGTTTTGAGGAGTTCCAAAACTCTAAAATTTACATGGACAGGATCGAGAACCAATAGAATATGTCCCATTATCTTGAGTCTATCCATAGACTTAGGGCTTGAGAATACAAAGAAAGAGAAAAATAGCCAAGGGGAATTGGCACCATAGAAATAGGTACAAAATTACAAGGTTCCTTTGTGAGCCAAAGGCCTAAAGGGGAGAAACAAAGAGTGAGGGTCAATACATGAGGGTGGGGACCAAGGTTTTAGGGTAACATGGAACCTTGTGACATAGTCAAGAAGTACCAAGTTTTCCTAAAAGCTCATATTTTGGGAGAACAACAATGGCACAAGGGAAAATCCTAGACTTATAATTTTATTGAATTTTTAGCATCTTTACCACATAAGGAACATTGAAAGGGATACCACAAGGTAAATATATGATAAAAATTAATAAGAACTTAGTTAAAATTTATAAATATTTTAAGGGTTCCCAACACTTCTAAAACTAGTAAACTCATATTGAATACTCTTGGGGATAATATATTTTCAAAAAAGGGAATAATTTTTTCTACATGTGTCAAAACACACATCAACTTTAATATTTTCACTAATTTAAATGATATTCATATGATTTACTAGAATTTAAGGTTTTTTATTTATAGAGGTCATAAACTAGTAACTAAAAAGTTGTATAGCTTCAATCAGATGAAAGGAATATTCTATAGATTTATTTTATTTTTATATTTATAAAGAATAATAATATAAAAAATCACATAGACCATCAAGAAGGAGCACTCTATTGCTAGATAAGAAGATATAAATGTTGGACTCATCGAGGAAACATTTCAACATATGTTTCTTCAAAGAAGATTCAATTCTTCATAAAGGTTCCATATTTTATGGAAGCTTTCATCTCTTTATGCATTATATTAGAGTAGTAATTCAAAACTTTGAATCCTGTGAGGATAGTAATACTCCATTATTCATCCTTGGTTAGTGTATATATTTTACTACTTAGATTAGGAAATTTTGATTATCTTCTATAATATAGTATATTACGTTAGATTTAATTATGTTTACATTATTTGAAATACCTTGATCCCAATATAAGGTGATCCAAGAAAAAAAACCTCAATCCCAACATAAGTTAATTCAACCAATAAACTCACTTTAAGAAAAATAGAAACATCACAAAATATAAACATATTATTTATATTTATAAAACATCATTTAGTTTGCATTCATTTTTAAAATAGAAGAAAAAATTCCATTTCTATTAATTTAATTATATAACATCTTATTTCAAAAAAACACAAAATTATAAACTAGATTTTATTTTGCATCTATATTAACTCATTTAGAAGAATCATCATCATAATTGTGATAATAGAAAATAAAGAAGATATGATCCCTAGATAACATCACAAGGCACCAAATAAGATATCAAGCAAGATCAATAAGTCAAACATCTAATGAATTGAGAATGTAGAAAATCAAGCTAGAATATATAAAAAAAGATCAAAAAATAAAGAGAGCCTTTATTTTATCTCTCTTTTTATAAACTCAAAACTTTATGCTTGATGTGTCTTGGAATATTTAGGAAAATTATACTGCAGTTATAATGAGCAAGATCCAAGAAAACTTCCCAATTCAAGAAACACCCATTAAGGAGAAAATTCAAGAACAAGCAATGATCCTAAGGGAGATACAATAAGAAAATAAATAAAGGAATATGAGGAATATTTTCATGTAAGGTAACTCACTATTTTAGAAGAGTTAATAGAGTTAGACTAAAAAAGGCTCAATTCCTTCTATCTTCATCGAGAATGAACTCAATAGGATTAGAGTTAGTAACTCTCATGGCCACATTATAATCATAACCACAACTCCTCTTTAGTGATTCCTCAAAAAAAATCAAACCCCACCTTAATGAATAAACACTATAGTACACCACAAGGTGTTCCTTTCTCAATGAGTGAGTAAACTATCTTGTGCAACTCTCACTCCACATAATCATTTTTCTTCCATCAATGATACTCTTCTTCCACACAAAGATAGTAATTAATTAAATTTTCTATTGCTTGATCATTTTTCCTAGAAGACTAGGAGTAATTTAGTTGATTCCATTATAAAGGGTGTAGTGGTTCTAATTAATTTATGTCATATTTGAGCTAATTCTAGACAACAAGTATTTTTGTGAACTTGATGTGAAGATCAAATCCTTTTTGAAAAGCTCTTGCATTTTCTCTTACTCTTTTAATTTCATCTCACATTTTTTAATTTCTTCTCATAATACCATTTTTTTTGGTACCAAATGTAACCCAAAATATGTTAGGAAAAACAATGTCATAAGGACAGAGTCTCTCAAACAAGGCTAGTCCTCCCTTACTTTGTTGATATGTTTACACGGATCCCATGACACCTTTTCTATAGATATAATTTTGAGGAAACTAGATTTGATGATGGATTACTAAAGCCTAAAAATAAAAAATATACATGGGCCGTGAATTCATATCCTTCAAAAACACTAAATGGGGTGAATATCCAAGTCTTATCATCCAATCAAACTTAGGCCCGACAAAATCCTACAAAGTTCTAGTATGGTAAAGAATATATAAACAAGAACCTTATTTTTTGAGGTAGACACACACATTTAAAATGATTATTATCACCTCAATAAATATCTTACAAAATCTCAAACAACTCATGTATCCCTAGACACATTTTTTTTTAATGACTAAGCCTCTACCCGGACAATAAGATTCAATAACTACATAGAAGAAACAACATATGGGGCCACTAAACCTGCTAACCTTAAAAAAACTCACCTTGTAGTGAATAAATAAAAAATATAGTATAATCCACCCTTGAGGCCCTTGTAGCAACCCTATTTAAATGGATCATGATTGTTGAGGCTAGAGGTTCTGAGCAGCCAATGTATACTCTAGCCCAAGCTAATGAAAAACCAAGGACACTAAGGAGCTAGCCTCACAAAAATACTTTTGTAACTATCATGAATAAAAAAAGTAAAGGGGAAACTTAGATTCCCGCCTATATCAATTTTTTCTCATGTAATGTAATTAATGAGGCCTTTGTGCCCCCTTTCCCCTCATTAATCAATATGGAAAGCTTAATTGGTTTAAAAAAATTAAATATAGATTTTCTAAAAAAATAATCATTTTTGGATATCAACAATGAGGCATGCTCTTTCAAACACAATAATATCCACACACGAGGCTTATGTTTTGAGGAGCCACTCCCTCCATACATGACCCTTGTTCAAGAACATACCTTGAGTATCTCAAGAATCCCTTAGACCACATTCTTTTAAATGTCATTTTTCCATGAATTCTTCTCAAACTTACCAAGTTCAAATGGGTAGCAAATCCCAACTCACACTTCAAAGTGCATACATAATAACTATGTGACAATTTATTCTTTGGGATGGGGTGGTTGTAACAATATTTCCAAATATGTTAGAGGGAATCATCTTATATTGGTATTATAGACTTCTTGAAGCATCAATCTACTATTTCTGAAAGCCCATAAATGGTTTTTTTATACAATTTTCAACATGAAAAAATATTTAAAACAAGAAATTTTTAATCCCTTTGCATAAAGAAAGTTGCAAAAAAATTGGTGACACATTTCTTTACACAATGGATAAAATTCCTCTACTCTTCTACTATGTATCTAGCATGGACCAAAGGACATATACAATATTTTATTGTGTGCTCTCAATAGTGACACATGATATTAAGTCCAAAAAAATCATTATAGATCATATGAAAATTCTCTCAAGAGAAATCTAAGCATAGATCAATATTTTATCGATAGTAGAAGGAAAGAGTACAATAATAATAGAAGATTGGTAATGTAATATAATGGAAACAATCATATCCCTTCTATCGATAGGGTTATAGACATCCCACCACCATAATAAAATAAAAAATACAACTACAACAATCATGGTGGTGGTAATTATGCAAGTTCTCAAACTCAAAATTTTAATGCTACTAAATTCCCCCAACGAATAATTTGACCAAAAACGTACATAGAATGAGAAACCATAGAATATTTTTTATGACCCTTATCGAATACCTTGATAATATGATCCTAATAAGTATTGTTCATCTCAAAAAAGAAGGGGACATGACACTAATTCATGCCAACAGTACCAATGCCTCATCTCAAGTCTCCTAAAGGAACAAAAATATGTGCCTCTTCCTACCAAAAAAACAAAACCATGACCATTAAGGTTTGGTCACCCCTCAAAACTCAAACTTAAGGATCTACCACTTTCTAATATCATGTATAAGGAAAAACATCTAACTAGGTAACACCAAAAATAAATAATGCTAGGTACCCTTCTACATATTCAAGAAACCTAGATAAGGTGGGCATCAAAAGGGAGACTCAAATTCTTGGGTTTATTGAGTTAGTTTAAAACTATGACCTTTATGAAGATCCCATGATCCTACAAATAAAAAAACTTGGACATAGTTTTAATAGTGGACCCAATGTTGGTTCCAATCAATCCATGTAACTTGTTCAAGGACCTTACGAAGACATTTTTTAAAATTCTATTTGTTCATCTTCTAAGCAACTCTCCCTCCTATTGATGGGTGTTTTTTCACTTCTCAACATAGACAAAACACAAGTCCAATGTCCCTCTTGAAAGGTAAAAATGTACAACTAAGTTTCAAAAAACTACCTCGAGGTCCCTTGGATGTCAAGTCATGACTATACAAAAATAGCTCATTTGTTGATGTGTGATTTTTTGGTAATCACAAGGGGCCTTTATGGTTCACGAAGCAAGGAATTTTTAGGTTTGTGATTGAGTTTCAGAATTCAAGAAATAATGAACAGTAGCAAAAAATTTATGATAGAAGCCCGAAACTAATTTTATTCATCATATCTATCATTACAGTGATGTTGGAATTGTTTATTTAATTCAGATTTTAAAGAAAGAACAAAGGATAAAGGGTTTAGAAGTTGTTCTAACTCTTTAAAATATGGAAGAACAATAAAAATGGCAGGTATTATGATGGGCAAGGTCATTGATGTTACAACTTGCATCATTTGGTCAATTAATTATCGAACTGGGTGTGTCTCAAAGCTATATGCGATAAGGATGGTTGTCATGGATTTTTGGGGGGTTTTTTCACTATAAACAATGACTTTTGGTTTTGGTTTGACTCCTTCAAGAGCTCTTCAAGAGCTGAACTGTAACAACTAATTCTTAAGGATTAATTCTATCTTATTTCCTAATTTGAAGTCTCGTTGACTTATTTCTAACTTCATTTTGACTTGATTGAGACTGATTCATGGAAAAGACTAACATTTACTCTAATTCATAATCTAAAATAAAAAAATCCAAATTAATTATATTTTGCTTCAAAATAAATCTATCTTAAGGTCTGCTAGAAAATTAATGCTATTTTAAAGAACAAAAATGAATTGTAAGGAAATGATAATTAATCTAGAAAACATAAATACTAATTTCCATGAGTAGATTCCAAACAAATTTCAGTTCCATCTTTCCATAAGTTCCCATCATTTCTTCTAATTAAGTTTAACATATAACTACCAAACTTAATTCCTACAAACAACATCTAAATCTGATTCAACTTAGTAAACCTTACAAAAAATCTAACAAACCATTCTAAACATGATGAACTAAACTTGAAAGTGATTTAAACACAATTGCTGAAAATGATTCAAACAGAACTGACTATCTAGATTTAACATCCAATGAACTGAAAATGATTCAAACAAACTTAACATTCTAGATTCAACATCTACTCTTCAGATTTATTATTAATGAATAAAAATAACATAAAATCGATAAAATACCTAACACAAGATCAATTCCTTTGGTTGAACGGGCCCTATTCTTCCTTCGGTAAGATCTTTAACACAGTGATTCAAGTTAACTTCTTATCTTCATTCAAATTGATCAAAGCAGGACACAAAACAAAGTATTACAACCATTACAAGATTCTAATAAAATTTATCTAACTCTCATCTAATGATAAAGGGATATTTATAAGAATATCCTTATTGAATTCAAAACATGGTGTTAACTACCAAGATTCAAGGTGCCTAAACTAGAGATTTAAATAAAACTAAAGCATAACTAAAATAGGAATGAGAATAGTTAGAGAGAAATATGCCAAATCAGCATTGGGACTAGAAGTTCCTAAACATACTAAAAGAATCTGATTTGGACTTTGGTGATTCATCATCCAACTGGGCCGATCAATGGCGTGATTGACTTCATGCATTTAAATAGGGAGTTTAGCTTTATTTTGAACTAATTCATTAGTCATTGGTCTTTATCCCTGAATAAGATCCTTAAGAATAGGATACCGATTATGACAATAAAAGATTAAAACTATATAATTAATTCATCATTATCACCATAAAAGCAACACGTTTAATATAAAAAATTACCTCAAATATATCTACCAATTTAGCCAAACATAAAGAAAAGTAAGTAAATATATTAGTCTATAGTCTACTACCAATCATGTTAATTAACAAAAATAACAAGTCTTTTCAAACATAAATGACTAATTAAAACTATCTCTTGTGTTGCTCATCATTCTCCTCAGCTTGTTCTGAACCATGTCCTCATGGTTCTTTGTCAAGAATTATGTTGGTTTCTTTGTCCTTGTTTACCACTTCCATCCAAATACAACAGTCGAACACCCCTTCCTTGTATTGTTGAGGCAATCTTCTATTGAGTGCAAAGCCATGGTTTTCTCTTAGCTTCTCAAACTAGGGTCTTATCACCTCCTCTGGAATATTGGGTGATGCTTTGATATTTGGAGCGGGCATGATGATAAGTGGCATTCTGAACCGCATATCAACCCAAAATTCCTATTGTCGTTCAATCAAGTTGATCATGTGCCAAACTCTTATCAAGCTCCATCTAAGGTTGTTTGGGCTTATAGGCTCTCTTATCCTTAATAACATAGGAATGGTGATATATCTTTCCTCACATGATTCAATTGCCAATGGAGGAAGTGTCCCTTCTACATTCTGGAAAGTAGATATACTATTCAACAAATTTGAAATGTGAAGAGGATTGATGTGATTTTTCCTTACCATTGATCTTACCATTTTGATATACCTCTCTGCATGAGGCATTTTGGGCCTCATTTATAAACTGTACTTTGTTTGAGACTCTTTGTATTTTCCCATCCTATTCGACCATTCAACCTAATTTTTCATTAAGGAGACAAAGGACTAGATTTGCAGCTCACTAGCATAAACATTTAACAGAGAATCATCATTATCTCCCATTAAAAAACCCATGCTGGAAAAACTCACACATTTGGTTTTCAATATCAAGGTGGCTATGGAAATAGTCTTGCAGAAAATATTTATCATTGTAATAACTAGGACTTCAGCTTAAAGTTAATTGATTGAGTTTCTATTGTATAAATTTCTCCCTGATAAATAAAATATATATTTTTGATGGTCTTCTCATTGAAAAAATTGTAGAACTTATCTCAATGGCTTGCTCAAGTCTTCCTTCAACTTCATTTTTCTCTTCCTCTAATTTTTGTACTTTCTTTTTCAGCTGATCATTTTCATACTTGAATTTCATGGCTGCTAAAGAGAGAGATCAAAGTTGAGTCCTTTATGGAACATCTTGTGGAATATCATATGGTATGGGAGGAAAAGCAAGGTAATGTGGTTGGGTCATGGAAGTGGAAGCTTCTTGAGAATAAAATCTCATAGACTCTTGTTTTAATTGCTCTTCCTTTAATTGCAATTCCTCCTTTAATTTTATGATTTCCTCTGCACCTACTATGGCTTGTGCACTGGCTTGTTGTAAAACCTCCTCAGTATGATTCAACTAATTTGTGTACCTTGCTTCTTTTTTTTCAATTTCTTTCTCTCTTTCTCGAGTATTATTGAGGGCTTGTTGTAATTTTGCCTCTCTTCTTTTCAATTTTTCTTCAAGAAATTGTACATTCTTCCTTTCCTACTCTAATTTGGCTTCTATTCTAGAAATCTTCATTGCTCTCAACAATTCCTCTGTTTCCATTTCTTCCTCATTCTTTTTTTCATGAGACTCTTCTTCTCCAATCAATTTCTCTTTACCTTTTCTTCTCTCCACAGTCAAAGAAGGTGAAGGTGATTTTTTGGCCTCTTCTTCAAATTCCTTTGAGGCTTCTCTTTCTTCAAAATGTGCCTCAGATTCTCTAGTAGTGTCATGCACCTTAGGTGTTCTCTCAGGTGCTAGAATTGGACCTTTAGGAGGGTTTTGAGGTTGCTCAGGGGATGACACTAGCATGTTGGTCTCCTCATCGGCTGCAAAATTTTCTTCTGGGCCTTCAGTGACAAGGGTTTAAAATGTAGGTATCTCTTTAGGAGCATGTTGGAAACAAGCCACACTGAGAGGGGGGTGAATTAGTGTTATGCACAATTAACTTCAATAATCTTTAAATATTAGTGCATCAGCAACATACATTCATAATGCATAAATAAGAAAGAAATCACAACACCATAATACCAATATTTTTATGTGGAAACCCTGTTAGGGGAAAAACCATGGTGGATGGCCAATCCAAAAGTATGATTAAGAGTATACTCAAAAGAGAATGTTACAATTGAATGCACTTGCATTCAGGCACACTACCTAGAGCTCACTGCTCAGAAGAAAAAAAAATCAGATTAAAACCATATGATAATTTTGAACTGAATGATTAGCATCTATAATGCTTGATTACAATTCCAGTTAAGGTACATTAATTGATTTTTTCTTCTACTGACTAAGATTCTTCTCTGCTTGCACACACAACACAGATCATCTATGCGCAAGTGAAACTACACATTATCACACCTATGCTCTACTCTGAATCACTAACCAGATAATGACACACCTTATATATCTTCCAAAATGATACGAAGGATCAAGTATATTTATCCGCAACATATATTTCTTTTGCATGTTGTCGGCTTCAACAAAATACAAAATAATTATAGTTGTTGGCTCATAACATAGGAAATATACTATGTGTACCCACAAAGATCGACCACAACCTGGATAAGACCCAAACGATGACATATAAACAAAGTTATACTTAATTACTTGGTTCCCTATACATCTGTGACTAGTATATCCAAATAGTCATCCTTAATACAACAAAACCTGAGAACACTACAACCAACTGAATCTTCTATCTTTCACATAATTTGGTACGAGTCGTTGCGCTTCAGTAGAGACAAAGATGATATGCCAAAAAATATTCCTTGAAATGTGCAAAGAAAAATAATAACCTATGATTGTCTTTTAGATCAATGAACATTGTTTTGTTGGATACTTTGTTCTTGCTTGACAGTCTTCAATCTTCCTATCAGTATGGACAAATGGTGGTGCACGGATCTGAACATCCATTATGGTTATCATCAATGACAACACCAACTGATCCTCGCAGTATCTCTTGCCAACAAAGCGGACACAATGGTCTCAACATGGATAGGGCTCTCTTCATTTAAGTCTTGCTTCCTTTTTTTGGAGGTACTATGGGTTACCCTAGAGGATTCATGTATTTTTTATTTTACCTGTTTTTGGTTCCCCTTTGGAAGATTCACCTTTTTATTTTTTTGACCTTTTTTTCGCAGGCCCCTTTGTGGGTTTCCCTTTTCTCTTTCCTATGGGTGCAGACAAAAAATCTAGCCAACCCTAATACCCAAACTCTTTTTTTAAGAAATTATGCTTTATTATCAGATGAATTAACCAATGGTATTTTATGGAAGACTCTCCTCTAGAATTTACTCTAGAAATCATGAAAGCAATTTGTTGAAACATAAATGCTGGAACGTTTATTCTAGAGGGGGATTTTTTTGTCCATACCTCAAATGTATCAATAGCTACATTTCTGGCCCTAATATAGTATCGTATTGTCCTTCATAGGTGAAGAATTTCATCACCCACGTCATAGTAATTCTCCAAGGCTCGTCCGAGCTAGCACGAGCTATTCCTCGTTGTTCTCCTTTTTGCATTAGAATTTTAGGTTTATTTTTTGGTTCTTGGTGAAATGCCTCCACCAATTCATCAAACTATACTCAACCTTTGTTAACTGGTTTTCCCTCAACTAAAATTCCTAAAATTTCACTTATTATTTCTAGAGTGACTTCAATGATTTCTCCCCTTACTCTAGTGAAATTTACATAAAAATTTCTCACAAATTCCTCTACAATTTCTTGCTGAAAACCTTCATATTTCATTATAAAATCCATCCATCCAGCTTCCCTCAGCAATCTCTTGGTCTCAGAGTCAAGAGTGATTTTTTTTGGCTCAAAATTCTATTTGTTTCCCATGCTTTTTGTTCAACAATGGCAGAATTCAATTGATTTTTTTTATTAATTCCCATAATGATCTTTTTCTTTCCATTTTTAGAAAGAAGCAATCTAAAAATGACATGATGTGTCATTAATTGTTTGCATTTGTTCCTTTACTGCCTCTAATACTTCTCACACAACAATTTTGCAGTTGCACTTCTATTTGCAAAATTGGTGACATTCCTTACACATTTCAGATTAAATTTGAAAAGATCTTGATAGGACAGGAAAATTTGAGCATGGCCCGCAATCATTAATGATGTCACTTCAATGTCACATCACACTTATACCAATTCCTCCACCACTTTTTGGAATTATTAACAGCCTTTTATTATCATTATCAACAACAATATGGCAGAGATTTCTAAACTAATAATTATTTACCTATTTTACATTATTTTATCTAGCATAGAAAATAATATTCATATTAAATGTGCACCTTATTTATTGCAAGCCTTTTAGATCTTTAAGAGTCTTCAGGGGCTCTTAGGAGCTCTTAGGAGTTTTGGAACTTTGGGAGTCTTCAAAATCTATCGAGCCAAACGGAGTCTTCAAAGTCTTTGATATTCAAGATCTTCAGAAGATTTTGGGAGCTCTTTAGGAGCCTTCAAGAGCTTTCAGGAGTTAACTCAGATAGACTGCCATTGTTGGTTTTCAATCATCTCATTTGTTAAAATAAAATAAAAATTTGAAAGCAAACTGCCATTTACTGGTTTTTCAATTTACTTTCTTTTTTTGCAAGGTAAACCACCATTTGTTGGTTTTCAATTTACCTTGTTTAATCATGCCTTCTCTAAAGGTTCAAATATCTTCTCTCATAGAAGAGATATCTTCCATGAGAAAATGTTTGATTTTGTGTTGCAGATCATCTAAAAATTCCTCCTTTGTTGTTGGCTTATGATATGTCTTCAATCGATGACCATTAACTAGCATAACTCTCTTTTCCCTAGCAATTGGTACCAATTGGACAACTCCATTTTCAAATATTTAATCTATCTCATAGGTTCCTAACCATCTTGTATGGAATTTCCCTTTAACTCTTCAAATCTAGAGTCAAATAACAATGCCCAATCCCCTTCCTTGAACTGTCTAGACACAATATGCTTATCATGTCATTCCTTCCTTTGCTTCTGAATCATGTTTGTATGTTGAAGTGCCTCCATTCTCATTTCATCAAGTCTATTAAGCTATAAAATTCCACTTTTCTCAGATTCGGGTAAGTCGAATCCAATTTCTACTATTGTTTTCAATGTTTTTAATTCAAATTCTGCTTGACTGGTTTTTTTTCATACACAAGTTTATATGGGTAAAATCCAGTTGTTGTTTTCCATGTGGTATTATAGGCCCATATTGCTTCATCTAACCTCTCTACCCAGTTTTTTTTCCTTAATGAAATAGTTTTGGTCAGGATATTCTCCAATTCTCAGTTAGTGACCTCCACTTATCCATTCACCTGAGGATGATATGGAAAATATTTTCTATGAGTCATTTGATATCTCTACAAAAAGGCTTCCATCATTTTAGATACAAACTATGGTCCTTGGTCTGAAACAATATCTCTTGGTGCACCAAATCTCTGAAGAATTTTCTTGTACATAAAATCTTCCACTTTTTCTTCTCTTTCTGCAAGCAATGCTTTCACCTTAGCCTATTTTTTTGCATAATTTCTACAAACAAGTAAATAATGATGTCCCTTAGAAGGTGGATCAACAGGTCCCACAAAATTGATTCCCTATTTTTTAAACGGTTCCAAAGCTATTTGTGGCTGAAGTGGCATCTCCATTGTTGAGGTAGGTCACCCCATTCATTGAAATTCATCACAGTTCTTAACAAAGAATGAGACATCCTTTGTAATTAATGGCCAAAAGTAAAGACCATTAGTCCACTGAAATCTGGAACTTTCACGAATTAACCTCTCTCTTTTTTTTATGACTAAAGTGACTTGGTCACTTCCCTGTTACAAGGTAATTTTCCAGATCAGCAAACCATGGTGGATGAATTGATATGGAAAATAAATGTTCATCTGGAAATGTATCATCCACTGGTTCTAGATTATCTTGCAAAATAATTTTGGAAAGGAATTTAGCTACAAAATTATTCTTTCCGAGCTTATCTATGATAGTCACATCAAACTCCTACAGAAATAGTAACCATCTAATAATGTGTCCACCTACTAAATCCTTGTTCATAAAATATCTAATTGCAGCATGATTTGTACGTATGTAAACTTTGTAACCTATAATATAATGCCTAAATTTTTTAATTGCATATACTACAACTAAAAAATATCTTTTTGTTATTGTATAATTTCTTTCAGTAGGATTTACATTTTTGCTAACATAATAAATTGCATGCATGGCATCATCGTCATCTTGTTGTCCTAATAATACACCAATAGCTAAATTGGATGTATCAACATGTATGTGAAATGGGATTCCCCAGACAAGTCCTTTGATGATTGGAGAAGTTGTTAAAGAAATTTTAATTGTCTCAAATAATTTCTGACAATCATCTGTTCATACAAACTCCTCATCTTTTTTGAGCAATGTAAACAAATGCCCAACAATTTTATTAAACCCTTCTATGAATCTTCGATAATACCCAGCATGCCTAAGGAAGTTGTGAACACCCGTTTGGTTCATAGGGGTCTCAATATTTTGAATGATTTGAACTTTTTCTGGATTGAATTTTATCCCCTCTTTTGAAATGTGATGTCTCAGAACAATACCTTATGTCATCATAATAGAAATATTTTCATGATTGAGAGATAACCTGTGATCTTTACACCTTTGCAAAACCTTTTCTAAGCTTTGAAGTGCCTCCTCAATTTTTTTTGTATGCACTGTAAAGCCATCCATATAAGCTTTAACACATGAAGTGGTGAAATCTAAAAATATAGCAAGAACTGCTCATTGAAATGTGGTTGCCGCATTACACAATCCAAATGGTAAGATTGTATATGTGTATGTACCCCAAGGGTGGGTAAAGGTAGTTTTATCCTGGTCTTCAAGAGCTACTTGGATTTGATTATATCCACTAAATCCATCAAGAAAATAGAAGTAGTTGTTTCCTACTAAGTTATCAAGTACTTGGTCGATGAATGGCAATGGGAAATGGTCTTTCTTTGTGGATTTATTCAATTCTCGATAATATATGCACACACACCATTTACTATATTTCTTTGGGACTATAACTAGTGAAGAAACCCACTAACTATTAAAGATTGGGCAAATGAACCCTATTTTGAGCAGCTTCTCTATTTATTGTTTAACAATGTCATGATGAATAAGATTGATTCGCCTTTTTCCTTATCTGATTGGTCTTACATATTTTGTGTAAATGTGATGACTATAAATTGAAGGATGAATTCCTCTCATATTATTATACTCCCAAGCAAATGCTTCAGTGTATTTTTTATAATTTTTTCTTCAATTCTTTTTCTTGTGTTGGGGATAAAGATGAATTAATGTTAAGAGGTTTGTCTCTAGCTATTGTATTCTCTTTAGTGTTTGTTTTGGAATCAATGGATTTTTCAACAAGTGTATTCAGAGGACAATAGTGTTGTTCATGTAATGTTGTTTGACTGTTTCCTTTCTCAACTTCTGAAGTAAACTCTTTGGTGCAGGAGCACCTAGGTTACCATAGGTTGTCTAGAAGGTCATGTTTGGGCAACTTGTTTAGGCCAATTTATCTATCTATTCATGTTCTTTAGGTTTGTGCCTTAGTGGAATTTGTGATCAGGTGTTGAATTGTTGAAGGTCATGTTGACCATTGCATAGGCTTAAATTTTTTTGCTCAAGCAAGGTTGTGGGCCTTTTAGACCTTTTAGGAGTTTCTTTTCTAAAATTTTGACAAATAAAGCTTAATGAAAGCTACAAGCGGCCTAGGAGTGACCTAAGGAAAGGTAGCTGATTTAGAGACCCTATTTAAGGGTGCTCTCGAGATGATACCAAGGTTGGGAGCATTTGGATTATTTGAAATTTTGAAATTCAGGTGAGAACAATTGTGATAATGTGAGAGTTTCTGGTTTTTGCTTAGAAGTAGAGCTTTAATGAATTGAAAGTGTCACTATAGCTTGTGTAGGATGTAGTGTGAGTGTTATTCAAGAATTTTGTGGTAGTAATTAGCTTCTTAGTTTAGTTCCAAGCACTGTTTGTAGATAGTTTGCTTTCTTTCATTTGCTGATCTGACAGACTGTTAGAGGAAAATGGAGGGTTAGATCACATTCCCATTGTACATATTGTACGGCCCCCTTGGGAATTGTGACTAGAATCCATTATTATACATATTGTAGGGTTAGGATTTCTTAATAGTTCTGTAAGTACCATGGAAGTCTTCTTCTAGGCGAGCCAGGAAGTGTCCGGCTATGGAAGACAAGGAGTGCATAGCACTTGATTTGCAGGGGTGTCCATTTCCTGTCAAATCATGGTGTGGAGAGGGCAGGTATGAACCCTTCCATGGAATAGCATGGACTAGGAAGCTCCACCAATCCATCTGGTGAGAGAACAACTTGACAATTTTTTGTATGGTCAGGAAAAGGGCTTAAAAAGGCCTAATTTGCTAAATTGAGGGTTAAGCCTGTTTACGAACAGTTGAGGGTTAAGACCCCTAGAATCTTTGAATGGTGGGAATATGGACTAGGAAATCCAAGGAAATTTTGTGTGTTCTTTGGGAAACTTTGGAGAACTAACCCGATTTCTCAGAGAAGGAGGCCTAATTGGGGCTCCTAGGGCTAGTAGCCTTTTTAACCCTAAATGAGGGTTTGGTGGAAGCGATGAGAAAATGGAGTTAGGTGGACCCTCAAGAACCATAGTGGGAAGGATTGAAGCTATTAGAAACACCTCCACACCCCTGAAAAGTTAATTCCTAGTTTTGGAGAATGTTAGCCTTTAGGGTGGATTAAGGGCTAAGGGAAGAATTGCAAGACTTGCACCAAGGTTGACTTGGTAAGAAGAGTTGTGTTGGTAGTTGGATTGGCAAGGAGAACTAGAGGAACCTAAACAAGAAAAATTTCCTATAGGTTAAGGTGGTGGAGTGAGACACCATGGAGGTCTTCCAGGAAAGACCTAGAGTAGGAATCAATGATTGATTCCTCCAAACTCCCTATCACTCTTGTTCTTCACATTCTTGAATGTGTTCAACTGGATAACCATGGCTAACTCCACAATACCATCACCTTTTGATTATATATCTTCATCCACCCAAAGTTGAGTGTTTGGTTGAATTGATAGTTGTGCTAGCAGATAGAGTGACAATTATTTTTGCTTCTGACCATTTGAGATGATCATACTTCTAGATATACAATCAATTGAGGTGGCAGCAGTAGCCAACCATGGTTTACCTAAGATGAATGGATAACCAAAATATTTCTTTCTATATTTAAGAACCAAAAAGTCAACCAAATAATCCCATGTGTCAATGGTGATCATGATCTCTTCTATGATACCTTCTAGTTTGGTAGTAGATTGGTCATCCAACTGTAAGACAGTTGTTTTTGGCTCAATAATTGTCTTTCCTAACATTGCAACAGTATCAAATGTGATAACATTTATGGAAACTCCCAAATCAATTAGGACATTGGATATTTATACCCCATTAATACTCAAGGTTATTATAGGATTGCCAATATCATTACATTTCTGAGGAAGCAATCTTCCTGATAACACATCAGTGAGTTTTGTCCCTATTTGTATTGTGGGAGGTAGTTTCTTCTTTCTCCCTAGAGTTATAATGAAAAGGGACTTTACCAATTGATTTATCTCTGGTATGTCCTTAATCGCTTGCAACAATGGTATTTCAATACATTTATTTTCTTCAACTCACGAAGGAGCTGAGAATGAACAACATTCATGTAACTGGATTGAGAGATTTCAGGAGTCAGTTTTTCTTCCTTCAATCTCTTTAGGTACGGTGCTTGTTCGACTTGTTGTTCCTCTTCAACCTTATGTGTTTTTTTTGAATTTTTTATTTCTTCCCCACCTTATTGAGGCTTTTCTATAGGATTAGATTGAATGATTTGATTTCTCAATTGAATATAATTAGCATCAATTACGTTTAAATTAGGGGGATTTGCATCATTGCGAGTATTTCTTGGATTTGCAATCGGTTGAGCTAGCAGTTGAGGCTAGTTCACCTGGTCATTAGTGGGATTAGGGGCATTCATCACAGGAGTTGTTTGTCCCTAGGGATTTTTTTGCCCCTGATTTTCCCATGGTTGGAAGTGCGTCTGATTTTGCTGCCATGATGGATGATTTGGCTTCCACTGCGATTGTTGATTAGCTTTCCACTGTGACTGGTTCCATTGAGGATTCATCCATTTAGGTTGTCCCCAATATGTAGGAGGTGGTTGTGGTTGATATGGGGGAATCCATTATTTATGGTTTGGCCAAGGATTTTGATTCCAGTTAGATGTAGAACCATATTATATGTGGTTAGAATTATACCCTATTTTTTGTGGTCTTTGGCCAGCATAATTAAGCTCTTCCTCTACCATGGGAGGTTTCTTTAGATTGTTCTTAATCCCAGCCAAAATATTATAGGAAATTTTTGAGTGTGGTTTCTCACAAATTTCACAGACATCAACTTGATTCAATGGACATTCTCTTAAAATATGTTTACCCCTACACTTGAAAAAATAAATGGACATTAGTCTAGTGGCCTTCTTATCTCCTTGCATGTTGAAATGAATAAGTATATCAATTTTCATGTTTGCTAATTCTTCCATTACTTCTGACACGTTAGTAGTACAGGTCTTGTTTCTTCTAGAGTTTTGAGTTCCTACCCTAGTTCTAGAGTAGTTTCTACATATTTCAACAATTTCATCGAAGGAAAGCTTATTAATGTATCATTTCCCCATAATATTCAAGGACTCTCTTGATTCATCATTAATTCCTCGTAGAAATTTTTTTTACTAATTTCACCATCCAACCCATTATTACACCTCTAGTGCATAAACTGAAATCTATCAGCATAGTCCTCCAAACTTTTGTCTTTCATTTTCCTTATTCGAAACAATTCTTCTTTTCTATCCCTTACTCGATAGTAATCTTGGTACTTATCTAGGAACTCAGTTTCCATTTGATGCCATGTTGCAATTTTTCCAGCGCCTAAACCCATGAACCATCGTAAAGCTAACTCTTTTAAGGTAGACATAAATAAATTCAACTTTTGGTTATCATTTGTATAATCATAGGTCTGGCATAAAACTTTGAACTCAAAAAGAAATTGATTAGGATCCTCAAAAAAAATTCCCCTAAAAGTAGGCAAAATTGAGGGTGAAATATTCTTCATAGGAGGCTCATCAAGATGTCTCTCAAGAACAATAGGATAAGAAAAGGTCATATTTGCTAGTGGGCATATTGGTTGATCACCCATTCTTTCATCCTGAAATGGATTTCTATTCTCTTCTTGATCTTATTCTTCTTCTTCAAAATCAATATCTTCTTCTTGATCGAAATCAAGGTATTCTTCCTGATTGAGCTCAAGGTGTCATGGATAAACCTCCCTCGATTGTTTTGATTTTGTCTCATTCAAAATTTGGATCCATCTTCCTTATCAACACTAAGGCTTTACACTTAATAGCTAGATCTTGTAGCTCCTCGGCAATGGCGCCAAAAATGATGGGCAAGGTCATTGATGTCACAACTTTCATCATTTATTCAATTAACTATTGAACCAGGTGTGTCTAAGATCTATATGTGATAAGGATGGTTGTCACAGATTTTTGGGGGGGGTTTGCATTGTAAACAGTGACTTTTGGTTTCGATTTGACTCCTTCAAGAGCTCTTAGGAGCTCTTCAAGAGCTAAACTACAATGAGTAATTCCTAAGGATTAATTCTATCTTATTTCCTAATTTAAAGTCTTGTTGACTTATTTTTTACTTGATTTTGACTTGATTGAGATCGATTCATGGAAAAGACTAATATTTACTCTAATTCTTAATCTAAAATACAAAATCAAAATTAATTATATTTTGCTTCAAAAGAAATATATCTTAAGGTTTTCTAGAAAATAAATGCTATTTTAAAGAACAAAAATAAATTGTAAGGAAATGACAATTAATCTAGAAAACATAAATACTAATTTCCAGGAGTTGATTCCAAACAAATTTCAATTCCATCTTTCCATAATTTCCCATCATTGCTTCTAATTAAGTTTAGCATATAACTATCAAACTTAATTCCTACAAACAACATCTAAATCCGATTTAACTCAATAAACCTTACAATAAATCTAACAAACCATTCTAAACATGATGAACTAAACTTGAAAGTGATTTAAACACAATTGCTGAAAATGATTCAAATAGAATTGACTATCCAAATTTAACATCCAATGAACTGAAAATGATTCAAACAAATTTAACATTCCAAATTCAAAATCTACTCTTTAGATTTAATATTAATAAACAAAAATAACATAAAATCGATAAAATACCAAACACAAGATCAATTCCTTTGGTTGAGCGGGCCCTGCTATTCCTTCGATAAGATTATTAACACCGTGATTCGATTTAACCTCTTATCTTCATTCAAATTGATCAAAGTAGGACATAGAAAAAAGTATTGCAACCATTACAAGATTCTAATCAAAATTATCTAACTCTTTTCTAATGATAAAGGATGGATATTTATAAGAATATCCTTATTGAATTTAAAACATGACATTAACTACCAAGATTCAAGGTGCCTAAACTAGATATTTAAATAAAACTAAAGCAAAACTAAAACAAGACAGAGAATAGACAAAGAGAAATATGCCAGATCGGCACTGGGACTAGAATTTCCTAAACCGACTAAAAGAAGCTGATTTGGACTTTGTTGATTCATCATCTAGCTGAGTCGATCAATGACGTGATTGGCTTCATGCGGTTAAATAGGGATTTTAACTTTATCTTGAACTAAGTCATTAGTCATCGGTATTTATCCCTAAATAAGATCCTTAAGAATAGGATACCAATTATGACAACAAAATATTAAAACACATAAAAGAAACACATTTAATATAAAGCATTACCTCAAATATATCTACCAATTTAGCCAAACATAAAACAAAGTAAGTAAATATATTAGTCTATAGTCTACCTCCAGTCATGTTAATTAACAAAAATAACAAGTCTTTTCAAACATAAATGACTAATTAAAGGTATCTCTTGTGATGTTCATCATATTACAGTAGAAAGACTTCCCTAACAGAGTTTTTCTTAACCAAGAATCATCTACAGTATAACAACACTAGTGCAATATTCTAAGGTTCTTTATGGATTTTTAGACTGTGGCATTCACCTATTTAGCATGAATATATAGTTTAACTTAAGTGCAACAAGTAAAAGAGCTTAGAATAACTTTACAGGACGATTTATAATCAATAAATTACTAAAACTACGAGTTGGAAGTGCATCATATACTGTAACATGCAATCACCATTAAATCTGAACATTAACTAACAAGTTAATAATGAACTTAAATAGTAAATAAGCTAACTAAAATAAACATGGAGGTTGAATCATGCAAACACAATGATAAAATTCAAAGAAATATCCAAACTTCAATATTTTCTTATATATTGTTGAGAGTGTCTTTACACAACTCATCTCTCTTTGAGAATTAGGGGGCAGCCCCTATTTATAGATTTCAAAAAGTAGAATAAATGGTCAATATCAATTTATAGTGAATGGATCAGATTCATTCTAACTTAGAGTTTTCACATCACCCAATATGAGTATAAAACTTACAATATAAAATAGGCTACTTTGTCTTTTCCCGATTTTATCCTCTATTTTATTTCGTCTTGTTGTTAATTTTATCTTTTAGTTATTTTAACAAGTATTTATCCTCTATGATGGGATTTCCAGCTTCCTTTTGCAATGAAGCATAATAAACAAACTTTCCAATGACAACCTAGAGCTTATCCCATTCTATGAAATGATATTTGGTGATGCGAAAGGTGATCCTCTTAAAATCATCCATTGTTCCCTCATGATGCCACATACGTGTATCTCACGTCTTGACCATTTGCTCTGATTTTGAAAAAGCCCATGTAGAAAAATCCATAAAATTTGCTAACAAAGTGTCACCGGCTCCCTGTTCAATCCTCTTGTGAAACTCACATTTCATCGCTTCTCGATCTAGCTCCAATGTTGGCATCTTATATCTCATTACCAATTCTAAGAGGCCATCAACCTCAGCCAAGTGGGCAACAACATGAGCATGGATAAAATATAATTCAATCAAATAATTTTCCAAGATCCCTTTTCAGAATTCACAATTAATCAAACATGTATCGGGCAACCCGTGATCTTCTTTGGGTGGTGTTAACTCCTTTTCCTAAATTTTTGGAGATAACTTTAAAATGCTCTACAATTTGGGGTGTGTAATTTTGTAAAGATCGGGGAAATATTTACAAGTTCCTGCCTCCTTCTCAATTTATTTTCATAGGACCAAATAATGATTATGTATTCTAACTTCATAATGGATACCCTTATTTCCCATTTTCATCACTATTTTGAACTATTTTGACGTGGATTTGGTCAAATTCTTCATCTTTTCCATCTTTCTAATTTCCTCCTTTGACAACAAGGTAGGTCCTGGTGATTCCATTGGGGCTTCTTCCCTGATTGTGGTCTACTGCTATATGTACACATTCAATTCTACCACTTGTGCTTTTAACTCTTCCTTTGTGGATTTATCTTTATTCATTTTTTGGAGGATTGTAGTAACTAACCCTTGAAAATCATCGATGTTTTGGGATCTAGATGCAGGGCCTAGGTTAATAGTTTTCACTTGATAGTCTTTTGCTTGAAGGGTGTCATCATCCTTATTTACCGTTGGGGTGGCTACCTATAGTATCCTAGAGCCTGACACATTTGTTGTGATGTAGGATCTCTCTTTTGGCTTCTTCTTTTCTCGCATCTTTACTTGGGCTTGAGCTAGTATTGCCTCCAGGTGGGACTTAGGGTCTAGGAGCATGGGAGCTTTTCTCTTCAACTATTGCTCTAGCCATGAAGGAAATTTTGTTTGATGGTCAAGGGGTGTAGTGTTTAACTCATTACTTTTTTCCCCTTTATCTTTTGTATGCTCCTCCTCCTCATGCCTGGGAGAATCTTTGATTTTTTCTTCCTATTTTTCTTGCTCCTTTTCTTGTATTATAGTCTTCTCTTTATCAGGCTCAATGGATTTTTCATTTCCGTCATCAATATTTTCTTCTTGTGACAGCCTTTTTCTTTTCTCCTACTCAATTGCAGCTTCTTGATCGGGCTCAGCATCCTTCTTATCTGTATTTTATTCCCCCTTATCTCTGTTGAAAATTGAGGTGTTTTCTTAGCTTAATACTCTGTAAAACTTTAAGATTGCTGATCTAAATACGATTTTCCTTTTGTTACAAATTCTTTGTGGGTGATTATCTTGATTAATCCATTTTAGTGTTGTAGAAAGTAGACAGAAGTTGATAGAAGAAGTAGACAGGATATTAGAAAGATTACATAAGCATATACCGTGGAGAAAACCCTTTCGGGTAAAAAAATCCACCAAGAAATGATCTATTATTCCAATCTTGAAGTAGATTACAATAGCTTCAATTCTTGCTTGAGAATGCTTCTTTTTCCTTCACCAAACTTCTTCACAACCTGCAAATAAAACTTACCAACTCTCTTTACAACTTGTTTGAGATATATAGACTTTCTCCAACATTGTAAACTCCAAATGAGTTATACAAACAATGCTTAAGCCCTAACCCTTAAAGGTACGCCAATTTCATGCAATTGGAGATGCACCGTGAAAACCAATGTCAAACCATCTGCCTCTTCCATTTGGGTGTACCAAACTGAAGTCACAACTGAGTCTTCATCTTGTAAGTATCTCAAGGCTTTATCCTCAAAGTTGGCACCCACAAGAGGGCCCCACTTAACTAGGAAATCAATAATATCTCTGCATGCAAAGGAGTTAATTCCAAGAAGCCAACTTGGGCGCCCAAAGAGGGTCCAAGATATTTCTTGTTAACTAAAACATTTCTCAACACCATTCATGCAAGAATGGTCATCTCCTATTAACTGAAGGTAGTTCTTGTTATCTATCATGCAGCTCAAGTTATTAGGCATGCATTCCAAGTTAACTGAAGTCAACTAACATGCAACTAAAACTAACTGAAGATAACTGAACTGAACTAAACTTCAACTGAACTAAACTGAACTTCAACTGAACTAAACTGAACTAAACTAAACTTCAAACCCTATTTTATAGGTTCTCAACATGCATAAAAAAAAATCCCTATTTTATAGGAACCTAGGATGCATTCTTGAAGTAAACTCAATTTACCACTTAGTTAACTGAACTTAAGGTGCGTGTCACCTCCCATGTGTGAGCCCATGTGCTCCTATTTTGTAGGAGCTAATCCCAAGGTGTCCACACATGCTTTTAACATTTAGAATTAATTACAAATGCCAATTATCATGATTATTTCAACAATTATTAATTCCTTCTTACTCCTAGTGTTTGATAAACACATTTTAGGAATTTAGGATATACATGAAATAATTAATGTTTTAGGATTGCAATTAAATGGCATCCTATTTCCAACAATCTCGCTCTCCTTTTGGAATAACTTATCCATATTAATTCTTGTATCAATCTCTTCTTCCTCAGAGCGATGCTCCTATGGATTCACCTCTATGTCATCATGTTCTTTTTTCTATTCATTACCAGGCTCTTGATCTATGTCTCTACTTCATAGTAGGTGTCAAACCCACTCAATTATCCATCCTTGGGCATTTTTAACCCTTCTTCATCTGAAGCTACTTTATCTAAATCTTTTCTCAAGCCCTCCCTAACATGTTCATAGTAGTCATCATGATTTGAGTCCTTGGGCTCCTCAATGACATCCATTGTTTCTTTAGTTTGTTCCCCACTCAGCCTCTCCATTTATTCATAGATTTTCATTGTGGCCTCCATTTTAGGTGGTTCAGAAGGAGGTGGAGGGATGGGTAATGATGCAGTAAGTTGATCCATAAGCGATTTGACTTGGGGATTCAACATAACTTCTAAGAACTGAGGTGGCATGTTTTTTAAGTAGGAGGGAAAATTATTTGGCAAGGTAATAGGTGCCATAAAGGTTGTGGGAATAGAGGGTTGCATGATAGAAAATGTGGTCAATTGAGGTGGTAGGGAGTAAGATGATTGGGGAGAAATAGTTGAGGAAGAAGAATCTACACAATCACAGGTGGAGTCGAAGAGGCGGAGGTGAGGTGGATAGAAATGTCCACTAAAATTAGAGATGGGATAGGAAATGGTAAGGGAGTGGGAAGAGATGGTGCAATGTTAGTGGCTGATGGAAGCGCAAAGGCAGTATGTGGTGGAGAGTGTGGTTTCTCAACTTCTCCTTCCTCTTGGGGTGGGGGCCCTTCTTCTTGAATAGTTGGCATATCAAGAATGAAGGTTCTTGTTGTTTTGTATTTCTTGGGCGACCTCTACCCCTCAATGGTATTTCTAGTATATACTTCATGCTTGGGCTACCTCTTTGATGTATCCTTCCTTTTTCTTGATCTAGTAACAGGTGGAGACTTGGGAGCCTCACCCAAAGAACCCATAGTAGCATCACTATCTACCTCAATCTCAATGTTGTCTTCTATCTCCTTGTATGTTAGCTCTATGACCTATTGCTACAATTGGGCTATTTGATCATCTAGCCACTTCTTGATCCTTTTTCCACTAGCCTAGTGACAATATTCAAATATGTGACTTTTGGCTCGATCCAATCAATAACTGGTAACAACACATTGACGAGAGAATTGTATCTTTCATCAAGAAAATTATCTTCTTCAACCACTTGATCAGGTAATAGGAATAAATTAATAGACATTACAAACTTTTCAGTCATTCTCATGTAGTATCTCCTCCTGACCTCATGGTCATCATCACAATTGGCCCAGAAATCTTCAATGTGTGGCCTGTGGGCATAGTGCCTTCCAATCTGTCTCTTTGGTTTCCCTAGGGGGTCCAAGCCTCCCCTCTCTATGTGTAGTTCTAGGTTGTATTATGTGATCTTCTTCTCTAAATTTTCTGCACATAGGGCAGCAAGGTACAAATAAACTCCTTGACCAAATACAATGGGGTATGGAACCTCAACACGGTGCTTGTCTTGTAGAAATGAATGGGAAATCTACAAATTGTTGAGTTAATTCCAATAAAATTATTCTATCATTAGGATATTGAGGCAGTCGATAATGGAACCCTGAGTATCCTTCGGCTCTTATGTAGGTAAGCTTAGGGAACTAAATAAGCCAATACCCAAAGCCTTTAACCAACACCTTTGTATTGTGAGACATTCTTCTAGGATAATCGTTTGACAAGGTTTGAACAATATACGTTATAAAGGCATCATTGACTCGCCTATAATCTTTCTTATAGTTTATGTATTGGAGTTACGGGTAGCAATTGTAGATAAGGTTTTGCCCCTTCTTCATTCCCAAGGTGCTAACACAATCCAATGCTTTGTAAGGGAACGTGACCACCAGAACGTACACTATGTAGGAGGTCATATAGAATTCTTGAGTCTTCTTTACTGCAATAAATTGTCTATGCAAATTCTCATTGATTATCTTCACCCAGTGAAATTTGGCCTCTCCTTTAAGGATTTCCTCTACAAAGTACAACATCCACTCCTCAAAGAGTGGGGAAATGGGGAGGCCCATACTCTACTTAGTAGTGTTATAAGTTCATTGACCTCTTCCATGAAATCACTTATGTAAAGCTTCTGGGGCACCTTATTGGAACTACCCCTCTTCTCAAGTAGCCATTTCTGATTGATGGTTATTTTGCATTCGGTGGGATCTTCCTTCTAGACATTAAGGGTGTACTACTTCTTAGTTTCCTCCACCTATTTAAATAGTGGTATCCCAAATGCCTTTCCAATTGGCATGGGAGCCAAGTCGACCAACACTCTTCCATCTACAGTGATTATCCTCTTGGTTTGAGGGTGATAACATTTTCTTCATGCAAATATTAGTTCTAGGTTGATCAAGGCTAGCGAGAAACCTGCTGCTTTTGTGATCCCACTATACTTTATCCTCAAGGCCTCCTTAGTTTTTAGATTAACTAAGACCTGTTTTTTGAATTTATCGATATTGATATGACCCAGATTTGTGTCTATTACCTTGTCCCAATTTGATGTGACCTTTGAGGTGCACTCGACCACATGAAATTGTACTTCATTTTAGTTTTTTCTTCTTTTCCCCTTGCAGCTTTAGCAGTCTTCTTACTCTTGTCGGATTTCTCGGTTGGTTTCATAAATCCTACACAAAGAATGTGTAGTAAGTGCCTCGATAAATTAAGAGAGAAAAACATTCATTAAATCATGCTAAAATTTCATCAAATTTCATCATTTTGTGCTCATTTGTGAGGTTTGCAGCTTTGGGGATCAGGATCTATGGGTTTCCACATAGCGGAAGCTGCCAAGGTTATGGACACTAAAAACAGCTAAGGGAAGACGAACTTCCACGAACGGAGCTTTGGAGGAAAAATTTTGTAAGGTGTCAACATCAAGTAACTTTAATGCAAACCCATTAGTCATGTGGAGAAATATAGATTGGATCATTTGGAATCATTTCCCTTGGTCAAAGTGGCTTCTTAGGCTTCTACAGAAAAGCAAGGTGCGAAAGTCGTCACCCAGAATGTCATTCCAGTTTTTTCATTGAACAACAACTTAATGTAGGTGGCATTCCATGAACGGAGTTCCATAGGGTGAAGTCTACAATGGCTTTTTACTTGGTCAATTATGTTTAAATCTTTTTGGCACATGGGTAAAATCATGTCCAGTTACCTTAGTTAAAAATTTAGTCGTGTTGTGGATTACGAAAGATTGGGGTGTGGGTGTTGCTCATTTGGGCACGGTCAATTGTTTGGTAGTAGAGGACCGGCCTCAGGCTGATAGAAGTCTGCAAGAGGAGTTCTACATGGTAAAATCTGCAAGGGAATTTTGACTTTAGGTTTTCATTTTCGCTTCAAAGGGTCATTGTGAGATCATTTAGGTTCATGTTTATGTCACCATTTGAGTGAATGTGGGGGTCATAGGGGTGAAATCCATTAGCTGGGTTGTCTTTTATGGTTTTTCATTAGAAATGGCTTAGGTGGGATGAGATTTCGATGACGGCATCCCACAAAGACGGACCCGCAAGAACCCAAACACTTAGCAATTTCAAGATCTTGGGTTTGTTTGATACTCACAAAGGAAGATGGTACAAAATACGTGAGTGGGAAAGTGGTTATGAATCCATCATTAACAATGACCATGCTCCTACAACAACCCACAAAAGGAGTCCAGCAAATAAATCCTTGCATGGGTCTAGTGACTTAGTGTTCTCAAGGTTTTTTCTGATGCCTATGAGAATGGATGGGGAAAAGACCACCAATGGTAAAGTCGTGAATGTTTCACCATTAGCAATGGCTTTGGTGGTATGGTGATCTACAAATGAAAATCCACCAAGCACACCCTACATCATTTTAAAGTCTTAGTCATTTTCAAAATGTTTTGATCAAAGGTTAATGGCGAATGGATGGGTAGAACTTTCCAATCGGGAAGACATCAGTGTTTTGCCATTAGAAATGGATCAAGCTGGGAGGATCTCTGATTGGGAAATCTCACATGAAGGATCCCATAAAGACTAGGATTTGAATCATTTTTTCCATAGTTTATATGCCCCTTTGCGTGGGAGCAGGGAGAGCGAGGGTTGTGGTTGTTTACGCCATTTGAGAATGGCAGCCTAGAGACAGGTTTCCCTAAACAAGAACCCATGCCAATGCAGTATTTAAGGTTTTTGAAACCCTTAGTTTGAACACCTTTAGCGGTCCATGGTTTGAATCACAACATCCATCAGCTTAAGAGTTGTGAAGTTTAATGATTCCTATAATCTCAAAACCCTAGCTAGTACATATGTTGGAGAAAGAGTTGAATGCATATCTTTATCACTCAAATGGAGGAGACGACCAAGGCTTGAGTCTTCTAACCTTCTTGCATGCACCATATTATTCTTTTCTCTTCAAATTAAAAAAAATCGAGTTGCAAATGATAGATGGAAGACCCTATTTATAGACCTAATTTTCATAAATATTATGTATTAATTGTAGGTTTTGAAATGCACACGGTAGGTAGGAGATGTGGAAACACGAGGGGTGGAGGTCATGAGGGAAAAGTCCACACAAAAAATCGGTAGGTGGAAGCACAATGTGGGATGTCTATTGCTGAAAGGAACAAGGCAAATGTTGCAATAAATGGTGAAGTGAGGGAAGAAATCTACATGTGGTGATCTGCATATCAAAACCTGCAAAGGAACTCCCAAAGAAGGTGAAATATGGAGCGGCTTCTGCATGGTAGAAACTCGCAATGGATTTCCGTAAATTCCCAAAACTCTCTAAGGCTTTGGCAAGTGATAGGACATGCTAGGATTTTTCAATTTTAAAGGCACTTGATCAAATTACGTCCAAAATAGGGGCACAAAAAATTGATGGGGACAAAACTAGAGGGGGTCCCTGGTCCAAGTGGGGTGTGTGTGTAGTAGGCACAACACCTCCTATCAAGAATCCCACTCAATTATTTAAATTTGTAACCCCACCTTTAGAGAAATATATGAAGCCATCGGATCTTGATATATGTCCACCTGATGCATAATTAAATAATCTCTTGTTTTTATTTGATATAAAATAGACACCCATAAATTTAAAATTAATAAGATAAAGTGAGCATGCATTATACTTATAAGTATGGGTCTATGAGATATGTAAAAAACAAATACTCATTGGAAATGGTGTTTCTATAAAAATTGCTCCATTATTCCTCCCACGGAGAATTTTGTATAGGCCACCAGCAACATCACTTATAGGGATACATTTTGAGGTTATGACAAACTCAAGGAAAAAAAAATCAAGAATATCACATTCCCAATTTCTTTAGGACCTAATATGGTGTCCATAATTTTTTATGTAATTGACAAGGAGAAAAGGTACAACCTATTGTTGGGAAGACCCTAGATCCATGAGATGAGAATGATTCCTTCAATGTTATTCTAGGATATTTGCTTCCTTCACTTAGGAAATATATATGTTGCTAGGGAAAACCTAGAACCCTTTAACATGGTCAAATAAAATTCTACCAAGAAGAAGGTAGGAATACTAATCAATTACAAGTTATAAACCAACAAGATAATCATCTTAGATTTGATGCCTCAAAACATTTGGATACAAAAAAGGGATCATATTCCAAACTAAGTATCTATAGTTATAATGAAACCTAGAGAAGAAAAAAATATTATAAATTTTGAGAAAGAAGAGTCTTTTAAATAGGGCTCAATTTCTTCAACCAAGATAGTCATTAAAATATGGAACTCTGAGAAATCAAATACCCCTTTCAATTACCCCTTGAATTTTATATGATCAACATAATTATGGAGATTGACATGTTTATGAATATAAAATAAGATGAGGTGATAAAATCAAGTAGAACCACTCTAATAAATCAAAGAATAAATAAAATACAAAAATCTCCCCCATGAGATGGATCACCCCTATATATAAATTTCAAATAAATACAATTAACATAATTTATGTTGAGGATGAATTGATAAAAATAAGGTGACACCCACTAATGTTACCAAGGGACACATCCTCAATTGAATCATATACTCTTTTGACACTACCAATTGAATCTTATATTCCTCCAACATTAGCTAGTGAGTCTAAGAGCTGAAGATTAGATCAACACCCAAGACCACCTACAAAATAAATGATTTTTTTTTTAAGAGAGTATGCAAGAATATGATCTTCCTTGATATTGAGACCTATTGAAATGATGATGAGATATGAAGTATATTCCAAAGTGTACAATGAACTTCCTTATATAAGCAAGGTGAGGAATAGGATTGAACATGACTATGACATGAGTCTTAATCCTATGACATGAGATGACTAACAAACTAACTACCTAGTAAATGATGCATAAAGCTAGATAAGATAAGTTCTAGAAAATTCAACTAAGACTTCTAGAAATAATCTTATATCCTAAGTAAACTTAACATGTGAATAATTCCCCTAATTATCTAGTGAGATAAATTACTAGGTACAAGACTTTAATTAACTCCAACACCCCCCTTAAGTGCAACTTAGGGAGAATATTATTATGCAAATGATGCAAAAAAGATGCAAAGATGGGTCCCAGATACAAGGCCATTTTAGGTACCCATGTACAAATACAAAATAAATCTCTCACCAATGAAGAAAAGGAGAAAACCCAATGGGACAAAACTCCTCTCCAAAGGAGAGAAAAGAAAAAATCAAGTGAGGAAGGATGTAGGACTCCATGATACCCCCCAAGTACACTATCTATCACATAGATACATTATGAAATTCCCCCAATAAGAGAGAAATACAGAGACTACGTAGCCCCCCCATTATGCATAATCACCTGCAAAAATGGTAAGTTACTAAAGAAAAAACATAATCTAATGTTGAAAAACAACTTGTCTCCATTTTGGAAGAAATAAAACCAAGTAAAAATGTAAGAAAGCTTCCCATTCTGGATAAGAATTGAAGTAAGGAAGCATGTAGATGTATGATGACGATATCTCTAAAAATTGTTCATGTGTCTCCTTGGCCACTGAATATGAAGATGTCACTATCAAATCAATTACATGCCCAATCAAAGAAGAAGGTGACAAATTGGGACTATTTGGAAACTAATGCTAAACAAGATCCAAAGATAACGATGGTTTGACAATAGTTGTATAATTAATAGCATTAAAGAGGAGAGAGAATCCCTCAAATGTGTTCTCCAAATCTGAAATGTGAGACTCCACAAACAAGGATGCAATGTTTGATAGATAGGAATCCAAATCAATAAGATAATGAGATAGTTGGTGTAATGAATCATTGTAAGTTCTCAATGAATCATCAACACAAGATGAATGGTCCTACTAAATAGGAATGATGGGATCCTCAATCAATGACTCTGCACAATGAATCACTAAAGGTGAAGGTGCAACAATTATGTCTAATGGAGAAGGATCATCTAAAGAACCCTTATCATCCTCATCTAAAGATTCAAAGCATTCAAAACCCTTCATAGTAGTATAATCATAGTGTATCTTATCTGAAGAATGAAGAGGCACAAGACATTTTGAAACAGGATCATCTAGGAATGGTGGAGTATCAAGATCTCCATATATCTCCCAAATTTTAGTCCAAAGAGTATGAGGACAATCAAAACGATCAATAGCTTTCAAATAATCATAATCAACATGCATTACAATAACCTCTAAGGTATCATACCTTTTTAAACTCCAAGAAAATTTATGTATACTTTTATCCAGAGGGGGAACAAACGATACAAATATGGCAACAATTGAAGTGCTTAGAGATGGTTTATGATGCAATCTCTCCATTGTTTATATTTTCCCATTTCCAACATAATCAGATATGGATGAAATAAAAAATCCATAATGAACTACGATATATCTCCAAGATTACAAAGACATTGACCTTCAATAGCAATTAGAAACTCCCAAATCTGAAAATACAACTGAAAATGAAGCCCCCCCACAAACATAACTTCTCCAGGAGACAAGATGTCCAAGTTATGAAGTAGAAAGAAAGAATATTTTTTTATGAGTAAATCACGCTTGCAGATGAATCTGAAAAAATTATATGAACCAAATGAAAGATCTCCTGAATATATTCCAAATGAAACTTGAATCGCCAAAATTAGAGAAATTGGCAGAAATTTATGAGCTCAGAGGTCTAAATGAGAGATCTGACTTCAAATAGAGGTAAAATATTCTAAGATTAAAATTTGAGAATAATATATATACCATTGGAAATTTCTTAGAACCATATTTCCAACGATATCTTGTTTATGAAAATTTGATACTTGAGTCAAAATTTATGGCAATTTTAAGAAAATTGCCCAATTAAGGCTTGAGGAGACAAAATTAAGCCCCCTAAGGATTGGCAGGTAGTCCCCATGCAACCAAAATCTAGAAGACTATGTTGAGCATAGGTATGACATCCATTTAACTATCAATTTAACACAATGCATGTGACATCATTTGGTTGTCAAATTTAAGATAGTTGCCTAAAGTTTTAAAAAAATCGCCAAAAATATTTTTCCTCAAAATATGAAGTATTTTATATGAAAATGGGGGTTTTTGGGCCTTTTGGATGCCATGACAGGGTTAATTTTTTCTCAAAGTGCTCCAAAAATTCAGCGACCTCTTGAATCTAGTAACCACCTCCTAACTTCAAACCCTCACAAATCTAGCAAAATATGTCAGATTTTAATGAAATAAAAGTCAATATTGACTCTATCAGATGCCTTAGACTCAATGGTGAGCTCAAATTAGCTTCAATAGGCACCAAAAATAACTTGCAATAAAAAAAAAACTCAAAGAAAGACCCCGAATCTAGTATTTTTTCAAGCTTTTATGACTGTTTAGGTCATCATATGATGCAAGAGATGAGCACACTCAAACTTACTAAAAATAACCTAGATCCCTCACTATAAATAGATCAAACCTCAAATATTAGAAGGGTTTTTCAAGGCTTGGCTTTGATACCATGCAAGAGCTAAAGATTAGCTCAACACCCAAGACCACTTGCAAAAACAATGAAAACCTTCTACAAGAGAGTATGCAAGAATATGAGACCTATCAGAATGATGATGAGGTATGAAGTATATTACAAATGTGTACAATAACCTTCCTTATATAGGCAAGGTGAGGAATAGGATTGAACATGATTGTGATATGTGTCTTAATCCTATGACATGAGATGACTAACAAACTAATTACCTAGGAAATGATGCATAAAGCTAGAAAAGAAAACTAAGACTTCTAGAAATAATATTATATCCTAAATAAATTAACATGTGAATAAGTCCCCTAATTACCTAGTGATGTAAATTACTAGGTACAAGACTTTAATTCACTCCAACAATGAGTAGTACACCCCACAAACTCTATCAATAAATAAAATACCCATGAAGCTTGAGGATCATACACACTCCTACTCAATTAAATATGAACCAATAAATTATCTTAAGGATCCTTCAAGGGCCTTCTTATGAGATAATCCAACCAACCATCCCTTGCCCACAACTTATGTTCAATTGAATGATATGTGGGAACCTCCCTAATTTCAAATCAAGACAATTTAAATATTTATTGATCAAGATGAGGTGAGCCTGGGGAAGTCAATAAAATAAAAAATGTTATGCATCACCATTAAAAGAAATAACTTGAACATCCTAGAGTTGTCAAAAGTGTTCATAATGTTGAACACCGGAAATACTGAAAGGGGGATGAGTCAGTATTCACTGAAAGTCATTAACTTTGTCAATTCAAACAACCATTCAAAGCATCATATTTAACTTTTAGTAAATGAAAGGAACATATAAATCATACATCACATCAAGGAACATAAGAACATAAGATTTATGTGTAAAACCCTATAAGAAAAAACCACAATGAGGATTAGCTCATAATATATTATAACCGATTACAATATTTGATACAAAATGGTGGACTCATTGTCCAAGGACTTAGTGTTCAGAAAAATACAATGGTTCACTGTCGATGGCTCACTGCCAAGGGGCTCACTACCTATAATAGAAAGAGATATAATAAATGGTGGCTCAATACCAAATGAATTGCTAATAATGCATCTACATCATTCCTAAGACATAGTTCCACTAAAGCTTAGAAAATTGACTTAACACACTTCATACTTCACCTTAAATACAATTTGTATTTCTTTTCACACCAAATTTTGCACATAAACTCTACACTCTATCAATCCACACATTTTCACATTGAATCCTTATATATATACTGCAACTATCCAAAATATCAATTAGGTCGGCCTAATTAGATTACCGTGCACCCATAACCTATCATCCCAAAACATCAACACACACTCCTTGTGGAAAGAACCTATAATGCCTCGTCAAATAACCCTAAAGGAAGTTGTAATTAACGACTTAAGAGAACTATTTTTTTTTTAAAGTGTAATTAACATACACATTCACTTACTAATTAACAACAACCTCTAAGGCTACAAGGTTGGGATTACTTGAACCCATACAATATACATCATTATAACCATTGCATTAATTACCATATGGAATAAGAATTTATACAACATAAGATAAGGAGATAAACCATCCAAAGTATAAATTCATAACTTAAACAACTGGTTACATCACTCATTCCCAAAATGAGGCAATAATACAAAAGTGATACCATTACATAATTCCACCTCATCAATACAAGAGGGGTATAAAAACTTATTACAATTTTGAAATACAACATTGCTTGAATTAAAAACAAGAACCACGAGCTGTCCAACTGGATGTCTTGCCACCAAGTACTGAAGATAAAAGGGGACCCAACGGTGTATGGTGCATGTTCCACCCAACCAAGTGGTACCTGAAGGCCCACCCCCCATGCTAGGAGATAGTAACAACACAACATGGACAAAGATCTACAACCTCTAACCAAAGGTAGACTCATATTGACCCATACTAACTCAACCAAACACATGCACAAAACAAGAACAGCTCACACATCACTGACATAGGTCACATTGTTTCTAGACATAAAATAGATCAAGTATGTTCAGAGAACCATACACATAAAACAATTAACAATTGTTGTCCTAGATAGAGTATCATCGCATAGTTAGTCATGAGATCTCCTCTGGGCATTCTTCATAGGCTCCGGTAATCCTGGTGACCTCAACCGAATCTCGGCCCTCATGCTCACTCATGTGGAATCAAATACCTCTTGTAAGGACAAGATAGCTAACTATGCCATTTCAGGTCTTCTCACTCATCCCAAGTCTAAACGAGCTCTTGTGTCTATGAGTGAGGCTAAATTATCTTGATTAGTGTGAAATGCATCCTAATCATCTAAGTACATTAATTTAGTTATCACTTGATTAAATCACCTCTGAAGGTTACCCAGTTTACCTCTTTGGGATCTGGTGCCTAACAAAAGCCACTCTTCTAATGGACAACACACTATACAAATCTAAACTCCAAGGGTAACTCAAGTGCTTACAACTAGACAATGCAATCTCTCCTATTCTAGGAGGCAATAGTTAAGGAAACTCACTCCAAACACTTGGAGGAAACCAATCACATAAAGCACTACCCAAGGGAAATATGAATAGTTGACCAAAAAATTGACAACCCACATCCTCTAGAAAACTTACAATTTAAAACTCAAATCACCCTTTTTCCCTCAATCATGAACATAAGGAAATATAATAACAACAAGCAATGGCAAGGAAATACACTATTTTTGGATATGTTAAATATGTTTCCCTTTCTAATACTTTTCACAGTAAACAATCAATTGCCTCAACCAAATAATTAAATAAAATAGATTAATTGCCTTTACTATTACAGGGAAGGGAAATTTTCCAATTTTATCAAACAAAGCTTTTGACTACTTTTAAAAAGCAACACAAACCCATGCAAGATAATTCTTTCAGTTTCCCAACCAACACTTCTAATTCCTACAATTTCTCAAATTAATTATTAAACACAAACACTTAAGCATGTATGCATTTAAATATAAATATACACTGTATATAATTTATATTTATTTAAAAGTACATAAATAATCTCATCCTCATTTTATTAAACCAAATTTATAATTTTATAGTCAAAATAATTAAATGTATTTCATTATTATATATATATACATATGTATATATACACTCTATATATACTATATATAAACACATATATGTAAATAATACATTTAAACATTATATATATATTCATTATAAAATATATATTAAAAAAAACAACATAAAAAAAATTCCATCTAACATTAAAGAAAATGAAGTGAGGGCAAATTCCCATACTGTTCGCACATTCCAGTCATGGGTTTTCAGAATACGGAAAGGCGAGAGAGAGAGAAAGGAGGCACGGTTGTTCACAGAAGGTCGAACCTCCCCTCACACCGCAACAAACAAAGGTAAGGGGGGCAGTGGAGGGTCTCCCTCCACACCACCTCTCCCATATGGGGGCGGCGGTGGGGAGGCAGCCCCTCCCCATCTCCCATATGGTGACAAGAACCCACAGACTCCTAGAACAAAATATTCACAGCAAAAAATACAGTGACTCCCAGATTCGCCCAGACATGTAATTTTATTGAACGGCGAATTAAATATTCACAACCACTATTTAAATTTAAATAATTCACAAATAATAATATATATATATATATATATATATATATATATAATGATAATTTCAACATACAAGATAAATTGGGAAAATTATTCGAAAACATTCACCTACAAGTGAAAATATAAAATTTTCCAAAGAACAATCCAAAATTCACAGAGGTTTAAAACTAAATCTTTCAATCAATTTTCTCAAATTCATACACAAATAAAAGAACAAGGAAACTAAGAAAGATCTAGGTACTTTCTGAAAGCTTTCAACAAACCAATCCTCTAGATTTTTCCACCGAAATTTCTACAGAGGTTTTAGAAATAAATTTATTTTCTACATTGAATTAAATTTTCTAAAACAAATCTAAATGTGTTGTTTTACCCATAAGTTTGATTTAATAACAAAACTAACAATTTCCTCAAATAAATTAAATTCTACAAAGGTTTTACAATTTCCCTAAAGAAATTTCATAGGAACAACAAAAGCTTTTAATTTTATTTATTTATTTTCTTTCTTCTAACAACCAATTCTTTTCCTAAATATATTTAAAAAATAAATCTTTAATCACTACTATTTTAAAAGCAAACCAAGAACAATACAAAAACACAAAAGAAAACCTGAGTCAAAAACCTTCAGGAAATGGAAATTTGATGCAGGGCCTCCTCCAAAGCTTCCACAGCTTCTATCCAACAATCCAGTGATTCCAACCAAGAAAGCAACCAACAAACACCACAAAATTCACTAGAATTCTCCAATGCAATTCTACAGCCAAGAATTTCCCCCTAAAGAATCCTCTGTGTATCTTTTCAAAAATATCCTCACACCTATGAAGAAGCTTTTTCCTCTCCAAAATTCTCTTGTGAATGAATTTGCAACAAACTCTTCTAATTAATTAAACTTACACATGTTGGCATAATTGAAAATATCCTCAACAACCAAATCTAATTTTGTATTTAATTTATAAATACTAAATAATAAATTAACTCCAAAATTTGAAACTAATTTCCCGAAATGAAAATTAAATTCATAATGCATTACATTATATGCTTTTATTTAATTTACTCAACATAAAAATTAATTAATTAATTTTAATTATTTAATAAATAAGTTCAACCCTTTTGGGATTAAATTTAATAAATTAAATTAAATTAATAAATTTCAATATAATTTCTATCCGCAATTTTAATTTTAATTTTAATAAATAACAACTTTTAAACAATGAAAATATTTTAGATATTAATTTAATGAACAAGCACCTCTCAAAATCAAATAGCATTAAAACAAGGTAAATCATGACTCAACAAACATGACTAACGACACACTAAGGCTAGGGTGTAAACTTGACACAAGTTACTTAGCTACTATCTCCCATTCAACTTAACCATTGGATCGACACGCTCAAACTTGTGGAACTAGGTGGAATCAATTTCATGTACCTACAAACCTGAAAACCAAGTAAACAACAACATATAATACTCACTATGAAGAGGAAATCACGGAAACATAGGGCGCTTGCAAGCGAGTGATGCGAACACGTCCCCTTCACCAATACTCATCAAAACTGGCATTTTCATCTTACTCAATAATCTCATATGCAATAACATGTTATATCCACTAACATCATTACACCAATTAAAGCATGTAAAATAAAACATCAAATAAAATACACCACATTACACAAAATATTTTTTCACTCTATAAATAGCAATCAAATAACACACACACAAGATATAGTATTTGAAAATCCAAAACACAAAGCACAGCAAAACAAGCACATTGTCCAGTCCAAAAATCAAAACAGAGGGGTGTTACAGAACCAAAAAATGTACACCATCAAAATAGGTTGGCATAACCCATAATCACTCCTATGATACTGCTACATACACAATTCAACTCCCCACAACCCCAAAATACTTAGGTCAGCACCAGATAGAAAAAGTGGTGAAGTAATATTTGAATGAACCAACCATTCATCCACACCTTGACATGTCAACCACCTAAACACTTGACACTTGGAATGTACACACCTCTGGCATCTATAAACAATTCCAAAAATCTACATAACATAATATTCAACTACGGTGGAAAGTGGAGAATTCTTACATACACTCTACAACACTAACTCTATCAAAACTTAGCCAATAATCTCTCAATAATATCTTCAACTTCAAAAGACAAACAACCATGAAACTTTGGATCTGAACACATTCAATATGCACAATGAACACCTCAAAACTGCATGACAAAAAATTTCATTGTGGAGCAGTGCAAACCACAAAACCAGTTCACTATAACATTGGGACTTAGGCAATTATCCAAACCACTCGGTCTTCTTCAGACCAAATCTTCTACATCTATACAATGGGTTGAAAATAATGAACAGGTTGGCATCAATGAAAACACTATAACAACACCATATTCCATACTCTCAACAATCTCCTCAATGAAAAAAAAACTTCCAACAATCTCCCCCTTTGTCATTAATGGAAACACACCTAACCAAAACTACTCCCCCTTTGACATCAAGGGAAAAGGTTACCAAAAAGATATTTCTTTAATTTTCTCTACTCCCCCTTACAAATATATTTATATCAATGTAAATCCCCCTAACAATGTTATCCATTACCAAAATGATAAATACTTATATCACAACTTCATCAAATACTTTCACATGTGCACATTATAAATAGGAAAACTATCTATACAAAGAAAAAATGTACAACTTAACTTGAGGAGGGTAAACTAACCTAATTAGACACCTTCAATTTTGCAAGGTGTGCCTCCTAATCCTTCTTTACTATCTCTTAATCCTACTTGGTGAAGGAAAGAAAATTGCATTGACTCTCAAATTGCATAAGGATGTCTTCTCCTTCATCTGGAGAATTGGGCACCATATTCTTTTGCAGCACCTTTTCAACATTAGCTAAAGCTCCAATTAGAGATGTAAGCCTTGCAGTTACCAAGTCTTTAAGATGACTACACAGCACAATGATTTTATCTTTTTTTTCTTATAGTTGGAAGAACTGTCCATGCAGATTTTCAGTAGTTTTCCTTGTTGCACCATCTGCATCACTTACCAGATCATAAACACCAGAGGCTTGAGTAATTTGTGACTCTATTGAGTACATTTGGTCCTTTAAGCTCCTTAAAAAATAGGTCATTTTAAAGAGAATTTAAATAGAACTTTAGCTTCTTCCACACAATTTTGAACATCTTTTAAGTTGCCTTGCAACTTACCATGTGCAACACTGTATTTATCAGATATTTCAGCCAATCTCTTATCATTAACCTTCTTTGCCATTTATTTTTTCAACTTTTTTTCCAATTCGGTAGAATATTCCTTAAAGGAATCAAGTAATAACCTCAATTGTTGCACACCGGACAAAGAATTTTTATTTACTCCAGGGAAACTTTCTTGTAATACTTTTACTACTTCATCAATCATTTCTACACACTTTTGGTGTGTTTGGAGTATATCCTTCCTTGCAGAGGCATGAAAGGCATCACCGAGCTGTAATTTATGTAGGGGAAACATTTTTCCATATCTACTTGTCCTTGTTAAATGGGAATCTCTAATAATTGTGCAAATACCACTGGTTGGAATTGTAGCTACATATCTAGTAGACTTTTCAATGAATCTATAGAAGCTCTAGAGGATTCACCAATTGTTTGAGCACAATCTTCTTCCTTCTTATCTTTCTCCTTTTCTTCATTACTGAAGGAATCTTCTACATTGTTTTCTTCTTTAGTAGTCTTCTCATTATCCAGAGGAGGAAAGTTTTCATCCTTTTGTGCATTAAACTTCTTTGGGATTTCATCTTCTTTTTGCTCCATATCCAGAGGAGGAAAATTTCATTCTACTTGAGCTTTCTCCTTCTTTGGGGAATCCTACATATCATCATTATTTTCTTCAACAACAACATTCTCCACAATTGGAGGGGTGTCATCTATTACCATATTTTCTTGTTCATTCTCAGGCTCAAGCACATTCTCGTGTTGTGCATTTTTAGGCTCATTGAATTTTGGAATAGATGAATCATTTTTCATTTGTTCTTCACTATCCATAGGGACTCCCAACCCTTTAGCTAGTTCTTCAAATTTACTTAGTCTCATTCTTCGATCTTTCAATGTCTTCTTTGTCTCTGCTATTTAGAATGTTAACTCTTTGATTTGTTCTAAATTTCCTATTTTACAATTTAGACAATTTGCATCTGTCCTCAGCTATAAGAGAAGAACTAGTCTTCTCCAAGGAAAATGCCTTTATCTTCACATCTTCTTCAATAGCCTCTTTCCTTCTTGCAGTTAAAATATTTTTCAAAATATCAAGAAATTAATCCTTAATTTTAGATAAATCCAGTGTAAAAAATCACCATGTACTTAATGATAGCTTCTTCAATGGTTTCTTTATCCTCATCATTAGACTTTGGATACATTTTAGTTGTCTCTTCCAAGAGACAAAATTCTAAAAGGTTATTAAACAATGCTTCAAATTCAAGGGACTATGCTCCCTTATCGAAAGGTTATTTTATTTATTCTTCCCCTTACCTTTAGGATATTTCTCTCCTTCTCTTATCTGAATCTTGAAAGCTTTCTTTTATCTTTCCACTTCTTCACTCTTAGTATCAAAAATATCAAATTTTGTTCTTTTGGCACTAGTCTCTTTCACGGAGGCTTGAATTTTTTTATTCTTTTGGATTATTTGTGGTCCTTCCTCTTCCTCTTCTTCATCTCACAACTTTTGTATCTTTCCTTGATGGCCTTTTCTTTTCTTCTCCTATTAGGAGCCTTTAGCTACTTGGGGACACTAGATGTAGCCTTCTTCTTTGAACTCTATGTAGGCTTAGTTCCAGAGGAATTTGGAATAGTAGTAGAGGGAGTGTAGGTCCTAACTAACCATCTTGTGTTGGGAGTACCTTCCAGAGCCATGTATGGGGCTCTGATTTTCTCCACATAGTCCTTAGGTGGGTTCACAATCTTTTCCAGCTGATTTTTCATCTTCTCTACATTCTTCTCAATGTCCTTTTTCTTCTCAAGATTTACTTCAATTGATTTCTCTTCATAAGTTCCAAACCTATCCACAAATAGATATATTGGTTTTCTTAACATAATCTCCACTAGACCAATAAACTCTTTTGTTGTAACCTCATATCCCAAATCTGAAATCCAAATAGTTCTAGGTTCAACTACTTCCATATTAGAGTTATCTCTCATAGCCATGAAAGTGATGTCATTTTTATATTTCTAAATAATTTTTTCGGTATCCTCTCACTTTCTTGTGTTTTTCCTTGAAATGACCTAATAAAACCCCACAAAATGGATTATTGGGTTTCTAGGTCTCCTAACTTTCTCACATGATCTCTAATCTGAATAGTAATAGGAATATTGTCCAACCACACAATGTTCTTTGTACCGGAAAATTATCTAAGAAAGTAGAACAATAAGCATACAATTATAGTACCATACCAAAAGGGGTACCAAGATTATTTGGTTTTCTAAGGATTCTCCAACAATTATTTCCTCAAGAGTTTGCACTAATCAATATCTAGACCTTCCTTCACCATTTGGTCAACAGTGTGAATAGTAGTAGCCGACATAGAGTTCTCTTTTTTAGAATAAAAGATATTATATTTGATCATCATCGATGCATACCTTACCATTAGATATTAAAAATACTTCATAGTTAGGGCACACTTATCAAATTTTGCACTAGTGAATTTCATTACCATCTCAATCTTCATGACCTTCAATGTTGGAACATGTCTATTTGAGCACAAACTAGTAACCGCCTCTATTTCTTTCTTTTTAATCGTGTGTGACATATCTAACCACATGAACTTGTCATGAATTTTTTTGAGCACATACTTTACCCACTCATCCTCATGGTAGAAATTTTGAAATTTTTTCCATACATCCAGCTTATTCTCTGTCAAACTTTCATATTTAGGTTTAAGCTCAAAATTATCTCCTATCAATTCAATTACCCAGTATTTTGCAATATTTATATGATCATATTCTTCCATTTTCATGTGAATGTAAATTTGCACATCCTTTGTGTGCATCACACCATATGGAACCCTCGAGAAAGAACCTTCAAGGTCCATCTCCATGGACCTGTATGGATTTTTCTTAAACTTAGGTATTGCCCACTCCAAGACATAAAATACTTGTGGAGTAAACATCTTGAATCAATTTTGAAACTAGAGTTAAGAAAAAAACAATAAATACTTTGATTTCTTTAACAGTAGGGTTTTGCACAACTTAGAAACACTTCAAATCACCTCTTCTTTTCTCTTCACTCTTCAAATTCTCAATCAAAATGACTTAATCATATGCGAAATAACATATAATCACTTTTTTGATGACCTAAAATGCATTGACTACAATGAATTAAGTTAGGTCAAAAATATGGAAAACCCTCATTATATTGTTGTGGGCACCTTTAATCACTTTGTAAATCTCTACAACAAGAAATTTTGTACCTAAGATACCACCTATTGATCAACCATGTTGATCTATACATGTACCAGTGTGCTAAAAGTATCAACACTATATCTTTAGTGGGGGATTAAAGATCTACTAAAACTCCCCCTAAGTCAAAGCTCTTCATCTAGTTTTTAGAGGAAACATCTGCACCAAGAGCTGGCACAGACACACTTTTTACTTTACTATCTTCTTTATTCTTCTAGATCTTGTTCACTTCCTTCTTCACCTCCACCAAATCAACCTTCTTCTATGAAATAGAGGGTTTTACATTCTTGTTTTTGCAATGCTTAGCAATGTGTCTTGATTGTTGTAATTGTGGCAATGACACCTTTTTTAATAAGTTTACTTTTTTCCATTCTATATCTACATTCAAAACCCTTATGCCCAAATCCATTTCATGTATAATAGTATCCATTGAAGGATTGAAACATCATGCCATTATTGTAACTACTCATCATCTAATTTTTGAATTCACTAGCTTTATGACCAAGTCTATTGCATGTAAAACACTGACTAGGAAATGATTGAACATTTTTATTCATTTTTCTTCTACAATATATAGCTCTATGTCCGAATTTATTGTAGGAATAATAGTAACCATTAAAATATGAATACCTTTTTGTAGAGGTTGTTTGATAGGAGGCCTTTTGAATTCTTTCTTCTAGTTATGAACCTATTTGACATTGTTCTTCTTTTCATTCTTCTTTCAGCACTATTTGGTGTTTGATTTACCTTTGAACTTTCTCCTTTCTCAAACCCTAATCCTTATTTATCCTTAGAACCCTTCTAATTTGCAATAATTTCTTAAAGTAGTGTGGACCTCTTCTTGAATTTGTCTTCTTAATTATTTGATTTCTCTTGATCTGATCTCAAAGTTACAATTCTTGTTCAAGCTTTGAATATTCTTTATATTTATCTTTTATTTTGGCATTCAGGTAGTCTTCAACTCTTTTTCCTTCTTTACCTTATACTTACATACTAGTGATTGTATCATTTGATTGCGTGAGCTACTTATTTATTTCCTTGATTATTTTTGTAGCTTTCTTGAGTTTATCTCTCAACTTCTTGATGCACTCATGTGCATCATTAAGATCCTTTTTTCAAGTCTACTTTATCCAAATCATCAAGGGTTAATTTGAGTTCTCCTTCCATATCCAAATCTTAATCTTCTTCAGTAAACCCTTCAAGGATAATCTTTTTTGGAGGAATAGGATACTTCCTTGTAGCCATGTCTTCAATCTCCAATATCTACCTCAATAATCAAGCCAATTGAAGGAACCAAGATCTAATACCAATTGTTGAACACCTAGAATTATTAAAAGTGGGGTGAATCGGTATTCTTTAAAACTCGTTAACTTTTTTAATTCAAACATCCATTCAAAGCATTGTATTTAACTTGCAATAAATTAAAGGAACATATAAAGCATGCATCACATAAAGGAACATAAGAACACCATATTTATGTGGAAAACTCTAGAAATGGAAAAATGATAGTGAGGATTAGCTCACAATATATTATAATTGGTTATAATATTTGATACAGAATGGTGGATTCATTGTTTAGAAAAAGAGTGGTTCACTATCAGTGACTCACTGCCAAGGGGCTCACTATCCAGAATAGAAAGAGATATAATAAAGGGTGGATCACTACCAAATGAACTACTAATAATGCATCTACAACATGACAAAGATACATTTCCACTGAAGCTCAAAAAACTAATTTGACATAATTCATATTTCACCACAACTACACTTTTTACTTATTTTCAAACAAGATTTTGCACATACACTCTATCAATCCACACATTCACACAATGACTCCTTATATATAACCACAACCATCCAAAACATCAATTAGGTTGGCCTAATTAGATGTATCATGCACCACATAACCTATCAAACTAAAACATCAGCACACACCTTGTAGAAAGAACCAAAATGTGTACACTACCAAAATAGGTTAAAATGACCCATAATCACTCCAATGATATCACTCCATACACAATTCAGCTCTGCATGACCCCAAAATACTTAGGTCGGTACTAGATAGCAAAACTAGTGAAGTAATATTTGAATGAGCCAACTGGTCATCTACACCTTGACATGCGGACCACCAAAATACTTTCCACTTGGAATATACACACCTCTAACATCTCTAAAAACTCCCACAAATCCACATAATATAATATTCAATTGTGGTGGAATGTGGAGCATTCTAGCATACACTTTGCACCACTAACTTTGTCACAACTTATTCGATACTTTATCAACAGTATCTTCAACTGTGGAAGACAAACAACCATGAAAATTTAGATATAAACATGTTCAGCATGCATAATGAACACCTCAAAATAGCATGACAAAATTTTGCATAGCGAAGCAATGTAAACCAAAAAATTGGTTCACTGTAACACTGAGAATTAGGCAATTATCCAAACCATTTGGTCTTCATCAAACTAACTCTTCTTCATCTATACAATGGGTTGACATAAATGACAAAACCATAACAACACCATATGCCATACTCTCAATAATCTCCTCACCAACAAACTAACTTCAGAAACATAGAGTGCTTGATGGATTTATGTCTAGAACCTAATAGTAAGACAAGCATGATTTTCCTCCCTCCATAGAAACTAAAGGAATTGTCAACTCCCTTTGAGTTATTCTAGTTATTACATTCAATTCAAGGGCATAATAAATTTACATTTTATATGCAATATTAATTTGACCTTCTTAGCAAGTGTTTATCTTGTGATGGAACCCTATAATAGACTCCATCTCATATCTACAAGTATTTCATTCTCTACTTCATCTCACAAGATTTTCAGCCTTGGATGTGATCACTAGCAAGACTACAAAAGAATCCCCAATTGGCCCTTTTAGAGTGGGATAAATTTTTCTTTTAGGATGGATAGCACAAAAAATAAAAAGCATTAAAATAAAAGGAAATTCCTTAAGGACTAGAAGGGTCTATATATGGTTAAGACATTAGAAAATATGTCTTTATCTTGTGCACTACTGAGGGAGAAGGATTCAACAAAATAATTAATGTTTTCCATATAATTTTTTACTACACATGAAAACATAAAAAGAAAAACAATTTAATCATAAAAATCATATATGTCAAAAGAAAAAAACGTTCATTACATGTTGTTTGCTCTATCAATGCATTTTTTAGTAGTTTTCTCTTGTTTAATTTTCATGCTAATAAGGATTGTAAAAGTTACTTATAAATAATTTTCCTCTTCTAAACCACATATTACCCCTAATTGCATTTTCTATTTATCCCTCACATTCCCAACAATTCAAATAATTTCAACTAAAGCTTTAAATTGATCCCAATCTTAGCTATCATCTATTTGAGTTCAAAAAATTAAGTTTCTAAACCCAAAATATGTACAAGAATCTAATGGACGAGTCTCCCTAATTCTTATTGATAATGAGGAAGTCTTAGGATCTTGTTTTACCCATTTATTGTCCCAATCCCTTTACTTAGCTTAATATTTAAGTCAATGGAATCAAAACTCCACAAGAAATTTAAAGTCAAAAAAGAAAAAGAAAAGAGAAAAAGACATTTTTTAGAAAATTACAAATATCCACACTCTTGGGTGGAGATCCAGTATCAAAGCTATGATTTTGACATTTGATAAAAAAAAAGGATAAAAATAAGTTATGCACACACATACATAAGTTAGGTGAAACAACCAAGAGTTAGCTCACCTCCCAAATTAATACTTGTTAGGGAATAATCTCTTCACCCCAAGCTTTAGCTATTGGCCATCTCTTTTGGTAGAAGGTTTTGATACACTTGGTTGGTTGTCTACAACAAAATATATTCTATGTAATCAAAATAAATAAGGATAATTTTTTGGCCTAACATGTCATCTAAATTGTTTCAACTCCTACTTGATCCCACTTGATTCCCTAATAATTATTATATAAAAATCTTAGTAGATCACCCTAATCTAGTCAAATCACAATCTCTTGAGTCAAAAATCTAATAAATACCAAATACAATGTTAATACCACATGCATATAATACAAAAATATTCAATAATTCATGTCATAGAATAACTAAATTGATGAAAAATAAAAGAGAATATATGTATATTATAATTCATCCATATATTTTGGTTCACATTGCATACACATCATACATAACAAAAAAAGGAGCATGATTATAGAGCCATGCATATATAAGAATAAAAATCTATCAATAAATAAACATGAGTTTTGAAAACCGTCCATGTGCACAAGAAGAAGAGATAAAAAATTTAACCATAAATTATGTGTAGACCAATGCCAATCCTACTTTCATCCTAAATAACTCCTAAATAATTTTAAATTATTTGAATACAAAGGACTCCAAAAAGAAAATAAAAGAGAAAAATTTGTACACAATCATTTGAATCACCCCATGCAAGGAGGCAAGTGAAAAAATCTATAACAAATAAGAAGTACGTCTATTAAAGACCTCAAGGTTAATTTTATCCCATAGATCCTCCATGACTCCTACATCAAGGTCTACTATTTTTTCTACCATACCAAAGTCTCTAGGATCCCTCTAAGAGTGTCTTTGTGAAGGGACTATTGTGTAAATTAATGATTATTATTGGCCTAGTATCTCATCTAATGAGTGAGTGGGTGTTCATCAGTTAACCACAAGGCTATCCATATCTTACAACACAATATTCTCCCCCTTTAGTAAATTGATCCTACTCTACTAAGATTCTATGTTTTGACTAGCATGATAGGTGAGGGAAAGAACTTTTCCATATTACTATTGAGGTCATCCTTGAAACTAAAATATAGAACTAGGTCCTAAATGCAAAGAACTTAGGATGCAATAGTGGTATTTTTCCAAGTTTCATTAGGATGTAGATCTCACAAGGTGAAAATATTGACTTTCAACCTTGAAGGTAAGCCAATCAAACTTGGATCTACATCTAGTTAAGGAGATGAATGAGAATAGAATGGATTAGAAATTATTTGGAATGATTAGCCTCATTACACTATGTGCCCTAATAGTAAAAATGTAGGATCCTGATAACTAATAAACAAAAATAGTCAAGTTCTAGCAGATATAGAAGGTGCAGATGATTGTGTACCTACCCATAAAAATTAGTTTTGATATGCCTACAAGGAATAGGTCACCCAATGGTGATTAAGTCTTTGTAGGGGGTTCCTGCTCAACTTTTGGGGTCCTTTATTATTGGATCTGAGATTTTTTTTTCCACCTATCCCACTTTCGAAATATCATAAATAAATTTTGTAGGTGAGTTATTGTGTCTTGATAAGGTTGATGATAAAAAATGCAACAATGGATAATTTTCCTTTAATATATCTTTAATATTCTTCAAACCTATAACCTACACATTCACAAAGAAAATGCCAAACCACGTGTAAGTGTTTCTACGTCCACAATAGAAAATGCCAATGGATAAATGATAATTGGAAGGAAGGATTGATGAAATCACAATGTGTTGCAACTCACCACCCTTCAATGGCTGCCTTGAAGGACTAAAGACATACACATCACCTCAAGGATTTGGATCTTGCCTAGTTTGAATTCTTGAATTTTTTGGATACCTACAAAAAGATGTTATCCTTCAAAAAATATTGACAACTTGATAATATAAACTCAAAAACACTTTCACATGATGCTTGGATCTTGAATTGTTGTAAAAAATCTCGCAAATGTTTCTCTTGACTTGCTCTTGACAAAAATGCATGCTCATGAAAATATCCTTCTTGATTATTTCTAGTTTCAAATGATTTAAATAACAAAATATTTATAGGCATTTATATAATTTCTTGAAAATTAGATCTCAGAAGATGACATCTGAAATTTTAATCATAAATGTTAAATTGCCTCCAAAAACAAATTTAAAAATGGGTCTTGGCTAAGAAAGGGGACCCAGTCACCCATGGGCGACTAGGTCCTAGTCCAAATTTCTAGGACACTCATTATCAGGGGCAATGTGTGAGTTGAATGAATTTATTCAATGCTTGGTGTTTATTTAAAAATGGGACAAATGGGCTCTAGAATATATAATTTTAGGGCATTATGGGGTCAGTTAGGTTCAATAATTTACGGGGGCCAAAAAAAGTGAAATTTTTAAGGTATAAAATTTTCTACACTACAAAAACTAATAAGAGTGTCTCTCTATCTCATCCCATTGCAAGAACTAAGATATATAAGGATGCACTCCTAAACAAGTACCTTCATCTAGTAATAGTGTGTACATAATAAGTGAATATGAAAAGAAGATCATTAGTCTAGCCTTAGAGTGTAAATTAAAAATTATGAAATTTAAGAAAGAATAGAAACTTGTAGTACTCACAAAGATCTCTAGGATTCCACAAGGGATCATCTATCCTCATCTCCTCCTTTGTCAACTCTATAAATACAATGACTTGAGATGTAGACATGACTTCCTCTAGATATTATTCCTTATCATTTGGATCTATCTCATGTTCCTTTGATGATATCTCCTTCGCTCCTCCCTTAGTAATGTAGTCCTTGCTAGACTCCTTGTTTATCTTTAAATTATTTTTTATAACAAGTGGATAGGAATAACATTATCATTGATGTCTTTGGCTTGGTCCTCAGTGGTATTATAATAAAAACACTTAGAACAAGTGTAAATCATGGTATTTATCCTTTGTGTGCATCAATAGACTCCTAAATAGACATAACATGGTTGCATTGGGGGAAATCCTCAAGTTACTCATCCCCAATTTGTATCACTTACATGATAGAATGTGTCTCCACTAAATCATTATTATATATTGAGACAAATCCTTAGTAGTAGTCTTGCACAACTTTGTCTCCTAGCCACTACCCCTTCATCTTTGTGTAGGGGTCCATGATAAATTCCTCTTTATGTAGATGCATCAAAGCACCAAATTCATTCCCATACTATAACTTTGGTAATCATCAAGTCCAAATGGGGTAATGATCACCAATAATGTAGTATATGCTCAAGTATTTTTGTCATGATAAGAAAGGTGTGATTGAAGGAAAGTAACCTACATTGAGAAATATCATGGAGGTATCTATAGCCCAAGACCACTATGTCAACTCCCCATGCATAAATTGTGCCTCAATATAGTCACTATATGATTGGTATCCAATAACATCTAAGAATAGGAACCTTCTTTCCTCCCAACAATCAAATAGCCTCAACATAGTATAACCTTCCATAGAAAAAAAATAAAAGTCAAGGAACATATGTAATCTAGATGTCAAGTTTGTCACCAAGTCAAGTATCTCCCATGATGGCTACTCATGTCATCCTCTTGCATTCTAACTCCCTCTAAGAAGTGTAAGTTGTTCCCCTCAAATAGGAAATCCAAGTATGTGATATAAATAATAAATAATTATGGTCTAGTATCCAAAAATTAAGGTAACTAGAAGGTATTATAGTCATCATCCCAATATGTGAGGATATTGTAATATATGTAAGATGATGGATAAATTATTAATATATATGCCACTCTAGCTAAACTAACTCATTGAAGAGTAGTATAGTCTGCAATGAACAACCCCTTTAACATGTCCATTTATCAGGTTTTCTCATTGACGGAGTTCCAACTTATGTAGGTGTCATGTAAGGAAGAAGAACTTTGTCAAACCTTCACAAAGTCATAAAATAAAAACAATAAAAATCCCAAAATATTCATAAAATTTTGAAAACTCATAAAAATCAAATAAAAATATAAAAATGGTTATAAACTAGGTTAGTTGCAACAAAATAGCAAAGAAACCAAAAGAATATCCTTAAAATAGTCAAAACAATTGTTGTCATCCTTTTCAACAAGAGCAATTAGGAGGGTCTCTTGCTTGACCTATAGGGTAGCATAGGTGACCTAGTTCAAGTGGTATTGTTTCCCAATTGACCTACCCTGGAAAAAGGGGAAACATAAGACACCTCCTAGTAAGCCTCAAAGGGCCCATAATAGTAGAAATGTAAAATTTAGTAAAATAAAAACATGAAAGTGATATAAACACAAAATCTAGTTCCTTACGATGAATTTTCTTAAGTTTGACCAATGATTTCAACTGAAATGGTCAAAAGATTAAATTAGGGTTTTGAAGGAGGTTTTTTTTAATTTTTGGCTCTTGGGGATCTATTGGAGGCTAAGAAGCAACCATAATCTTGATCTCCTAGTCATCGGGTATTTGTCGGCTATTTTTTTGCATATTTTATTATTGTTTATTTGGATTCATTATTTTTTTTCTCTTCTCTTATCTCTTCTCTTCATTGCAAGTGAAAATGACTATTTCATTTTATTTTCTTTTATCGGATAGTTTTTTCTTTTGTACCACTTTTTCCTTCATCAATATTACAATTCATCAAGGAAAAATTGGGTGACATAGGTATAAATAAAAAAACACACCAATAATACATCCTCTCATCCTTGTTTCCCTCTTTGATATAATTATTTATCAATACATTCACTTGATTTAGTTTTTCAATCTTTATTTACAAGTTACAAGCAAGAAATGGAGGAAATTTGTGAAGGTAGTATCTCTCAAACCACACATCGAAGGTAAGTTCTCATAACTTTTAGTTATTTATTATTATATTATTATGTTACATGTAATTAAAAAACAAATCAAGTCCAAATGTGGGACATCAACAAAGGTAAGTACAAGTTTAGGTTCTATAATGCAAATATTTGGGAACAATACCTACCTTCTATGTAGTTTATCATACCTAAGGGGGAAATTGTGTAAGTTCCCAATATTATACAAGCCAACATGGCTATTCAATGATAACATGGTAGTATAGCTCATGAACCACATGGTGTGAAATATGTTTCTTCTTAGTATTTTCTAACCTGATGGTAGTCTCTTTGTCTTTCCTATCCTCCTATACATCATGTTCAACCCCCACCCTAGCTTCATATTCTTTATAATCATTTGAAACCCTTTTGAATACCTTCAGCTATAAGGTTTCCCAAGTAGCCCGATTTAAGTTGTAGAGTCACCCAAGTCACCTGCCTTGGAAGAGGGGTGACCCAAACCCCTAAAAGGGTCAACCCCATCATATTTGGAGGATGCGTGATTTTTTTCGTTAGTTATTTTTTTTACCATTTTTTCTTCTAATTGTGATTTGATTCCAATCCTAATTGAGCCCCATCTTTCCATACCAAATTATATTTTCCTCTTGACTAACAGTCATCTATTAGTTGAATCCTAATCACCTCCCCTTGATTGTGAAGATTCCCCAACTATGTAACTATGTATACTCCCCTTTCCATTATCATATGAGATTTTGTTCATTTATATTTGTAGCCATATCTTTAAAAAATACACATTTCTTTCTCTCTCTCTCATTACAAGGACTATGAAACACCTTTAGAATACTAGGATATCCTTGCACTTGTAATCCCCTTAGTATTTGCATACTCTATAGAAGACATTCATGCCTATTTCTATTTTTTATTAGAAGCTTCAAAGCTTCTCTTTGTATTCCCAATTAATCATTTAGTTTTCATAGATCTAGCTTTCCCTATACCCCACTACTATTAAGGAGGGCCCTAATAGGAAGAATATATAGAGGCTAGACTTCCTAGGAAACGCGTGCCAATGCAAGTTTCTTCAAAGAAGATTCAAAATTTTGTGAAAGTTATAAATTTTACATAAGCTTTCATTTATTTTTCCATTAGATTAGATTAGTTATTATAAAATATTAATTTCTTAAAGATAGTAATACTCTATTATTCATCCTTTATTGCATGTTTAAGGAAAAAATTATTATTTTCTAGATTAGATTACATTAATTTATATTTTATTATGTTTACATTATTCTAAAGCTCTTCATTCCAATACAAGGCACTCTAAGTAAAAACCCCTTACTCAATCCCAACATGAGGTAATTCAACCAATCAATACACTTGACGTAAACTAGAAAACTCACAAAACAAAAATATATTAGTTACATTCAAATAATGTCATTTAGTTAAAATTCATCTTAAACTACAAGAAATAGGTCCTTTTGATATTAATTTAATTAGATAGCATCCAATTTCCCAAAAAATATAAAAATATGAAGTAGATTTGTTTTTACATCTAGATTAGCTCATTAAGAAGCAACGACATCTTGAAAACTATTAAAAATAAATCATAGAATAAGAAGCCCTCAAAAATATCATGAAGAACCTAACAAGATATCAAACAATATTAATGAGTCAAATTTCCAAAAACAATAATATTATAACATATCAAGGTAGCAAACAAAAACAAGATCAAACAAAAGAACTAAAATATTTATTTTGATCTCCCTATTTCCACACTCAAATTTTATACTCAATTTTTCCTAGAATAAATAAATATTGGACTAAGGTGGTGTTGATTAAGATCTAAGAAAAATTACCAATTCAAGAAATAAACAATGAGGAGAAAATTTAAGAACAAGTGGAGATCCTAAGAGAGGTCTACTAAGAAAAATAACAAAGGTGCACAAGGGAAGAGTTTTGTGCAAGGGAAATTTACCTCTTAGAAGAGTTAATAAAGTTATAGTAGTGAAGGTTCTACACTTTCTATCTCTTCACTAATAATAAACTTAATAATATTAGAGCTAGTGACCCTCTTGGCCACATTACAGTCACAACCACAACTTTCCTTCAAAGATTTAGCTAACAAAATCAAACCCCACATTCATAAATAAACACTATATTTCATCATCAAGTTCTCCTCAAGAAGTGAATGGACCTATCAATGCAACTATCACCCCACATAATCATTTTTCTTCATTCCAAAATACTTTTCTTTCGCGTGAAGACAATACTTAATCAAATTCTTGGTTGCTTAGTTGTATTTTCCTAAAATATTAGTAATTTTTTTTAATCCATTATCAAGGTACATCAAATGTGTTATCTTGGGCTCGGTTCATTTGTGGCATGCTCAAGTCAATTATACACAAAACAATAAAATATTCCATATCATTGTGGAGAGTGAAATTTGGATAATAAAAAAGGATAAAGATACTTGGGAGCAAGGGAGGAGATGTTGAATTTAAAGAGATCAAATAAATAATTTTTTTATGTATGCCTTTAATTATCTCTAAAAATATGGTTTGGTAGTCCATAAATTATGAATAGCATATGCTAATTATTCAATATGATCCTTACCACCCAAATATATAAGATTAAAATACAACATATGTGTACTCAAATAAAAATATAGTTTATCCATTAAATAAATATGGGAATCCTGAGAAATGGTTCCTCTTTATCAATATGAGTGTTATTAGTCATATTTTCATCTGTTCCACTCTCATATTGAATCTTGGCCATGATAGGATTCAAACAAAATTCTTCACAAATGGGGATAAGGAGGATGTTAGGGTTGGAATAAATACAACACAAGTGCTAAAATTGTTAGAAATAAATAGTAGTCCAAGTGGTTGATTGTATCTTATTAAGAAAGTTTCTAAAGTATTAATGTTAATACTATAGGATAATATAGGTTAATTCATAATATTTTAATATTATAATATAGATGTCTTATATTATAGTATATAGCAAATTCAAGAAAGGAGAAATGAAGTGGTTTAGACATTCAAGAAAGGAGGTTGATAATGACATAGTCTTATTCTACAATTTTTGCTAATCAACCACAGTTGTATATACAATTTTTTGGTTGTTTTTTCAAGATTTTTGTCAAGAAAAAAATCAAAATATGTTGGGGATACGGAGTCGGTTCTGTCATCATAGATCAACGTCTAAGACAATAGTGCATTAGTGATTTTCATTTTTATCACTTCAAAGACACAAACAACTATGCCATAAAGTGGAAGCAGGCACAGTTGATCCCCCATTGATCCTCTAAGAAAAGTAAATGCTTGACAAATAATAGATTCAACACAAGCACAGATTCAGTTTGCATAATCAAACAACAATGAAATACAAAACTATGAACACATAGATTTACATGGGGAAAACCCTTTCGGGTAAAAAACCCCACACTCCAAAAGATCAATCCATTGTATTAATCAGCAACAGAAAATAGTTACAATACAATCTCAGGCTCATAGCCTATATAGGAGTCACATCTTGTTCATCTAGAGAAAAATACAAGCAACACAAAATAGAATCTTCACACAGTTACAATATCCTCATGACATACTGTGTAGATTCCCTTCAGCTCCTCACAAATTATTGTCTCAACCAACCTCTCGGCCAGCCCAGCCTCAAGGCAAATTAGGTTCACATCTTAATTGATCTGTGACACCAAGTGTTAACCGTTACAATGTCATCATATACGGCTTAACCCTTCGCCACCTTTTTGTGTCTCTATACAATATATTCAATGGTTACAAGTCATACATCACTTTACCAACCAATGGGGTGTCAGTTAATATGCATCTTACCTCTGATAGACAAATTTGATCGCCTCTGACCAAGTCGCCCTGCAAACACGCATTGAGCCGTCCAAGCATTCAATTCTTTGCCACAATCAGATCTTGTCAACCGTTCACATCTAAGCCTTGCAATCAATGCATTCACCGCTCTAGACTTCGGCCAATCAATCATTGATAACCTGTCACGTGTCACCACCTCATTCATTCGTTGTACTGACAGTCAGTCAAACTAGTCCAACTTAGTCAACCAAGTTCTGAGCTCATCTGAGATCTAACTACACAACCACCAAGCTCCTTTGACCCAGCGGTGGTACAACGGTGAGCTCGCCCGAGCTCACCCTCGTCTACCCCGTGCTACCGCTGCCCCATCCGACTCACCTCGCAATATGGCGGTGAGCCATTCGAGCTCGCACCTTGACACCACTGCACTACCATGGCCCTGTTTGAGTCACCTCATGGTATGGCAGTGAGCTTGCCAGAGCTTAGCCTCAGCCATCCCATGCTACCGTTGAGTCACCTGAGCCTTACCGTGGTGTAGCAGTATCCATCAAGCAAACCGCTGGCAGTCACACCGTGCTACCACAGGGGCCGACAGGCCACCCCGCAGTAGGGCAGTAATCGCCAGGCCGACCGTTGGCGGTCTCACCGCGGACAGAGCGATGAGAGGAACCACAACCTATGGTATGGCGGTAACCGTCAAGACCACCATGGTGAGAGGGACCACTACCAGCAGTATGGTGGTAACCACAGATCTCACCACTGGTGGTCTTAGTGAGGACACCACGATGAGAGGCACCACTGCAAGTGGTATGGCAGTAACCGCCAAGCCCACCACTAGCGGTCTCACCGTGGACACCACGGTGAGAGGGACCACTGCTAGCGGTATAGCAGTAACAGTCGAGTTAGGCCGTTGGCACCCTTACCGCACGTAGTAAGGCGGTAATGGCTAGACAGCCACCGTGGTATCGCCAAGGACAAGCCAGACAGTCGCGATAAAGCGGTTAAGGCCAAAACATGAAGAAAAATGCCAAGTTTGAAAGGAATTTAAGACAGAAAGTTGAGACAGATTTCCCAACAATATCCCACTTGATGAAGACTTTCACGCTTCCTTCAAAAATATAAACAAGGACCAAAACCATTCTTCCATGCTCCAACCAAGACACCTGCAATGACATTCGAAAAAATGTCCACCATCTCAGGCTACAGCTCCAAACATCCAACATAGGAAAAGGAACAAGCCAAGGCATAAATGCACCAATATCCAGAACACAAACATCAAATCCTTCAAGTGAAAAAGACACCATAGCAATAGCAAAGCACAACGCAAACACCAGAACGAGAAACATTCTCCAGAATAAGATAAACTATCAGCCAAAAAGGCAACCACAAACTGACTGCCCTCATCCAATTGATCAAACCCATGCGGCTGAAAAGCAACACCCACATCTTGTGCTGAATCATCCAACCAACCATACCTCAAAGGTATGAACATTAGTAAACTCACGCCATCACATAACCAACCCATCAACAACAAAGAACAAGCACCATGTGTCAACCAATCAAATGGCCCAACACGTTCAGGTACTCCCACTGCAAGGGTATTGTCCAGATGAAATCAAACATAGTACCATCACACATGATCCAATCATATGAAGTCCACCAATCCCTACACATAGAAATGAGTAGTTACAAGGAACACCTACATTGATGTGCACAACCTGCAACCACCTGCTGCAAGAAACATTTCTCTCATTGGTGTTTCACAGTTCTTCCAAGGTTCCATATCTGATTGAAGAAAGAGGCACAGGAACCTTCATGTCATCACTCAAGCGACAACACATGAACACAAACTGTGAACAACTCGGCTCCACAAAAGCATCTCACATCTAAAGTCTTATAAAAACAAACATAAAAAGAGAAAAGACCAGATTAGAGAGAAACCGCAAATCAAAAGATGTAGCATCCTCCTACATACAATTCTAAATGCAAGTTGTGTCAAGAATGATCTTCTTCACATCCCAAGGGTAAAATCCATAGCAACACCCAATAGTTCCATGGATGTAAGCACCTCAAAGGAGATCAGACTAACCCATATAACCATATCCTACCAGTCCTCAAAAGCACAAGGAGATACACAATGTTGTCCACCTTTCATTATGAATCCTCCATAATCTCAAACCAACTCAAGATTCATATCATAAAAGATAAAGCATATCACACATCTGAAAGATATAATGGGTGAATAGCTTTCAAATTAACTTCATTGTTGAGCAAACCAAGGGAGAAAATAGAAAAATGCTCCTCTAAGATATACAAGTCACTGTGACTTACCCAAGAGCATTCTCCTACATGGTCTTTTTTGAACTCACATTCAACCAAGGTGTAGACAACTCGGACTTTCAGCTGTAACAACAACATTCTCAAAAGAATTCCAGCCTCACCTTATTCTCCATGCATCCATGAGCGCCAGTAACCTGTCATCTCATGCTAACTCCAAACTGCATCACTGCAATAAGCATGAAGTCCTCCAGCATATGACCAATGTACTCAAAACAAAGAGAAACCCCAGACCACTGTCAAAGCTCCAAAACCTAGGACAGGAACTTATCATGACATCATGATCTACACATCTTCATTAGGAGATACCATGCTTCAAGTGAACAAGCCATGGTCTCAAGAGAAAAGCAACATGCCAAAACTCTAATGCACAAGCAAGATTATATCATGACATACAGCAAACAAACTCTAAACCAACATCACCTGTCAAGCACTACCAACATCTCAGCCAAAAACAACCAATATCCTCCATGGCTCCAAGATGTTACACATCTTCAAATAGTGACCATGCAGATGCAAAATAAATATTCTACAGCAACAAGATCTAAGATTCCCACTAGAAGAATCTGCAACACCAAAGAAGATCATTCACCACCAAGTGATGAATCCACAATCACTGCTAAAGCTCCCACTGAACTATGACACTGAAATTTCCAAGCACCATGACCAACCACACCATCATTGTAAAAAGGTTACACTAGCCAGTGCATCAAGCTCTCCATGACATCATGATTAACATGCTTCAAATCCCCATCACTACCTATTCAGGTACTCAAACGCCATTCCTCCTCTCATCTCAAAATAGCCACACCAATGCACAGGTGACCACAGACAAGGTCAGGTAACATATATGCACCACATAATTACAACATTGTGGATATTGACAGTCCACTTCCGATTTGTCTCACAACAAACATGTAGGTAAGGACAGCCCACAACATTGCACAACTCGTGGATGCAACCAAATGAAACCTGCAAATCTATTATCGCACTAGAAATTGCAAAACTAAGATAATCAAAGAGAACCAAAGCAGACAAGTATGACTCAAACACCGGATCAACAACAGATCTAATTTTCTAGTAACGTCCATAACTCAAGCACCATAGTCTAGGAAACCAGTAAAGCAAACACCATAAGAATGCTAAATGAAAACACATACCAACACTCCCATGCAAAGAAGACATCACATCTCCTCAAAACCATGTTGAACTGCAGCTATCTCATCTAGTCACACCCCAAGAGCCAGGGTCTAGAAAAATAGCATAACAACAGCTCCACAAACCACAAGTTTTACTTGACCGTGCAAAACTTGCAAAACCACAGTGTTTATAAAACATCCATGCATATCCATATTCACTGCTCATCTGAACAACTCAGGAGTCTACACAGAACCATCACGGTTAACCAAAACAATGAAAAGAAACATGAATATGCATGATAGACTTTTTATTAAAATATACATAAAACCTCCAAAGCCAAAGACATGAATCTGAACCATGTGATTGCAAGACACAGGTAAGAACGGAATAGCAGGTCCATTTCAGACTAGTTCCAAAAACCACAGTCATGCACAAGCATAAGAGAGAGCCAAGCTATTCAGCAATTGCTAACCACTGGGATCGACTTCATAGCCTCCATGCAATCAGAGCAATAGAGAAACCGCCTTCAGTGCTAAGTCAGAACACCCAGCATAAGCACAATACTCCATGGATAAATAGAAACACAAGCAACTCCATACCACCAGGGAGCCTCTCACGCAGACACCCAGTATGAAACCACACTTTGCTGCAGCACAACCATAAGTACATCTCACACCCTTTGCATCAAGAACCTTTGTTGTAATCCAGGAGCCTCAAACCATATTGCAACAATATGATCAACTCTAGGAAACTCCAGTGTCTTTCAAAACTATGTGTTGAATCAAAGAATCAACTTCCACTCATCAAAGGATCAATCACCAATCGATTTCTCCAGATTTCCTCAAGCTTGCTAGGCTAAGAAATCATCACAGGAGAAATACCCAGAACTTCAGTAACCAGGAGAAGGCTTTGACACCACTTGTTGGTATCATCAAGCCTCAACCTCCTTCAACCAACTCTGATACCACTTGTTGGGGATACAGATTCAGTTCTATCATCATAGATCAACATCTAAGACAACAGTGCCTTAGTGATTTTCATTTTTATCACTTCAAAGACACAAACAACTATGCCATAAAGCAGAAGCAAGCACATTTGATGCCCCATTGATCCTCTAAGAAAAGTAAATGCTTGACAAATAAAAAATTCAACACAAGCACAGATTCAGTTTGCATAATCAAACAACAATGAAAGACAAAACTATGAACACATAGATTTACGTGGGGAAAACCCTTTCGGGTAAAAAACCCCACACTCCAAAAGATTGAGCCATTGTATTAATCAGCAATAGAAAATAGTTACAATACAATCTTAGGCTCATAGCCTATACAGGAGTCACATCTTGTTCATCTGGAGAAAAATACAAGCAACACAAAATAGAATCTTCACACAGTTACAATGTCCTCATGACATACTATGTAGATTCCCTTCAGCTCCTCACAAATGACTGTCTCAGCCAGCCTCTCAGCCAGCCCAGCCTCAAGGAAAATTAGGTTCACATCTTAAGTGATCTGTGACACCAAGTGTTAACCGCTACAATGCCATCGCATACGACTTAACCCTTTGCCACCTTTTTGTGTCTCTATGTAATTTATTCGACTGTTACAAGTCATACATCACTTTACCAACCAATCGGGTGCCAATTAATATGTACCTTACCTCTAACAGACAAATCTGATCGCCTTTGACCAAGTTTCCCTGCAAGCACGCATCGAGTCATCCAGGCATTCAATTCTTTGCCACAATCGGATCTTGTCAACCGTTCAAATCTGAGCCTTGCAATTAATGCATTCACCACTCTAGACTTCGACCAATCAATCGTTGATAACCTGCCATGTGTCACCACCTCATTCGTTCATTGTACTGATAGTCGATCAAACCGTTCCAACTCGGTCAACTGAGTTCTGAGCTCTTACCGCGCAACTGCTAAGCTCCTTTGACCCAGTCGTGGTACATTGATGATCTCGCCCGAACTCACCCTCGTCTACCTCACACTATCATTGCCCCATCTGACTCACCTCATGGTATGGCAGTGAGCCATATGGGCTCACACCTTGACACCATCGCACTACTGCGCCCTTGTCTGAGTCACCTCGTGGTATGGCGGTGACCTCACCTGAGCTCACCCTTAGCTATCTTATGCTATCACCAAGTCACCCGATCCTTACCGTGGTGCAATGGTATCCATCAGGCAAACTGTTGGCGGTCACACCGCACTACCACGGGGGCCGCCAAGCCACCCTGCGGTAGCGAGGTAACCGTTGGGCTGACTACTGGCGGTCTCACCACGAACACCACAGTGAGAGGAACCACCACCTGCGGTATGGCAGTAACTATCAAACCCACTGCTGGCGGTCTCACTGCGGACACCATGATGAGAGGGACCACTACCAGCAATATGGCGGTAACCGTCGAGCCCACCGCTGGCAGTCTCACCGCGGACACCACAATGAGAGGGACCACTGCCAGCAGTATGGTGGTAATCATCGAGCCCATCGTTGGCAATCTCACCACGGACACCACGATGAGAGGGACCATTGCCAATGGTATGGCGATAACAGTCGAGCCAGGCCACTGGCGGCCTTACCGTGCACGGTAAGGCAGTAACCGCCAGCGCAGGCTACAAGCGACCTTACCGTGCGTAGTATGCCAATAACCGCCAGACAGCCACCATGGTACCGCCAAGGCCAAGCCAGACAGTCGCGGTAAAGCGGTTAAGGCCAGAACATGAAGAAAAATGTCAAGTCTGAAAGGAACATCAACAATATGTTTAGCTAATGTACAACAGATACACTTTTTTTGTGATTTTATAACTCTTTTGTAAATGAGTGCATTATATAATATAATTATAGGCCTCATGCCTTATTCTTTCAAATATATATATCTTATATTATAGTATATACCAAATTATATTATATATTCATATATTTATTATCTTCCTTATTCACTAACTTATCAACTTAGTAAATTATTGACTTGTTTCTATTATGTTCCAAACTATTGTGTACATATATGTTATTCCATACTATAGGATGTGATGTACATATGCATGGACCTTAATAAATATGTGCTTAGGTGGTACCTCATTATTAATTTTTATGTTGCATACATGTCTATTATTTATCTTTGATATTCATCAAGTATGTAATATCAATCATCAACTCTATACATTTCACTAGACTTATATGATCCTATGAATATTGCTCCTAGGATTTAAATATTATCTAATATTTAAGGTAACTAAGATGTAAAATTTTATGAGTGTTGGCCTTAGACGTAAAGTTTCAATATGGTTAATTACGAATAAAAAAAAAAGTTCCAATATGGTTAAATTCACTTAACCACTTTTTAATTCACTATTTAGTAATTCTTACTTGACAATGCTAAATTCCAAAATATAATTGAATTCATATGGTCTAACCCATTATATTTTCAATCTTAAATTATGTTTAAACTTATTGTCATATAATAGTAATTTATCAACTATTTCAAATTGTTTACACCTAAAGTTGTTGGCATGACATGCCTTTTGTCTTCTTTTCTCCTAAGTTTGATTATAAGAAACCAATAATATTTTCTTGTCTAGATTATCTAATTTTGTAAATCTATCCTTTAAATATTTTACCTCATTCAATCAAATTCTCACTATAATTCTAAGGCTATATGCTATATTTTTCATTTGGAGATTTATGCCTAAGCCATAGACTAGTTAGAATGATTAATACTTTGTTAATATTTTATTCTAGTGTGGTATTCCCATTGAACTATTGGTATTTTCGAGTCCCAATCTATTGTACTACTATTGTATATTTTATCAAAATTAATTCTAGTACCCATTTTAAATATTTTTTAGTACCATTAGTTTGAGGGTAGTAAGGGGTACATCTATAATAAGCCACTAAAAAATATTTGCCTTAGTTCTTCTATAGTTTCCTCCAAAAATCATGATCACTCGTAATACTTAAAAGGAAATCTAAACCTTGCTTTAATATTCTCATAAATAAACATAGTAGTAGTTCTTGCAATATTATTATTTTTCATAATAGCTCATCTCCGTTGTAAAAGATATTTTATTCCTATTAGGATGAACTAGGCTTGTGATTTCTTCATTCTAGGTTTGAGTGGCTCTATGAATTCTATTATGGTCATTTTTTCTCAAATTGAATCAAATCCATTACTAATCTTAGGATAATTTCATCTCTACCATTTGGTTTTCCAATCATTTAGAGCACATCCTTAACTTCTAGCATATGTATGGACATCTTTAAATAGTATAGACCACCATAATCCTACTAGAAACACTTTTTGCAAGTCTCATCACCTACATTATACCTCCTTGCTACTCCTTTATTGTATTTCCTTAATATAATCTCCCTTTCATTCTCTAATACCACCCTTCTTAGTATTTCATATTTCCAAGCTTGTATGATCTTCCTTATATCAAATTTAATGAAAGTACCCATATTATCGAACTGTAATTCTATTGTACCATATTTCTCATGTAAATATCTTGTTACAATGTATTGTATTATTTTATTCATATCATTCTATAAACACTTCTATTATAAACAAATGTGTGCAAGGGAATTCATTAATTGGTCATATTTCTTCGCTAGTTTTAATTCTCTATATGGTGTGGACCTTGATTGGCCTTATTTAGTTTCAACATTATTATGAGTTAGTTTATTAATATTTTTAACATTCATGATATATAAATAAAATAATTGGTGTCATGCCCCAAAATTTTCTCAACCTAAACCATACACAACTATAATTTTTTTTGTTTACTTGCTAATGCTATTCAAGTTTTGAAGTCAAACTATTATTGATGGCATCAAGGTTACGATGTCTTTCCATCCCTTACACTATCCTAGTTTGCAATTTTCTCTAGGTAATTCAAATTGAGGAATCTCAAATCTTTTCCTAGGTATTCCAAGGTATAGTGAATCGATGCTATTTTAAAAATTTGATGAGTTGATGATCTAATAACAGATACTAATTCCCTTTCTTTTCTACCTACAATTGTTATCCTAATTGGCTATAAGGAGAAATATTGTTGCAACCCAATGACTTAACTACAAATAATTTTTAATGAAAGAACTACATCATAATAAATTCAAACTCACACAAGATAATTATGCTTCACAACACAATTATAAGTAAATGAAAACAATTAATTGATTCCACTATGAACATTGACATTATCAAATCTTAAATGAGATTAATTTTATTTTGAATCTCAAACTAATAGTTGACATTAATTGGTTGTTTTATAAAATAATTTCTTAACTAGGTCTAAAAGTGAATTACTTACTCTATGAGCTTTTATTTCACAATTTTCACTTGAGCAAAATTAAATAAAAGTTCCATAATTTAAAATATTCCTTATTACATGAGTTGAACATTTTCTTAGGGAATGATTTTTTTGACTTATTGAGATTAATTATTGACTAATTATTAAATACATTTTACATCTATTGAGAAGAGTAGATATTCAATAATAAATCCATATATATATATTACTTGATAATGAGAGCTTACATTTTTTTTTTGTTTCTTTTACACAAGTTTAAATATGTGAACACATTATTAAGTTTCTATTAAATAATTTCAATGGTAAATTTAAATCTTCTCAACTTGAAAAGTTCTCAACTGAAATTCAATCTTTACAACATCCTATTTTTCAACAATTATAAATAGTTATGAAACCTTATTTTAATTAATGTGTTTCAAATTAGAAAGTTTCTATTAATTTTATTATAAATTCAATAAGGAAACTTCTATAAATTGTTAACTAAATTAGCTACAACTTTTTCTTAACCTTTTTTCTTATTACTAATTTTTTATTTTTTTTTGTGCAATTCTTACTTCAAACTATCCCTCTTTTATTAATTAATTAATACTTTATTTCTAAAAGTTTTTTGGTGTTAGCTTTTTTTTTTTTCTAAATAGTTTTATTTGTCTCTATCCACACAAAGTTTCTTAATTTAACAATGATAGGTATGTACCATGATTACAATTCTTATAAATTGAGAGTTGTCAATTTAATTTCATCTATAAAACCCTACTCTTATTTTTTGTTTAACATGAACTCTTTGATAAACCTCTTGTTTCATTATTTCTATTTTATTAATATTTAAATGGATTTTCTTGTGTATGTACATGTATGTATATATATATACCAATTTTAATGAAAGTGTCTTAAATTTTATTCATTTATAATATCTTATTTCAAATAATAATAGATAGTTACTTATCTATTCCATTTCAAATTAGATCATTATTTGATTTCTTATGAGATGATTTGTATATAATAAGAAGTAAAACTTTCTAAATTCATTGATAATACATAATTATCATTTTTTTCTTGAAAATCTATTTTTCTTAAAAAGAAAATCTAAACAATAAAACCTTCAAGAATACTTTGTTTCTGGATTTAACTTCGTCAGAAACAAAATATTTTTAATAATTATGAACTGTGAAAATTTAATGTCTTTAAATAAAACCTTCATTGATAAGATATTTGTATTTCATACTTTTAATCTAACCATTAACTATTTATAATTCATTCATTTAATTATCTGTTAATTCATATATATATTTAGGGTTCCTTAAGATCATTCTTCTAATTAATTAACTCTTTCTCCAATAGACTTCATATAATTTATTTACGCCATACTTTTTTTCCAGTGAATGTAGTTAGTTTCATTACAGGTTGGATGCAATGGAAGACCATCTGTTTAAACCCATGGCGGCTGGAAAGGACCACCTTCATTTTTATTTTTATTTTTTCATCCAATACATGAATGCATTTGGCAGTCACTGTTAGAAATCCTGAATTGGTTTTTTTTATTATTATTATTCTTTCATGAATTGAGTTTGTACAGTTAGTCGCCTGGAAGGAAAAAACTGAATTGCAACTCTTTAAACGGCACTACCTTGATGCAGATCACAGGGTAATGAACAAGAGTAATCAACCAGACCGGTTGATGAACTTTGTGCGCATACACATTGCCGATTGGTGGCCTTTCTCAACTGATCTACACCATAATCATATTTCAATAACTCGTAATCCTTGTTGCAAACCGCTATTGAATAGGCTGTTGGAGCTAAGCCTTGATGACACTTAATCGCTGTATGGAATTGAAGAACGGGTTTAGATACTGTGATTTTATCCTGGACGAGTCTAAATTGCATGACTTCATTATTTTAGTTCATAAGACCCACTGCTGGTAGTTATTGAACAGAAAAATGGAAGAGAATACTCTAAGGCTGCTTGGTCATAGTCTAAATTACCGAGTTTAGTTTCTTCCTGCCCGACTGGCTCAAACCAAAATTCAATCTATTATAAAAAATAAATAAAAAAACAAGTTCATGCAAGACATAGGTCAAATTTCTTTTTTTTTCCTTTCCAATTGGACTTTCTCTTAAATTCTAGGCTCTACAAAAGTTTTTTTTTTTTTTTTTTAATACACTCATATATATACAATGGAAAAGAGAAAACAATCTTCTTCATCATTTTGCTACCCATTTCCAGATTCTATTTGATTTGTCTGCATTACTTGGTCTTTCTTTGCTAACAAGTTGTTTTCAAAAGTTACTTCAGAAATAACGAATAAATTGCAAGTTTATTTGCTAAGTAATAAACAAATAAAAGTGGTGTTCCTACTTAAATTAGCATTTCCTTTGCATTCAAAGATAAACCAAATTATTCAAGAGATCAACAGATCTCCTTTAGAAGAAAGTATTGAAATTCTACATTACAATTAATTCTTTTCACAACATCTTGCACTATAACCTAACATTACTTTCCTTATGAAATATTACATAGCATCATTTGTCAATTTTTAAAGGTAATAACAACTCTTGTAAGGACTCAAGAACCATAAGAAGCAAAGCACAAGATCGAATTAGATCATCATTTCTTGACCCCATACACAACATTTTTCTTCCTTTCAAATGAATCGCACAGCTTCCATAGCATCCTCAAGAACTCCACAAAGAAACCTGAAAAGAGAAAATAATGGAAAACCAACATTGTATCGATGGGCTCTCCACCCATCCATAGGGTTGTATAACCCAACCCCAAGCAAGGGGTAATCACTTAGCCACCAAAAGAACTCAACACAACAAACACATTTGTTTTGAACCACTTTACTCACATATACATCATCTATCACATTAACACACCAAAAAAAAAAACACAAGTAACAAAACTATCACATTGGTTTATCCCAAGGGTAAACCATTTAGGGGGAGTAGGGGCTCAACCAGACATGGGTAATATATGCATATAATCACCATAAACACACCTCCATATAATTTCCACACCAACAACACAAAGTCACCACACCATTTCCACCAAACCACAACCAAACCAACACCCTTATTCCTGCCATCAACACATCTATAAATATACAAAGGGGATACTCATATCCCATAGAAGTAAGGGATCCCCTGAGTGTGGGAGCCACACCCACTCAATACCCATACACTTGGAGGACCAAAATCTCCTCTAATCAGAGGGAGTCAACTCCCCTAGAAAGATACACAACAACAACAACACATTGAGACAAAAGACAACATCACACATGGAAATTTCAACAAAATTTTCCATAGCAAATTCCCATAAAAATATGCATACAAGAAACAAGAGAGAGAGAGAGGAATACCTCCAACAAAAATGATCCCAAAGATGGATGCTCTTACTTCCTCTCCCAAAATCTCCTCCTCAAAACCCCAAATCCCAAAATGCAAAGAGAGAAAATAGCACGGTAACCCCCTCCTCTCCATAAGGAAGGAGTTATAAATGGAAGGGAGAAGTAACTTCCTCCCAAATTAACTCAACCACCAAAACCACTTCCTCATTTTTGCCACTTTTGAAAAGGGGGCATGAAAAGGGACCTAAACACTTATAAAAAGGACACAAATGATATAAAAAAATTCCTAACCCCTATACCTTACGCATAGGCTATTCCCCAAACATAAAATATACCTTAATTCTTCTTAAAATTCTTCTAAAATTCCATTTTAAATTACAAGACCAAAATTTACACAAGACTCCACCAAAGAAAATATCCAACACCATTTTAACCAAACACAAATAAATTACTAACCTTACATCAAGGCCTATGGACCAAGAACTAGGACAACATAATATAGACAAAACTTGTAATGTCCTTTACCTGGTTTGCCCTAAAATTCACTTGTTGATTAGGTTTAAGGTTTCTTCTTTCCAAATGAATGCTCTTTTTTAATGAACTAATCTTGATTTGAAATCTGCATTCACCAAATTAAAACAACATTTCCACATACACATATATCTGTTAGCATTAATATCTAAATATCCAAAATATAAGGATAATCATAAAGCAATAGTGAAGACATATGAGGAGTACCATAGGTGGATCCACCCTGAAGCCCTCGTGTTGGGCACGGGGGGTTGTCCACCACAATCCTCCTTTCCCAACAGCTTAGTACCTGCATTCTCCACTCATGGCAACACCTCGGAAGATACTTTCCCTATTAGGAGAAGGGAAACCCTAAGGGCCAAGGGCCTAAGGCCTACCACCCCTCTATGCAGTAGAATCTAAGGTGGGACCCCCACCCTTCTATGGCCAAACCCTTACCTAAGGCCTATAGGGCTAAGGGTGGGATTTTTAGGCAAACCACTTGGCAAAAGTCTTGCCCATCCTAATAGGGTAACAAGCACGGAGAAGACAATATTTTAACAATCAAATACATTTGTATTTATTACTGATCCTTTAAATCAATACTAAGTTACCGGATTCGTACCCGAAGGCCTCGAACCCGATACGGGTTCACCTATGGGTACGTCCTGGGTACACACAAGGTGCGTGCCCAGGGCGCACCCAGGTGTTTGGTACGTGGACCTGAAGGTACCAGGCACGTACCCGGGCGTACCTCCAAGAACCCACGGCCCAGTTTTAATAAAGTTCGCCCAAACATAAACAAAAAGCAGTTTTTATAAAAAAAAAAAAATTTCCTAACCCTAATCCGGCCCAATATAAGGCCTTTCAACACTAAAACATTTCATTTCTACTTCTCATTTTGCTCTCACCATATTTTTCTACATCTTGGCATTTTGAAGGGAGGTGATTATATTCGAAGGAGATCGATTGTGGAGTGCCAAATAGCTTCTACAAAGGAGATTTAAGTGTTTAAGGTATGCATTTTAACCCTATTATTTGATCTTTTGAACTATTTTTTCAAGTTTCTTAGTTTTTGATGGATTTTTTCAAGTTTGTGAAGAATTTTTTCAAATTTTATTTTATTTTTTTCATTTTTTTTATAGATTGCAACAATGGCCAGTAGTCAAAGTTCAATGGGTGGGGAGGGAAGTCAAAAGTTCAAAATTGAGAAAGGATCTCCTTTATGGGCACATACCACAAGAATTTCACAAATTCCTGGAGGTGGGCGTTTTGTTTGGAAGTGTAATTTATGCAATGCACAATATAATAGCTCCTATTACCGAGTGAAACTTCATTTTATGGGCCCTAGTGGCAAAGGGATTAATATGTGTCTGGGCCCAAATAAGAAGGGGTTGTCTTCTGTACAAATAGCAGAATTTATAAAAGAACAAGAAGATGCCGACAAATCAATTGCAAAAGGAAAAGAAAGTAGCTATTCTTCTGGAAAGAAAAAAACACCAACATTATCCTCTCAAGTAGTTAGGGCTTCCAGACATCCCTTCTTGCCTATGCCCTCTACGGAAGAGGAAGATGAAGATGAACAACAAATCACCACCCGCAAGAGAGGTCCATTGGAGAGGCCATTTAAAATGGAGGCAAGAGATATTGCTGAAGAAAAAATTGCACGTTGCCTCTATGCCAATGGTCTTCCATTCAACTTGGTGAGATCACCATATTGGCGGGACATGGTGTCAACAATAAATAGTGCACCTCCTGGTTTCACAAGTCCTGGGTTTGAAAAGGTGCATACCACCTTATTGCAAAGAGAGAAAAAATCTTTAGAGGCCCAACTAAAACCAATTAGAGATTCTTGGATTGAAACAGGTGTATCTATTGTTTTCGATGGATGGAAAGATTGAAAAAACCATCCATTGATCAATGTTATTGCTGTGTCCCCCAAGGGGGCAATGTTTTTGAAGGCAGTTGACTGTGATGGGGAAGTGAAAGATGCAGAGTTCATTTCTAGGATTCTCATTGACTCCATAGAGATGGTGGGTGATGAAAATATTGTCCAAGTAATTACGAACAATGCAAAAGTTTGCAGGGCTGTAGGTGCTTTGGTAGAGGCTAGATATGAGCACATCTTTTGGACACTTTGCACCGTACACTCCCTCAATTTGGTGATGCAAGCAATTGGAAACCAAATAGAGTGGGTGAAAGAAATATACCAGGAGGCCGAGGAGATCCAGATGTTTGTGATAAACCACCATATGTCACAAGCAATTTTCAGAATTTTTTCAAGATTGGAATTGTTGAAGGTAAATTTAATTTATTATTTATTTAGTTTCATTTATGTCATGTTTTACATAATTAAATTTTTTTTTTTAACTTATTTAGACTAATTTAGTTATTCACATGTTCTTAGGTTGCTGAGACCCGATTTGCATCTCACACAATTGTTCTGAAATGACTTGTGAAGGTGAAAGAGGCATTGAGTCAAATGGTTATTAGCAACCAATGGGGTATATGGAAGCAATCAAATTCAGAGAGGGCCCAAAAGGTCAAGGCATTGATCTTGGATGACAATTGGTGGGATCATGTGAATTATGTATTGGAGATGACCGAACCTATCATGTCTATGCTTCGATTTGCTGATACAAATGAACCATGCTTGGGGGATGTCTATGATAGCATGGACACAATGTTGGAGAAAATAAAAATTTGAAATACAAAAGAGAGAGAATGATCCTGAAGACACTCTTTACAAAAGGGTGGAAGCAATCGTTCTTCATCGTTGGAACAAGATGACAACACCATTGCACCTCCTTGCATATGCCCTATCTCCAAGGTACTATACTAGAGAAGTACTTTCTATCCCAAGGAGAATACCACCATATAGAGATCTTGAAGTTTCTAGAGGGTATAAGAGTGCATTTAAGAGACTCTTCAATGATCCAGAAATGGAGACAAGTGTTATGAAAGAATTTGGAATGTTTATCATAGGAAAAAATCTTAGCCCTTCTGTTGCCAAAGACCAATACAAAATGGATGCTATTACATGGTGGTACCTCCATGGTCAAGTTTATATGTACCTCCAACCTCTTGCAATCAAGATCCTCTCACAAGTTTTTTTTTTTTTGCTTCTTGTATTGTAGAATTTAACACTTAACATTCTTGAATTTATCTTGCATTTTTTATTTTTTATTTTGTTGGTTTTCTCTCTAGGTTGCAAGCTCTTCTGCTGCTGAACGGAATTGGAGTACATACTCCTTTATCCACTCAGTGAAGCGTAACCGGTTGGCTGCAAAAAGAGCTGAAGACTTGGTGTATATTCATTCCAATTTGCGTCTTTTGTCACGTAAGGAACCTCAATACAAGCAGAGGGCAGCAAAGCTTTGGGATGTAGCACCCGAATCTGTTGACTTGGATGCAACCATTCAGGATCTTGCTAGAGTCACTATGGATGATGTGGATGATAATGATGATCATGACATGCATGGTGCTGGAAGTGGAAGCGGAACCGCTTTGGGTTCAAATGATGATGATCTTAAAGTTGAAGCCACTGAAAATCCAAATCACGATGACTTTTTTGATAATCCTTTTGATGATTGATGAACATTGAAATTGAATCATGTTTCAACTTTCATGAACTACATTTTATAATTCAGTAATACTGTAATTGTGATGATTTCCATAATTGATATCATTGATATGGCGTATTTGAATATTTTTCAACTATCAATTGACATTTAATATTTATCTTTGGCATTTGGCATTGATCAATGATCAAGTATCACTGTATCATACTATGAAATGATTTAGTTTTACAATTCTGTATATTTCTCTTATTTTTTTGTATATATAATACATATATATATATATATATATATACACGTACCCATACATACCCAAACCCCTAAAAAAAAATTTCACGTACCCACGTACCGGGTTCTCGTACCCGAACCCATCCCCGAACCCGAACCGGTACTTAGAATCAATTTCAACATCATCATGGTAATACTAACGAAAGCAATATTTGTTTCTTATATTCAAAATATGGTAAATATTATTGCTAAGTGAATACATCACGTGATCTATTGTGTATTCCCATGTCTTCTTATTCCTTAATCACCTCCCTTCAACCTTACATTTGATTGATAAAAAAACATATATAAATAAATATAATCTATTATTTTTATATTAATGTTGTGATTACTTATATAAGGCTCAATAATTGTTGCAAGCATCATTATTGCACAATCATAAATAATATATATATTATATAAATATTTATATATCATTTTTTCTATATAACTATGTATATAAATATGTATATATATTCTATTTAAATATGTATACATTATTATTTCGAATTGACTTCAATTTATATCATTGTTTCTAATAAATATTTATATTTCATTATGTAATAATATCTATATGTATATATTTATATTATTAATTCCCATATAAATATATCTATATTTATAATAATATTTACTGTTGCTGACTATTTTATTCCATTTCCCCTTATTCGACTCTTCTTCAAATCTGTTTTCAAAACATCTTTCATTCCTTTCTGCCTTCCATACATAATTCGGTGTTTTTCTTTTTGGTTTAGAATATTCTTATATTCTCTCTTTATTTCCCTCCTCCATCAATATCTCCATCTCTTGCTGAGTATACTTTCATTTATACTGCCTTCTTAAGCTGCCTTTTGTATGACCTGATGCCCTTTTAAAATGAATCGCTTCATCCTTTTAATGATTCGATTTCTATTATTCTAAGATCAGAGTTAATTATATATGATGTCTATAATGATACTTATGTCTGATTTTGATAATAACATTTATAATAATATTATTAATGTTTATAATGATTTTTAGATTATATTTATTATTTTATTTTTGATGTTTGTAACTTTGTATTTAATGTTTCATCTTTTAATCATATAATAACAATGAATTATCAATATATTATTTTATGACTATAATATTTAGTATTTGTATTTTTGGTAATTACAATATTATATTTAATATTTATAGTTATAATTTTATCTTTAATAATTATAATTATAATAGCATTAAATAGTTAATGTTTTTACTATTTAATTTGTTTATCTTGTTTTTGATGATTTATTTCTCACTACTATAATTTCGGGGGACATGACAAAATTGAAAGTGGCTAAGTGGAACCCCTCAATCCATTGGTATAAGAAATCCCTGTACACTCATCAAAATGTGTCAGTATGATAGAAATATTCACACACACACACACACACACACACACACACATATAAATCCAAAATAAGTACACTTCATTTGTATATCCTTACAAATCAACTAAACAATCATAAGTTACCATATACAATGCATCATTTCAAAATGCATGAGTCACAATAACCATATCAAATATTATTAGATGAACACTATAAAGCATAACACCCATAATTACAACAAAGCCTTCAAAATATACACCAGTCCAATCATCAATCATGAAATCCTAATATGCTATCAAATACCATCCTCAGTAAGTGAATATCATCAACGACACACCAAGTCTCATAATTGTCCAAAATCGCCAAAAGATCACACCAAAGGACATCATATGCAACTAAATGAATTATCACAAAACATTTCCTTCAAGTAAGCCAATTACCAGTCACCAACAACCCTGATAACTTGATACATCTGATATACATAGTGTCATTTCTAGCAATTGCATGATAAAAAAAAATAGCACATCTGATAATCATAGAGAAATCACAATACCCACTGAATAGGTAAAATTTTATATTTAACCTTATCCCAAAATCAATCAAGCAACAACCAAAACTTCTAACTCGAGAATAACATCCATCATGGGGCACATGGAATATAGACAAGAAATATCAAAAACGTGTAGACTCAACAGGCTCATAGAGGGTAGGGTCTCACAAATGGTGTGGCCAATAGGTAGTGTCTAGAGCATAGCTAAGGTTTTCATATAGTACTACAAATGTTCTCCACAATTCTCATCTCCCTACTTGAAAAAGAACTAGGATGATTTTTAGTAAATCTAGGTTGTGTTAGTACTACACCGATGGTTTTTATTGAAGCATAAACATGTACATGAAATTTTGGTTTTTAACTAGGGAAAATAAGGGCTAACATTTTAGAAATTTTAGTCTTTTATGTGCAAAAGTGTTTTAGCATACTTTAGTCTAGTAAAACTATTCATTGTTTTCATTTTTAGAAATTATTTTACTATCCCTAAAATAGCCACATTATTTTTGATGAACTTTCATTGTATTCGATGTACCCCAAGAATTTATTCACTTCAATCACAATTCTCAATGATGCCAAGTTTAGACAGATTAATATTTTGAGTGGATCTAACATCATTTCTTCCTTGCAAATGATACATCCCAATAATATTCCAAATAGATTTTTTAATATGCATTTCTTGAGGTTTTGTTCCATCCTCAAACTTCTACACATTTTAGACATTAATTGCATGGCTTTGGAGTGGCCTTTCATGAGACCATAAAGATTCTAATAATCTGAATAAAATTTCACAAAGTCATGAATAAATTCTCTAAGTGCATTCACTATATAATCCAAATAAATGTTATTAATGCCTTCTTTAATAGGGCATCATTATGTACATCACCACTAAAATGTTACGACCACAATCCAAAGATTATTATTTTTATGTGTGTTCCATCAACAAGTTACATTAATCTTTGAGGTATTATACAAAGGTTCCATTTGAACTTTCTCTTGAGGAAATACCTTCTTCATCTATTACAAATATTCCTTAACATCTCTAATTCCAATAAATTTGGGAAATTTAATATGATGAATCACTTTATTATTTTGTCCTCTAGTGGAGTAACACACAGTTCTCTACAATAGTGCCTACATTATTTTTAGTATCATTCTTTAATGTTAAGATTTTTCTCAATCTTTTTTTTGGTTCACTATAGATTGATGCTCTATGTAACACCCCATCGGGAAACCCAGGAAACGTTATGTCAGTAACACTAAACTTCTGAATAATTTTTTTTTAATAAAAAATTTAATAACAACATGAGATCAACAACCTAACATAAACGTTCAAGGGTTCCACAACTACGCTACCAAAATAAATAAACGTCACAACACAACAAGAACTAAATTTATATCAAGACAAGAGAATAGTCATATACAAATTTATTACCTCAATAGTTACATTACAAGTTCATTTACAATAAACGAGATTGTGACAAATCTTGATATATCACAAGTAACAATATAAGGAAACCTCATGTAACATTATGAGAATGTTAAAACAAAATAAGATCAAGCATAGCTGTCAACCAAGTCCATGAGCTTGTCCAATGTACCAATCTCCGTGAACAAAGTGTATCCAAGTTCCTGCCAAGAACAAACATGTCTCGAACAGTATCACCTATAGGGGACCCAATGGAAAATGTGGCACCTTCCTCCCAACCGTGTGGAGCTTGAAAGCCCACCCCTTGTGCTAGGAGATAGAACAGGTCCTCAAGTCATAACGAACAACAAGACAAACATCACACAACACATGGTTGACACATATGACATCACAATAACAAGATAACTGATATACTCCCAATACATTAATTAAAGTTCACTGTTAATTACTAACTTCCAATAGGTTACCCATGCAACCCCTTCCAGGTCCAGCCCCTAACGGAAGCCATTCCTCCTATGGTACGACTTCTCAAAAAGTCAAAACAATAACGCCAACATGCGTACAAGAGAACACTTCTCTACACAAAGACCCAAAGTCATCAGAACCATACAACAACATAAAATGTCACAATAGGATCCACAAAACATGCATAGCAAGACTTTTACGTACCAACACAACTCCACTATGGGGAATTCAAAATGTCTGAAAGTAAATTCATAATAACTCTAAACGTGCATGGACCACGTTACCACATTCGAAACAATACAAAAATATTTGTGCAACATGAACCATGAATTAAAACAAAACCACTAGTTTAAGCCTTTAGAAGACGATAACCTGAACAATATATTTCAATGCATAAAGTAAGAATATACCCTAAAAAGAGATACCATCTGAACGTAATTAGCAAATTGCATTCAAGGTTCCCAACATACAAGTCTAACTCAATGCACCTAAGTGCATTGAATATGAAGACAATAGATTGTTCCATAAGATGATGATGTTTCAAAGTTCACAATCTTACAAAAGATTATCTTAAGCATTTAAAACTCTATTATTCAAATACTTATACATATTCATTACATCTAAATAAAATAATCCATGGTTCTAATTTTATCGAAACATATATATATATATATATATATATATAAACTACTAAGCCATTTCACAAATTAAAGTAAGAACTTGAAATTAATTACTTAAATAAATATATACATAGTTCGCCATATTATGAAAGATTAAGAAATAAATAATGGCAAGTATTATTATTATGATTATTATTTTTAAAGTAATAATATCAATTTAAGAATAATAATATGTCTTTTAAGGCTTCACATTTCTTATAGTTAACTAACACTTTATTTTACCCTCTTATAAAGAGATAGCAAGATTTTATCAAAATAAAATAAAACTATAAATTCTAGCTTTCCAATATCTTAAGTCTTCGAATGTCATTCCTATCCAAGTTCAAGACATCAATTTGCAATTTAAAAGAAAGATGACTCACAATTAAACTTACTAACAATTGACTCAAGGTCTTAAATCACGTGGCAACTACAAATAGCCTTGCTTAAGCTCGGATGGAGAGATAAATATAGACGTACATAAGTGAAATTCTAAACTGACACTTAATAATTCAAATTTAATAGATAGTTAGGTCGGTTAATAAGACGAACTATTAGTCACCACATGCTACTATGCACAGAGAAGTTGAATATTAAAGACTAACAGACGATGCATGCATGTTGCATGCCAACGTTTAAACAATAAAATAATACAAGAACAGCCACCCTAACAAAATCAAGGAAGAGATCAGTGGTGGAAGATAGTGTCGAGATTGGTTTGAGGAAACACATGTAACATGCAACATAGAATAGGGAAATCTCGTCAATTAAGATTGCGGTAAGTGCCCTTGAAGGCATAGATGCAAAGAAGGAGCATAGACAGGGCATGCACTTCGCATGCACGGAACACCCAGTGGGTGTCGACTCAAGAGACTCTATGCTTCTCTTACATCTCAGCTTCCTAAACCTTGACCCACCCGGAATCTTCTAATGATCAAATAGGTTAAGGCAAAAAGGGTGCTTCTTTGGCACTCGCCTAGTGCACACGACCTCTGACAGAGAATGACCGGTGCCTAGATACTAAGGTTCAGCGTGTTTAGACCCTTGTTGCTTTATTTGCAGAGGTAAGATGTGTTCTATTGAACAAGGATGGGGTGAACAAATAAAACCATGAGACTCTTTTGTCTGAATAATTGGTTCAAGGGTGAAAGAATCGATGCTGATCCAAAGCAAAACTTCAAAACTTACTAAAGTCTTCCCGCACTGTCCTATACTCAAGTCAAGTGATATTTATATTCACATGGACAACGACTTCACAAACACACCACCAGAAAGAGTTAAGTTGATCTGACAGATACTGCATACAGACTACATGCATGCGTTGACACCAAAAACTCAGAAAATACAACTCCTTAATACGCAGCCGACCATGCATTCACTTGGACAGGATAACGACAAAGAAAGAATAACAGTAATCTTATGCGCGCGTGGAGGGAAATAAAATGAGTGAACACACTTCAGCATATGGCAAAAAGAATCAGATCGAGAATCTTCCAAGTTATTGAATAACACGACAATGAATCCCGATTGGATAATACATAACTTCAACGAAGAGGTATAAATGAAACTGAGATAACGCATGCAAATGGTAAAAGAACTCAGATCGACAAGGCCCAAGTAAGAAATTTGTATGACAAGGAGACACAAGGACAATGAAACATGCATAAGGCCATGTGGAAATCATGTGATACCACTATCACAGGCAGCGATCAGAATAAAAAAAGATTACCTACGTCTGCTCCCCCTTAATAATAAGGTGTTGCAGCTGCAATAGGTAGCACAGTGATGAACAAATGGTTAATAAGTTCTAAACTCTCGACTATGAACAAGTCTAGTTGCCATTACAGGCTGCAAGGGATAATCACGAGAAAATTCAACAGAGATCACCAATGACAGTGAAATACACAATGTTAATAGCCGCTTTCAGATCACGACTTGCAAATGGTTTTATCAAATAATCTAGGGATCATTTAACATCGGAATCACATAGATTCGAGCCACATCTAGCCATTGGGCTAAGACAAGGAGGCATGCATCAAAACGATTCAATTTTTGAAGCAAACAAATGAAAGATTAGTGCATGCATTTCGCACCATCACAGTGACTCAAAAAGCTAAAGTCAATTAATGTTAAAAGGAAGCTCGGCTTGCATAAAGAAACAATCACACGTTCAAGCCAAACACTACTGGCCATTCAATAGCATGGGTCAAGTTTCAATAGAGACAAAATAAGTCAGAGGCTCATGCGCGGGTGGAAAACATAGACATCTTAACAAGCTTTCATGGTTTCCTATCAAACTTTGGTGCACGAAATTCAAATAGCTGAGAACTAAAGTAATACCGGTATTTGTGAATGATACCATCGCTTCCACATGCAGAGATAATAACAACATAACCATTCAAAAGGGTAGCGACAGCAGTATGACTGATATTAGAATGAACAACGTACCAGAAGAGAAAAAGATACCAGCATCAACATGAAAACACAGATAAATGATTCAAAACTTTAGAAATGCATATAACATATAGTAAATTCAAATATTTCAATCTAGTTTTCCACAGATCTTCTATTTTATTGATTGGTTCATTTTCCTATTGTGGTACAGGTTTCAACACGACTTTTTGCACCATTTCCCAACCAGAAATATAGCAAGAAATTGCATGTTTTCAATTAGAAACCGCCATGAATTAAAAGAAGAAAACCTGATAAAAAAAAATTGTCAAATCCAAGCAACAACGAAGCAAAACCCCAAAGAAATTCATTCCAATGAACTCACAGTACGATCACAACTTCAAGTATTCAATTTTCAGCTTTCCAGACAAAACCACAAAAAAATACAGAAAACAATCTTTTTCCCATGAAAGCAACAATTCTTCTTTTTGAAAATCAACTGTCGTCCTCCAAATAGATTTATTTTTCCTATCTTATATCATTCAATTTCGATTATCATGCTATTCACCAGTTTACTCTTTGTTTGCATGCAATTAAAACAACCAGTTCCACTTTCGAACATAATCAGCAAGAAAAGATATTTTGCAATTAAAAACACAACTCACTGTTCTAATTTTTGAAAATATCAAACTTGCACAAACATATTAATTACAACTAATTAACCTTTCGCAAATAATATATTTTAATATTTTACTTTTGATTCCACAATATTCTAAAAGATAACTTTTCAAATTAAACATTGTAATTAATCATTAATCATATCATTACATTAAATCATTAGATTTTCTAAACAAACATTATAAAACATGACAACTTGAGACGACAAATGGACATTATGACATACGAACAACAGAAAGACATAAGGCCAACAAAATTATACTCGTTCTTTCCAGAACAATAGTTCATGACAGAGGACAAGTCTATCTACCTTCAACGATTTCATTGGGCCTTGGCACGCTCAGACCTGACGAAGTAGGTGGATTCAATGTCTGTACCTTAAAGCTGCATCACACTGCATGGTCAACCAAACAACATATATATATAACAATAAACATACCGTGAAGAATAATCGCAATGGAGCAGGGCACTCATAGATGAGTACTGCTAAACTGTCTCCTTCATCGAAATGACATAGAGTATAACATCTAACATCAATCACAACACAATACCATCATTAACATTATAGAACCTCATATGTCATTATAATTATGTCATCTTGAAAAAGTATATAGAGCATCATAACATAAAGTGTATCATCAACTGAGTTTCACAATTTAAACAAGTAATCCAAGACATAATACATTAGAGTAACATAGTCTCAAAAATATCTAATGACTATCAACATCTCAAAACAACTGGAATAGAAATGTCATCAAGAGGGTCACTACACTCTATGTTCTCCTTGGGTGCTATCTTTATATCATCACTTTCCCATATTATCTCTCCTTTTGAAGTAGGTTCATTTTTATTATTTATCTTTTAGGTTCTACCAATTCTCATATTCCCCTTAGTTCATTATTGCCACTTCCTCCATTGTCCTCCCAATCCCCTTCCATCAAAGTTGTTGATGTACTAGTCTCAAGAAATAGATGGACTTTGATACCATATCCTTGTAATGTTATTTCTTCCTCTTTTGAGTCAAACACATAATGAATATTTATGAATGATTTTGGATGCAACAAAATCTATTATCATGCAATATTGAGCTCATTACATTAATAAACTCAAAATCCATTTTTCATTTAATGCCTATGAATTTTACCTCAACATTTGGTAGTTGTAGACAGCTAAAAATTTCACACTTGACCATGCTCAATCTTATCCTTCTTAGTGTTAATTAAATAAAGCTAACTATTTTATTAAATTTCCTTCACCCTCCTTACCCTATTGTTCACCCATAATTAAATAAATAATTAATTAATTAATTAAATCGTACATTCTATCCTACAAGAATTAGATAATGTAAACCATTTATATAATTCCTCTATTTTTCTCCTCAATCTAGTCAATCAATTAAAACCAATTAATTATTTAATTAATCCCTTGCACATTCCTAACTATGGTTAATTTAGTTAATCACATCTAATCTCACTTATCTCTAAAAATCTACAACAAAATCATATCCATCCATCTATTCTAGAATATCCTCACCCTTCATCTAGCACATGTGATAATCCCATGTGAGGGGAGTCACATGTCTCCATCCCTCTTCCCAATGTGTCCTCACATGTGTGAGAAGACACTTGTGATAATCCCTCTTTCCTATGTGATCTCTCACATGTGTGAGAAGAGTTACATGTCTCTATCACTCTTCCCTATGTGTCCTCACATATATTGTGAGAGGATGCTTGTAATAATCCCACTTCCCTATGTGTTCTCACAAATGTGTGAACCTCTTACCTATTTATCATCACACATGTGTGAGATGAATCAATATCAATCCTTTTATCTATTCAAATTAATCATATCCATTCAAATCTCTTTGATCCTCCTCCTCCCCAAGTGCACCAATCACATGGTTCCTCTTTGAAGCCTCTCATTCACCCTAGTATCTTAAGCATACCTAGCCTACAATTTGAACACAAATCTAATTCATTGATCAACCATCCTCAACATTTATAAATCAAATGTCTCCTAATCCATTTGACATCAAGCCTCTCCATTGCAAGGTTATGTTGTATAAATTAAGAGCAACTACATACCATCAACACATTAAGAGCACATCAAGATTATGATTAGAAGGATCATTGGAGAGTTCTTAGGGTTTTGGGTCCTCCATCCTCTTTGTCAAGCTCAAATATAGGTATATATAGAGGCAAGCTATAGAGGATTTTGTTTGTATTTGAATCTTGTTTTCCCACTCTTTTTTCTTCATACATATACTATTTTGTGTGATGTGGTGTTCTTGATGATTTATTTTACATGCTTTAATGGTGTAATGATGTTAGTAGAAATAACATGTGAATGCTTATGAGATTATTGGATTATGGTGGAAGTGTCAGTTTTGATGATTGTATTGGTGAAGGGGACGGGTTCGCATCACTCGCTTGCGAATGCCCTGCGATTCTGTGACTTCTTCTTCACGGTGTGTATTATATGTTGTTTATATCATATGATGTTGTTTACTTAGTTTTCAAGTTGCAGGTACATGACATCGACTCCATCTGGTTTCACAGGTTTGAGCGTGTCGATCCAACGGTTAAGTTGAACGGGAGATAGTAGCTAGGTAACTTGTGTCAAGTCTACACCCTAGCCATAGTGTGTCGTCAATCATGTGTGTCGAGTCGTTGTTGGTCATGTTTTGATGTTATTTAATTCCGAAAGGATTCTTGAATTGGAAATTGATATTTAGAATTATTGCATTAAATTATGTTGATGGTTATTTAATAAAAAATTATACATTGTTGATAGAAGTTATTCTTTAAATTAATTAATTAAATTTAATTTATTTAATTAATTAAATTTAATCTTTGGGGTTGAATTTAGTTATTAAATAATTAAATTAATTAATTAAATGTGATGTTAAGAAAATTAAATGAAGGATTCATTTTGGAATTTTATTTCAATTAGTGGGAATTAAATTAGAATTTGGGAATTAAATTTGAATTAGAAGTAATTAAATTTAATTTGGGAATTAAATTTGAATTAGAAGTTACTAAATTAGATTGGGAAATAGAATTGGAAATTGAATTTTAAAAGGAAAGTTAGTTTTCAAAATGTTGGAGTTAATTTAATATTTTAAATTTATATATTGCATGAAAAGTGGATTTGGTTGTTCAGGATATTTTTTATTTATGCCACAAGTGCATGTTTAATTAATGAGAAGAGTTGGTTGCAAATTCATTCACGAAGAGAATTTTGAGGAGGAAAAGCTTCTTCAAGTGAGAGGATATTTTTTGAAAAAATTGCACAGAGGAGGGTTTGAAAGAAATTTGGCTATAGAATTGAGTTTGGAAAATTCTGTTGATGTTGGTTGTGCTTTTGGATTGTTTGCTTGCTTGAATTCATTGCAAGGTTGAAGAGAAATTGTGAGATCTTTGGAGGAGGATCTGCATCAAAATCTTCTTTTCTTGTAGCTTCAACACCAGGTTTTATTATGTGGTTTATTGTTCTTGATTTGTTTAAATCAAATTGGTATTGATTAAAGAATTGCTTGTTAAATTCATTTGGGAATAGAGATTACTATTTGAGATTAGAAATTAATTATTTAGATTTTGGAAGTTTGTTATTCCCATGAAAATTCCTCAAGGAAATTGTAAAAATATTTTGTAGAATTCAATTGTAGATGAACATGTATGTTTAATTCACTTTAAATATAAAAAAAAATTAGTACGCTTTTATTGTGAATTGAAACTTCCTCTAGGGTTGTGTGGCGGGGCATTACACAGGATTTTGTTTTTATTTGAATCTTGTTTTCCCACTTTTTGTTTCTTCATAAACATGCTATTGTACCCAAAGGGCTATATTGTGTTATGTATACTAGTGCAATATCATAGGTTCTACCATATATTGCAGATTTACCAATTAATTCCTATGTTTTCCTAGATATTGATATTGACATCTACACCTAGATCTAGCATGTTGTTCCTAATCATCATCCCATTTAACTTAATATCTATTAAAAAAAATCCCAATTCCTAGATGTTTTAAGATATTTCTCTTTTTAGCTAATTTATCTATTCTTTGATTTCATTTTTATTTTTCTTGTTTATTCCAACACTTATAGAGTTGTGATAATTTTTCCATTATCCTTATTTTTTTAATAATTTTACCATTTTCTTTAATCATCCCACCTCTTAGTCTTAAATATAAACACTTATTTTATATTTTCTTTGTTATGATATTTATTGCAAATAAATGTAAAAATAAAAATATGGTGGACCACTTTGAGGGGGTGATCTCCAATAATCAAATAATTATATATGAATTCAATGATATGATATGATGATATGGGAGATATTTATCTTCCTTAATTATAGGCTTAACTATGTAGGGACATACCCCTTCATCCTAATTAAGAAGGATTAGTATATTAACTAATATTTATGTTAGGATTAAACATGTCACAAGTGTTTATCCTTATGACACTTGGAATATATAATATATACTTAGGAATGTATAATATATACTTAGGAATATATAATATATACTAAGAATTATATCATTATAATAGAATCATAAAATTCCCTTCACCTTCATAAAAGAATTTCCCTTAATGCTCAACAATTCTAAAATATTTTGTATGAATCATTCTTCAACCTCATTTTTTTTTATCACTACTATAACACTTATGACTCCTTTACCATTTGCTATCACAATTCCAACACAAACCTTTTTCTCTTTTCTCTATCTCTTGTTGAGGAGAGATATTTCTAATTTATCTTAGGTTAAAGAATTTATCCATGTTTTTGCTAGTAGGATTAGTCACATTTTTGTCAGTTATTGTCATGGTTTCACCTTTGGTGGTGTTTTGTTTCTTAATATGCAATGCTTGTTGCATAAATTTCCTAATTATACAAGGTTACAACAATGAGTAGCATGTTGAATTTGGTCTTTAATTCCATTGATATACAATTGTAGTCTTTCTTAAGGTGTCACCTTAGGAGCCCAAAGTGCTAATATCAAATGCTTAGCATTATAGTCAATTATAAAACTTAATAGTTTTAAATTTCTTAGTTGGCTAAAATATCTTTCAATGCATGGTTTCTCATAGAAGGTTGCTAATTCATTACTAAACTCTTGCCAATTGAACATTTGTCTTTATCTTTTACTCATCTTCCATTGGTAACATTGGTAAGGTCCAAATTCTAAATATAGTAAAACTATGTCAACCATGAAATTATTTGAAATATTGTGAAGTTTAAATTGTTGTCATGTTAGGATTATCCATGAAATTACATTTCTACCATCAAATTTATGAATGTTTATTCTTGATAGGTATATTGTTGACCTCAAAAAAATTCTCCTATCCCTTGATTTGGTTTATTAAGTTTGTACCCACATTGGTGATTTTTTTGGCACTTTAATTCTAATAAAAATCCATTCTTAAATCTATATAAACCCTCATTGAAGGATTTTTTTGTATTAATTATCAATTGAACAACAAGATTTACATGAAAAACATTAACAGATTTGTCTCATGCAGAACAATCCCACCCAAAATTACAATTCCATTACTCCCCTCCCATTACATATACAACTGAAAATGCTTTTCTACAAGCTTTATGATTTACAATACATCTTTTTTCATATACATATAAGGAAGCCACCTCTATGCTAATAGATTAATATGATATTGTGAAGAACACCGTATATGCTACCCATAAAGTTTCGTACTGCTCATTTGCTTGATCCCATTATAGAAATCTTCCCATTGGTTAAGATCTTGCCTGAAAGCATCGAATGTACCATTGTCTAATGTCAAAAAGGGTTTTGTTGTTGAGGGGAGGAAAGACTGTTGAATAACCGCTGCCAAAAGGTACCGCTGAGAAGAATGTGCTGCCAAAAAGTAATTGCCCATGCTGCAAATATTCACCAACCAACTGCTTCAATTTCTGCTTTTGTGAAATCATGTAAGCTGAGTAAGGGGGGAGCATATTCTTCCGTGTTTTCCTTATTCATTTTATCATTGAACTCTTTCTAGAAGGCTTCAAATGCCCTGAGGAAGATCTTGGTTGTGTGTTGCCAGTTGTTCCTAAAGTTTATCTCCTGTAAATTGACTAGTATTGTGCCATCTTCTAGAATCTTAAGGAACTTTTGTTTGGAGACCTTCACCATCAATGAAACTTGCATAGTAGTGTTATAGAGTATGATTCTTCTATAAGACTCAGTAAGTGCATGACTGCAACCATTAAAATTATCATTGAATTTCTTGCCCTCCATATTCTCCACAAAATTTTAGTTGATAAGCCAATCCAAAACAACAATATTTCCTTCCTAATTTTACATTTTGATAGTGAAAGAATTTTTTTCGGTCTGAGAATAGAACTTTCTTCTCAGATATTTTGATTAAGGAAAAAGAGATTCCAAATTTATTGTGCATAAATGCAAACAAAAAATATGTGATTTAGTGTCCCAGGTACTCTACATATTCGACAAATTTCTAGTTCATCTTCCTTTGATTTATAAGGTAATCACTGCATAATTAGCAGCCATATGAAACAAAAAAAATTTGATTCAACTACATTTGACCATGAGTTCCTTAGGGAAACAGCTCGTTCCTTCTTGCTCAAGTTAAGATTCTAGATCCTGTTTAGGTAGGTTTGAGTTTCCTATTGGTTTGTGAGGGAGTTATAAATCAATTTAGCACTAACTTTGGATAGTCAAGTACCATCACTCCACTTGAATTATTTGAATTTCTTAGAATTGCTTACACAATTTACTAGGCCAAATATTTGCTTGCAAGCGTCCTCAAGGACTGAATAGGCCCTCCAATTAGTTTCTGGTAGCCCAAACACTTCCCTTAGAAGGCTCCAACTCTTTAGAGACCCACCAACAAAAATTTCATTGAGTATCCTTATTCCCTTATTGGCCCATGCCTTGGTCGAGAAACCTTGCAAAAGGGCTAGAGGATTCCCTTTGTGACTCAGATTCCACCATATTGACCTGTGAGAAGCCAAATTATTGCTGTTAAGAATGTTGGTGTTTTGGATGTGTGATTTTGAGTACTCCCAAGCCTTTCATATACTCTTGAAGATTGTTGATACTTCAAGGGTGATAGAATGATTGCAAGAGAGGAGGTCACACAATGGAAGCCCTTTCCAAGCTTTGGCATGCTTTGGAGCTGCACATTGTATATTATTTTTTACCAACACTTTTCACGGCTCCTCCCCTTCCAGTGATCTGAGGATCCATTTACTTACAAGGGCTATACCCTGGATTTTGAGATCTTTTAGACCCAACCCACCTTCTCCCTTACTCAGACAACACCAGCTCCATTTAATAGCATACTTCTTCTTTTTACCCTTCCCATCTGACCATAGGAAGTTCCTTATTCTTTTTTGAATTACATCCACTTAGTAGTTACTAAATAGCCATATAGAAGCATAGTATAGGTTGTAGGATGCCAAGATTTTTTGACATATCTAAATTCTCCTTGATAAAGATAGGAAGTATTTATCCCATTTGTCAATATTATTTCTAATTATCTCTTGGATCCATAACCACATCTCCTTTAGATTCAAGCAGATGGCAAATAGTATACCCAGGTATCTAACTTGTTTTTGGGGTCCTCCCTGATGGGGGCAAAATATGCCATTATTTTACCTCTTATTTGTTTTAACCCTTGTCATCTTTCCTAGTGTTTCTTGTCATTCCTGTCACTTTTTGTTAATGAACTGAAGGTATTTTATGAAATAGAAGGAAAGGTAAAAACTAGTGAAAATACCAATTTCGCTGACTGTTGCTAATTATTTTTGTGATTTTAGTAACAAGTAGTGTTTAATGGTTGACATCGATCATGAAGGGTGTCAGTGGAGGGATGACTAAGTTGTTGAAGTCATTTTGTCATTTTCGCTCTATTCGTCAAGATTAGAAATTTTGTTTTAAGTTGTTATGTTGTTCTCAGAATACTGTCAAATACTTTAAAACTATTTTTTATTATCTTTTAATGGTTGTTGGTTGGAAGCCACAAACAACCAAAACATTTATTTGATTACATCTAAAGGGTTGTTAGAAGTATAGGTAGCTACAATATGTATATATGTGTGTACGCTGAAACTGGATAGACATATACATAATCGAAATTAGACTTTGGTGATTCTAAATCTATACTATGTTAGTGTAATTCGGATGAATGAAAGCTATTGTGGAGTAATTATGTGTGCATGGATTTCATCATTCAATGACCGGCGAAGGCAGGGCCCACTTCCTCAATTGTTGGTGATTGTTGCATTAGTATTGTGTGTGTGGTAATGTATGTTTTAGTTTTATAACTTATTGTAAGGTAGGGGGACCACCCATTGCAAGGCCCCAAGTCACAAAAGGCCAAAAGAGGAAAGGCTGCCCTAACTTACCTCAGCTTAAGGGATAGTTAGGATGAAGAGGATGAGAATGATGAGGATTATGTGTCCTTCAATCACTCTACAATCCCAAATGTTGGAAAGAGACTAGGTGAGTCGGCCTTTAGAGTCATATTTGTGTCTTAAGCAGCTCTTTGTCTAAGGATGGAAGCGCAACTCCAGGATGACAATGTGGCGCACTGGCATCTCACAGGTGCGTTGGCATCTGTACGGCTAGAGAACCAAAAATATAGGATTCTAACTCAGGAAGGGAGACTATCAGCCTAGTCTAGAGGTGTTTAAAGTTATAAAATGAGATTAAGAAGAGTGGAATGCAAATATGAATACAATAAAAGAAATGTATTACCACCAAGGTGACAAAGATGATCTCGTACAATGCTCTCCTTGCCAGCTTGCTTCGAACTCTCTCCACCTGCACATAGTAAAGGGAGAAATTCTTGGGGCTGTATAGGGGCCTGCCTCAGTCAGACCCCCATCTTAGTGTTTCCACTTCCATGGACGGCCAAGTTTGGAATAGAGTATAGATAATGATAAAGAAAAGAAACTATAAGCTACATAAACACAAAGCACTTCAAGCAGTACATGCTTACTCAATCAAAAACAATAGGAGAGAATTTAGGATCTTGCTCAAGGCTTGTAGAGGAGAGAATGAGAGGGACTCAAGCCTCTGTTGTCCCAGTGTTTGTCTTGTGTTCGCCCTATTGGAGTGATGGAGTAGTGGATTGTTGCAATGGAGTGAAAGAATGTTGTTACAAAGCTTGAATGGGTGTTGAAAGAGTGGAGAAAATGTGAAACAATGAACTCAAAATCTCTCAAAACTTTTGCTGAAGACTGCTATGGATGGAAGAGTGAAGATTGTGAAGAGATGGATAAAAAAATGGCCATATTCAGGTTAGCCAACTAAAGAGGGACATTACTCTTTGACTTCCAATCAAAAATGTAACGCCTCTGTAGTCTCCAACCGTAGGAATCTTCCAGGGATGTAAGCGCACCACGTGGAAATTTTCTCACCACATGGATGTCTCTGACAGAGACGCCCCCACTGACACACAAACTAGGCACCAAGTGCAATGCAAGGAGTAGGCTTACGTGGAATTAAACCTCCACTTTTGATTTTCTAAAGTGTTAAGGGGAAAAAGGAAATTTGTGTTAGGGGTGCAAATTTACGTTGATACATTTTCCCCCCACTTTAGCGAGCACGAGTACTGATGAGTGCTTTGGTAAAGTAGAGTAGTAAAGAAGTAACATAGTAAGAGATGTATACCTGAATTGATGAGGAAGCAGAGCACGGTCTAGTGAACTCGGAAGTGCAGGAGAGGACTTCATAGTTCTATGGAACTACAAAGTTGAAGTACGAAAGTACCTTACAGGCTCACGGTCCTGCAAGGGTGGTATCCTTCAAGAACTCTCACATGGAGGAAACTAGGAAAAGCACCTTATAGACCCGCAGACCTACAAGGAAGGTATCCCCCAAGAAATCTCACATGAGGGAGACCAAGTGAAGCACTTTACAGACCCATAGGCATGCAAGAAAGGTATCCCCCAAGAACTCTCACATGAGGGAGATCAAGTAGAGGGGACTCCATAGAGTTAGAGATGGTGACATGTTTACCCGTAGATAGAACACATCAGGAAGAGATCGCGCAGGCCAATGAACGGAAAGTCACGCAGACCATCACTAAGTTAAAATACTTTCAAAGGGGTCCCTCAGGAACCATTCAAAAGGAAGGAGGGTCCACTCAAGGGACGCATTGTTTGAAAATTAAGGTCTAGTCAGGTTTCCCCCAAGATAGACGTGAGGATGCGAAGACAGTCTAGTCGGGCTACCCTCGGACTAGACATCAAGGTGTGAAGTCGGTCTAGTCGGGCTTCCCCCAAGCTAGACGCCATAGAACTCGCTAAAATTTTTGGAAGGCATCCCTTGGGAACCTAGTGTGAAAAGAAAGGGGTCCACTCCAGGGACACATTGTTCAAAAAGCTTAATGTCTTCCTTTTTGAATTGATTTTTCATCAAGGAATCCTTTTGAAAGACGTTCACATCATCAAGGAATTCAGAAGGAAGGAGATGTGCTCATGTTAGGGGAAGACTAAGACCGTTCCTGCTTCAGAGGAGGGTTTCCAAGTCCTTTCTTTACAAATCCATGATGAAGAAAACATGTTCCGCTAGGGTTTCAAGTTGAGAATGCAATTTTATCAAGGAAGTGTGTGAAGGATCTTCAAGAAAAGATTCATTTGGAAACGAATGCATTTTCTAAAGACCAAGTAATGTAGAAGATGTGTTGTCACACACAAAAGGGACAACTCAACCAAAGATGAGAGAAAGGTAAAGAGAACAGATCACGCACAGAGGGCACAAGGGGATCTGGTTACATGGAGTCAAATCTGCCTTTATTTATACATATGTAGGTAACTGCGGTAAGAGGTGAAAGATCATCAGTCCCCAACAAGATCAGGAAGAATGTATGAAAGACAAAGTAAAATAAAAAAATTTGGGTCAACATGGAAGGATTCCTAAATGCTCTTGATGCTTTTCATCGTCCCCAATTTATCAAAAGTCAATCACCAACATGGAAGAATAAAGATATATATAGAGGAAGGTTTAAAACACAAACACCACGCCCATTTCCAAGCACCAACAGAGGTGAAAAGGGTCATCCAGGAACATGTAGCACGATTACGGGGGAAGCACATGTCATGACACACACACATATCTAATCTAAAGATTAAGAAGAGGGTCTCCCCCTAACACTGGTCAACCAAGAGGTCATCAGCTTCCCACTCTATATCATCGAAGGAAGGAAGACAAGCTTGCAACGGTGTAATCTTAAGGGGAGGATCTTTTGATCCTCCTGCAACAAGGGCCAAAGCAGAGGGACATCTGAGGTCTTCATCGCTTAGCTCTTGTGAGTCCAGGGTCAACGACCTAGAAAAGATTGATGACAAGGTCAGGACTTCGTCCACTGAGTTAAACATGCACTTGATAGGAGTGCCATGTTTCACCTCAGCGAACGGAGGGTTTTGCACCTAAGGTTCACTGCTAGGCTCACCGAGAGACTCGGGAGCAATGAAAAACTCAGGGGAGGTTGGGACCGGTTTCGTTACTAAGATAGAACAAGTCAGTTTGGGGCCACCTTTCAGAGGTGGGATCTTGTTACGTCATCCATTGTTGGAGGGGCCAAGCTCTACCTTCTTCTTCATTGGGGGAGGCGAACTCCCCATAGATGAAACAAGGAGTGGCGAGGAAGAAGAGGAAATAATTGCAATGGACACAGCCAAAGTGTTAACCATGTCCACGTGCTTTGGGAAAGGCAAGACATCCAGGACAAAATTCAACAAGGGTGGCTCTACCAACAAAGCGATGAACACTTGCACCCTTTCGGGTACATGTGCTCTCACAGCGGGAGCTGGAAGAGATTAAAGGACGGAAGGAGGGAAAGAGGAGGACATAGCAGGAGACATAGTCTTCTTTTCCTCCTTCTGTAAAGAGGCTTGCTCGGCTTGGAGAACTTTTCGCCGGTGCTTACGCTCACACACAAGGTAGTTTCTACAGCTCTTCGCATCGAAAGTCGAAACTTGTGAAGGGACAAAAGGATCTTGCTCAGCCATGGGAGTGTTCTCCATGACTGTCTCCAATGGAAGGGTAGACTCCTAAATGGGAAAAGGAGGGGTAGCTCAGAAATGGCAGGAGGAGTTGACTCTACCACCTTAGAGGTGGATCCTTTCTTGTTCGAGGGAATAGGATTAGGTGGAGGGGTGAACTATCTCTGCGAACCTTTCTTTTCTCCATGTAAATAGTATCGGGGTCTTGGGGACCCATTAGGGAGATCTGATATCCTGACCTTAGGCTTTCGGCAAGGAGGCATCATCAGACTTAGCGGGTAGAATCCAGAATTTTTCATCCAATACTCTTCCCAGGAGAGGGGAGTGGATGAATCAACTCGAGAGGGAGCGAGCTTCTCCTTTCCTTTTCAGGAGGAGGAGGTAGCTAGCTTCTCTACCATGGGAAGGGTCAACTTTGGTTGTCCCTTGTTCCCAGTTTTGTACTTCACATAGTTCTTGTAAATTAGTTTCATTCTTTGTGGGAGTGGACCGACTAGAGTGGGCCAAAAGTGATCCAACGAATATCCTCCATGGGATACCACAGGCTGATATCCAGTTTCATGCACTACATGCATGACACCTTCTTGGGAAAACTTAAGGCACTTATGAATCACAAAGGTGATCCCATTCATGGAAGCTAGCCAAGGTATGCCTAGCTTCACTCTAAATAGGTTTGACTTGGGGATAACATCGAAGACCGTGTCTACACTCCTAGGTCCCACTAGGACAAACAATGTTATCAATCCATAGGGTTTAAGAGAAAGGCCATCATGTGTGCGGATGATGGACTTTGTTTTTTCATATTCCTCCCTTTGTAGGGATTTTAAGAGTAACATCTCCTTCGTGATGACACTCACTCTACTCCCAGGGTCAACTAGGACCCCTGTCACAATGTTGCCATTGAGGCGAATGGGAATATAGACCGGAGAAGGCTTGCTATTTGCTGGAATGTCTTGCGAGGTAAATGTTACATCCAGTGAGTCAATTTCAAGACAAATAGAGGGAGTAACATTAACCATGTTAACATATGCCTCACGGTGAGAAGTAGAATCAGTGGGATCGATAATCATGTTAGCAGAATGTGATGAAAATGGGTCTGTGTATATCTTCAATTCATTATTTGCTTTCACCAATGATTTGTTCATGTTTTGTTTTCCTCCATCAATATGGATACTACCATCATCGATGTGGTCCTATATCTCATGACGTAGGAATATACAGTGTCTGGTATCGTGTCTATTAACTTGATGGTACTGACAATAAGTGTTTTCTTTATACCAGCTAGGGTATGGTTCTCTAACTGGTTTAGGAGGTGGCAAGGTAAGGATATTATCCTTCACCAACTTCTACAAGATGGAAGAATAATATTCTGACAGCTTTGTAAACTTTCAGTCGCGTCTGAGGCCGTTGTTATCTACAGCAGCTACTACATTCACAATAGTTTTACCTCTTCTTGAGATCAATACGATAGATCTTCCTTTAGAATGGGAGTGTGAGGGAGGACCCCCGAACTGAACCATCATTTGTTGGTACTCTCATAGAGCTATACACAAGTGTGCAAATGAAGGATACTTCATGAGGGTGAACTTCTCTTGCCAAGTCCTTTGTAAGTTCCCTATGAAGACCTTTTGTACATCAGAATCAGGTAATGGATACGAGATCTGTGAGAAGAGTTCTTGGTACCGTGCTATAAAGTTTGTAATCTTCTCATTATCCCCTTGTTTGCATCTAACAAGGTCTGAGAAGGTCATCTTCGATCTGATATTGGCTTGGAACTATCACAAGAACTAGTTCACAAGTTGGTTGAATGTGAAGATGGAGTTATCAGGCAAAGAATAGTACCAATCTAGTGTTGTATCTTTGAGGGATCGGGGAAACAGTTTAGCCATCAATGCATCATGATGGAAAAAATCTATGCATAAGGCATTAAAGGCGAACACATGTATTTGTGGGTCCCCTTTACCACCGTATTTTTCAAACTTTGGAATCTCCATCCCTTGCGGGAATCCCTTGCGGGAAAGGAGTGTTTAGGATTGCAACCAACAATGGGTTGTGTCAGAAGAAGGGCTAGAAGATAGGCTAGGTCGAGGCCTAGGAAAGGTATTCCAGTTGGTTCTGCATCTTCCCCATATTCTGAAGAAGGGTATTTAGAATAGGGTTGTTAGAAGACATAGGACCACCAGAACCACCACCAAAACCACCACCAGAGCCACTGCTATGACTATTGCCAGAACCCCCACCAATACCACCGCCACTGGTATGACCTCCGCCAGTGCCACCACTGTGGCCACCGCAAGAGTTGCCATCGATGTCGCCGCCACCAGTGTGACTTCCATCAGAGCCACCACAAAATTTGAATCTGCCACCACGACTTCCATTGGCACTGCCTCTGCCAATGCCGCATCCACTTCTGAAGTTTCCACCGCCAAAGCCTCCACCCATCATTCCGCCAAATCCTCCACCACCGAAGGCGATAGAAGGGGTGAAGTGGAAACCCAAAGGGTTTCTGTTTACTTTGACAATATCCAAACTTTCAGAAGTAGAGGGTATGTTGACTGAGGGGACTGTGTCAGTCATATACACGGATATAGGATGCATTGATATCTCCAATTGCCTCTCGCGTTCCTCAAAGAGGCCACCTCATATCAAGTGACCAAAGCTCGAGGGGGCACATTCTTGGACTAGACTAGTGAAGCTAGCCAAGAGTTCTACACCTGTCTAGTCCTTTTCCACCATATATCTTATTTCCTCGATCACCTTAGCAACCCTAGCCAACTTCGGGTTGCCTTCCAGGTGATTCTCCAATGCACCTAGCCCCTTATCGAGATTAACGACATACTTGGAAGATATATGGATGGCTCCATGTTCATCTACGGATGAAGAGGTCAGAGAAGTAGGAGGAGTAGGGATGTGATCGGTTTCATCAAGAAACCTAGGTTCGCCTCACACTACATGCTCTTGTGCATACAGACCTACCACAGAATCGGAGAAAAGTTCGGTAGTGAAGCTAGAGGATACCTTCATCTTTTCCAACAAAAGGTGTCACAGACTTCTTCTAACAATATGCCCAGAGGTGGTAGATTGGGTCTCGAAGCTCATAAACTTTCACGAAACACCAGGGCACAACAACCAAGAGGTATATGAGAAAAAGTTCAGGATCTCGACAAATGGATAGACGTTGGTTCACATCGGGTTCACCAAAATGTAAGGTTGGGGGACTACCTACTGCAAGGCCCCAGGTCACGAAAGGTCAAGAGCAAAAAGGTTTCCCTAACTTACCTCAGCTTAAGGGATAGTTAGGATGAGAATGATGAGGATTATGCATCCTTCGATCACTCTGCAATCCTGAATGTTGGAAAGAGACTAGGTGAGTCAACTTTTAGAGTTAGATTCATGTCTTAGGAAGCTCTCTATCTAAGGACGAAAGCGCAATTCCAGGATGACAATGCAGTGTGTTGGTATCTCACAGGTGTGTTGGCATCCGTACGACCAGAGAATCAAAAAGACATGATTCTGACTCCGGAAGGGAGACTATCAGCCTAGTCTAGAGGTGTTTAAAGTGATAAATTGAGATTAAGAAAAGTGAAATGCAAATACAATACAATAAAATAAATGTATTAAAACTAAGGTGATGAAGATGATCTCATACAATGCTCTCCTCGCCAGCTTGCTTCAAACTATCTCCACCTGCACACAGTAAAGGGAGAAATTGTTGGGGTTGTATAGGGGCCTACCTCAGTCAGACCCTCTTCTTGGTGTTTCCACCTCCACGGACAGCCAATTTTGGAATAGAGTATAGATAATGATAAAGAAAAGAAACTATAATCTACGTAAATGAAAAGCACTTCAAGTAGTGCGTGCTTACTCAATCGAAAACAATAGGAGATAATGTAGGAGCTTACCACCTTCATCCAAAGGGCTCAAGGCTTATGGAGGAGAGAACAATAGGGACTCAAGCCTCTGTTGCCATAGTGTTTGTCCTCTGTTTGCCCTATCGGAGTGATGGAGTAGTGGATTTATGCAATGGAGTGAAAGAATGCTGCTACAAAGCTTGAATGGGTGTGGAAAGAGTGGAGAAAATGTGAAACAATGAACTCGAGATCTCTCAAAACTTCTCTCAAACTTTTGTTGAAGACTACTATGAATGGAAGAGTGAAGATTATGAAGAGATGGATGAAAAATGGCCATATTCAGGTCAACTAGCTGAAGAGGGACGTTACTCTTCAACTTCCAATCAAAAATGTAACGCTTCTACATTCTCTAGCCGTAGGAGTTTGCCTGGGACGTACGCACGCCACACGAACATCTGCTCGTCACACAGGAATCCCTGATAGAAATGCCCCCACTGACACACAAACCAGGTGCCAAGTGGAATGCAAGGAGCAGGCTTAAGTTGAATTAAACCTTCGCTTTTAATTTTCTAAAGTGTTAAGGGGAAAAAGGGAATTTTCGTTAGGGGTGCAAATTCACATTGATATAGTTATTCGATTAATTTTGTTACTATATTGTTTGTTCGATCCTTTATCTTCCTAATCCATTTCTACAAAAGTATTAATCGATATTGATTTGTTAATTTTTTTCAGTATAATCTACGTTGGTTTATTCAATATATGTCTATTTATATATATGTAATTCATCAGTCACCTATTACAGAACAGTTAGATATCGATTAATAAAATCATTATGAGCTAAGAAGTTGAATAATCAATTGGTGTCGAAAGTCTATTTTGCATTCAGTAGTTCAACTTTGATTTTTTTCATGTTATTTCAAGATAGTTTTCCATTCTATTATAGATATTTTTACTTTTGTTCTATTGTGTGCCAGTAACTTGTTTTCTGTGCAAAAATATTTCTTCACGGGTTCCTATCACACTTGTGACAAGAACTCTGCCAATCAAAATTTTGTTCAAAAATATATTACATCAATTTCATCCATCAACCCTTGGTTTATTAATTGCAGCTCTTCGGCATATTGCCACAACATGGTTCGAAAATCCTACATTCTCAGATTGACACTTTAGGATAAACTTAGGCAGCCATTTCTAAAGATTACATCGAACCCATTCCAAGAATAATTTAAAACCATAGTTTTAGCCAATCATTTTGGCACCGTTGTCGGGGAACAGTGTTAAAGACCTACATTTAAGGATAAATTCCACACGAAAGTCGACTTCGTTTGGACACTTACCCTTGGTTTTCTTTGTCATAGATCATTTAGGTGCATGAATCGTAATAGTGATAGTAGAGGAAGATTCATTAGAAAATAAAAGGGAAGTAGTTCACATCCCAAAAAATCCAAAAATAAATCAGCACCATCAAATGAGAGTCCGCAACTTGAAGAATTGCAAGATAAGTCAAAATCACCAATTGAAAGAAGTAGTTTGACTCATGAGAAATTGAAAAGTAAATTTCCATCACTAGAATTACCTGAAACTGATCTTGAGAAGTGTGCTATTGAGACCACTATTATTTAGACACCCGTAAATACCCAACCAAGCTCTTCTGAGATATTACGCAAAAAGGTTGAACAAATTTTCCAAGAGTCTTACGGGGAAAAAGCTGGTCCATTCTCCAAAGAGGACCACAAGCCATTTGAAACCTATTTTACTCCTTGGGAATTATCAGTCATGGATCCCAACAACAATAATGACAAGAACAAAAACAACAGAAACAATAACAATCACAATAGGGCATTGGCTAATAATAATCTGGTTACTTTTGAGTTTCCAATCGCACATCCCGGAAGAGATGCTCCCACCAAGAATATTCCTCATTCTGCTTTACCCATTTTTCATGGTCTTTCGATGGAGGATCTTGACATATTTTTGTTTGAATTTGATGTGTTGTGTCACAATTATGACTATCAAAATGATGCATAGAAACTCAAACTGTTTCCAGCAACATTAAAAGGAGCCACCCTACAATGGTTTATGAACCTTCAGAATATCAAAACATGGGACGTCATGAAGGAGCCATTCCTAAACAAGTACCAAGAATATTTAAAAATGAAGGAGGTTTGGGATGATATTTTCTGCATGACTCAAAAAGGAAGCCGAGTCCGTAGAGGACTACCTTGAACATTTTATTTTTAGTCTTCAACAGTCTCACTGGGAGGGACTAAATGATGATACTATTAAAATTTTATTTCGTAGAGGGATAAGAGATGATGTTATGGGTACATTAAATTTAATAGGAAAAGGGAATATCTCCAAAATGGAATTTGATGATATCTGTGATATTTGCAAGAACTATTCGAGGTCGCAGTGTTCAGGAAGGAGCTATCCATGTAAGCCTTATACCGCAAGCAATGCGATAGGGATCGCAAAGAGGGAAATACACAATTTACTTGAGAAACTTAAAATAGATTTGTTGAATCATATGGGGAAACAGATAGACACTCCTTACACCCGTAGGAAGCAAGAGGAAGTTGAGAAGGCCTTAGCTGTATTTTTTCCAATGTGTCGCAAGAGACATGGTAGTGAGAATTGCCCATACAATAGGACAAACATCTCATCCTTAGAAGAAATTTGTAAGAGCTCTACCTTGAGGCCTCTTCCTGTAGGTGTGCCCGAAATGGAATATTCTGAGGAACCCATCTATTATATGGCCCCTAGGCGACCCTTTCCACCCTGAGCAATGCACCCTAACATGATGAATGATTATCTTGTCCCAGGACCTAGCCAACCCAACTCTTATCAACCGGGATGGTATGGGGGTTTGCAAAAACCCCCATACCCTCAATGGATCCCACAATATTAGTATAATTCATAGTCATGGCAATAGGCATGGAGGCCACAACCATCACCATACCAACAAAAATCATTCCCATCATAATCATAATTCCCACCTCCTCCTCTGATTAACCCATACCAACAATCACAACAACTCAAAATGGTCTTGCCATCATCGGCCGCCCAACCCGTCAATCCAACAAACCATACACCACAGCCACCAAGACCTACACCAATGCCAGCCCAACCCAATCCCTACCCCAGCAATAAGGTAGCCCAACTAGTGTATAATAATGAGGCAACATGCTACTCCACCTATCCCATAAATACATTAGAAATAGATGGAGTTCATTTGAGGTCAGGGAAGGCTCTTCAAGGGCCCACCATTACTGAAATCAACAAGGAGTCAAAAACTGAGCCAGCCAAAGAACTTCCCTTTCCCGAACAATTTCTATCTGAACCAATACAAAGGGAGGATTCTCAACCTGAATTTGATTTTGTTAATGAGTTATGCAATGTTAACATCAAGATTCCTTTGTTAGAGGCCATCAAGGACATTTCTATCTATACAAAAATAATTCATGATCTATGTACCCTAAAGTAGAAAAAGAAGCAAGACCCAAAAATCGTTCAAGTCATCAGACAGTTGGCAGATCTTATGCTTGGGAACATAACCATTCCAAAGTACTCTGATCCAAGGAGTCCAGTCATTAAGGTAACTATTGGTAAAGTAAGTATTCCTAATACCCTTGTAGATTTGTGTGTTGCAATTAATGTAATGACAAATGAAATGAAGGAAAGACTATCATTAGAAGGACTTATGTGTACTCCTACAGTTCTTCAAATGGAAAATAGATCTTTGGTCAAGCCCTAAGGTGTGATTGAAGATGTAATCCTTTTTATTGATTCATGGGAATACCCAACTGACTTTGTGATTTTGTAGCCAAAAATTAAGCTGGGGGGATACCCCCTAATTTTGGGGTGACCTTGGTTGACAGTTGTAGACGCATTTATTAATTGTCGATCAGGGAACATGGTCATTTCCAATGGTGAGCACAAGAAATAAATGACTCTATACCCACCAGCACAACCTTTGTTGGAAAGAGAGGACCCAGTTTGGATTGATAGTGACTTGGATGAGTCATTACCAATTTTGACAATTGATAAAGCCTTAGATATGGAAGAACCTACTGATCATAATGTTCTTGTTAATTTCCTTCAAAATAGGTATACGTTTAATGAAATTTTTGAAAGTATGGTCCTCCATTCAGGTACAAATACTTAATGTCATTTTGGGAATTTTCCATTGGTGGGTAGTTCATGTTTTGTTCAGCACTTTATCACATTGCATCATTTTTTGCCCCACAATTGCTTATATGGTTCATTCTTAACTTTTACAAATTCGAGTGATATGCCATCCACCTCGCAAGTCTTTGCCATTGAGTCACCTATATAATCAAAAGTTATGGAAATTCTACCTAATCACACACTTAACATTAATCCATAGTTAACCCCTGAATAGATCCAAGATCTTATCGCCATGCTTAGAACAAACAAAGATGCATTCACTTGGGAAGGATGTCATCTAATTAGGCAACCATAATGTCGGCTCAACGCTGCCCTATGTGAAATAGTCAAGGAAGAGTTACAAAAATTGTTAACCGTCTGGTTTATATATCCTATTTTAGATAGTCAGTGGGTTTCTCCTTTAGTTGTGGTCCCTAAGAAAAATGGAAAATGGAGAATTTGTGTTGATTATAGAGCATTAAATAAATCTACTAAGAAAGATCATTTTCCATTACCATTTATTGATCAAGTATTGGACACTCTTGTAGGTAAAAATCTCTTCTCTTTTCTGGATGGGTTCAGCGGTTACAACCAGATTCGCATAGCACCAGAAGATCAAGACAATACCACTTTCACTTTCCCTTGGGGCACCTTTTCTTATAGTGTCTTGCTAATTGGTTTATGTAACACCCCTGCCACTTTTCAAAGGGCAGTTTTGATCATTTTTGTGGATCTTGTTAATGATTGTGTTGAGGTATACATGGAAAATTTTACTGTCTATGGTAACACTTATGAGGAGGCTAAAATAAACTTAGAAAAGGTACTTAGAAATTGTATAGATACTAACTTGTCATTGAGTCATGAAAAGTGCCATATAATTATGAATGAAGGGATAGTACTTGGCCATTACATCTCCTCTAAAGGTATTCAAGTGGATCCTTAAAAGGTCCAAATTATCCAAGACTTTCTTATACCCTCTAGTCAAAAATATGTTCAAATTTTTCTCGGTCATGCAAGGTATTACCAGAGATTTATCCAAAATTTTAGTAAGATTGCATCCCCCTTGTTTTCCTTACTAGCCAAAGACATTGCTTTCTCTTGGACACCCAAGTGTCAAGAAGCCTTTGAGTCCATCAAGACAAAACTTGTAACCACACCCATCCTTAGAGAACCAAACTAGGAACTACCATTTCATATCCACATTGATGCCTCAGATTGTTTGATGGGAGATGTGCTTGGACAAAAAGAGGATAATCTCTTCTATTCCATCTATTGTATCAGCAGGAACTTCACAGGGGCCGAGGTAAATTACATGGTAATTGAAAAATATTTTTTAGCAGTTGTGTATGCAATCAATTTGTTTTGTCATTATATTATTGGCTATAAATTTTTTGTCCACACAGATCATTCGGCAATTCGGTTTTTAATGAATAAACCTGTGGTAATCGATAGAATTATTACATGGTTTCTTTTACTCCAGGAATTTGATATAACTATACTTGATAATCCTGGTTAAGAAAATGTGGTTGCAGACTTTCTGTCTAGATTACAGCAGCTAAAAAATGAACCCACTCCAGTTGACGATGCATTTCTAGATGAGCACCTCTTTGCTATATCAGCAAAGATCCCATGGTTTGTCAATATTGTAAACTATCTAGGTACATGCAAGTTCCCACCACATTTCTCTCCAAGGGAACGACGAAATTTGGTTGGCCTTAGTGGCCAATATACATGGATTGCTCTTTTGCACCGGCATTGATAATATCATGCAGCGTTGTGTACCAGAAGATAATGTCTTCGATATACTTTGTGCATGCCATACAGAACCATGTGGGGGACACTTTGTTGCTCAGAGGATTGCCTAGAAGATTCTCACTATGGGTTACTACTAGCCTACAATCCACAAGGATTGTAACACTATGTTCATCATTGTGACAAGTGTTAGTGCATGGGCTGACCCACATGCTTGAATGAGATTCCCTTACATCCATAGTTATGCATAGAGCCGTTTGAGAAGTGGGGCCTTGATTTTTTTGGCCCAATCAACCCGCCATCAAGGAACAAGGAATACATCCTTGTATGCACCGATTATGTCACCAAGTTGGTAGAAGTGGTTGCACTGAAGCATGCCAGAGATACAAAAGTAGCATATTTCTTGTACTCCAATATTTTCACAAGATTTGGTGTGTCACGAGAGATAACCACAGATCAAGGACCACAATTCATGTCTGATCTCATTTTTGCCTTGGTTCGTGAGTATGAAATTTTCCATCGCAAGTCCACACCCTATCACCCTCAAGCCAATGGGCAGGTACAAGTCACCAATAGAGAGATTGAGAATATTCTTACTAAGATATTAGCTCTTCATAAGCGTGACTAGGCTACACGACTTCCTAAAGTTGTTTGGGCCTATCGAACAATGTGGAAGATGACCACTGGTCTAACCCCTTATGAGCTCATCTATGGTAAGAAGGTCATCCTTCCCATTGAGTTTGAGATAAAAAAATCTTCACACTACACTATAATTGGGTATGAGTCTTTCTGATTCACAAAAGGCATGCATTGATCAACTACACTCATTAGATGAATTACGCCAGGAAGCACTCTTCCACACCAAGGTTGTTCAAAAACAGCATGCTCTATGGCATGACCGCCACATCCGCCAACGGTCATTCCAACCTAGAGATTGGGCACTCCTATACGACTCCTTCTTCCAAGACTTCAAGGGAAAGTTTCACACACGCTGGTTGGGACCCTATGAGATCCAGACCGTATATGCTAACAGTGTCGTTCATCTCTATACAATGGATTTTGAAAGACGATCTCTTCTTGTCAATGGTCACTACCTAAAACTATACAAGAAGCATCTTTCCAAAGAAGCTTTCTTTTTAGAGGTGGCATAGGAACTTACTATTGTTCCTTTTGGCCTCCTTCATGATTGATCAATAATAATTAAAAAAAAAATCAATAAAAGATCCAACAATGAAAACCCTTTTTGGGCATTGTTGGCCAGTTAATGTTCGAAAATCGGTTTCCAGCGAACATTACCCATTAAATAAAACTTAGTGGTGAAAACCAATTTTTCAATGCCACTAGGTGGTGGTAGATTGAAAATCGAGCACCCGATGGTCTATTGTCGACATATGTATAAAAAAAAAGAGACGATATCTTCAACATTGGCACCCCCTGCCTTCTTGTCATTTTTCTGCCAAGATCTATTTTTTACAGCAAGTGTCTGAGTCCCTCATTCTGTTTATTTGGGGTCCTCCTTCGACTTCCTACTCAGAACCTAAGCCTATTCTTTCCTGCCTTCCGGTGATATGCTTTGACACTGTTCCTATCATCTGCTTGTCAGAAACTTGTATTTTTAGTGTCCCCGCTAGTTGGTGCTATCACTTATTTCTGGTTGGATTCTACAACCCTTCACTCCTACTTCTGCCATTTGTGTCACAATGGTTGTTAGTGGCTTTCAACCAACAACCATTTCTCTAATTGATTTTATGTTCATGTCTCCTTTGTGATAGGAACCGATGTAGTTATCTCCTAGTTGGATTTCTTGTCTCTTCTTTGACAGGAGTTGTTTATTTACTCGATGGTACTCCTTTCTCCACTGATTAACTCCAACTTTATTCATCATTTCTAGTGCTTTGGTCGGTTGAATGTCGCCTTGTCAATCACCATACTTTTTGCCTGATTATATTCTCGTGCTTTCTTTTACACAAGGCGTTCACCAGCTAGCTACTTTCGTTTGATTTCAGCTTCATCGTGACTATACCTCATGCACTACACTCTTACCATCTTATCATTGTTGTGAGTTGGCATCTGTATAGCATCGGATTCACCATGCGTGTCACCACATCCCCACTCCTTTCCATCAATGGTCATTGGTATTGGTATTTCACGTTTTTTCCTTTTCTTTTTATTTTATTTAAATATCAATCGTTCATTTCATGATAGTGATGTCATCCACAAACGAGTAACTTGCTAAGCTAGGGGGGAAGTGTCACATATGTCATCGTGTCTCATCTTTTCCATAAAAACCTTGTCCCATCGTATCTACATCCTTTGATTTCTGGCGTGATCTATCATAAATAGTATTATCTGGTAACTCCCTCTTAATACCGCCAGTAATTATTATTATTCACCCATAATAATGAATCAAAAACCACCATTATTTACCCACTTACCATAAACCATTTCTTACCACCTGAAAATCACTGCCAGTTAAGTTTGTCCTATTCCTAGTGATAGCCATTTCTAAAAGACTGGTTCTGATTCATACACTTTATTAGGCTCAAACTATGAATTGTTCAGATTATACCTCCTGGTAAGGATATGGTAGGAGAACGCATGCACCGCTATGATCCAATGACTATGGATGATTTAAGGGCTCTGATGATGTCTGAAGCTTACAAGATATTTAGGCAAGCAAGATGGGATGCGTATTTTAAGAGACTATAGGGATATGATGAGAAATTGGCTTGTGAGTTTGCGGAAAACTACAACACCAAGCAGGCATGAGTCTGTCTCGGTTGAAAATATAGTGGATGTTATGGGGCTGCCATTGACAGGAGAAAACTATTTTCCTGACAATTTTGGGCTAGAAAGAGACCTAAAATCCCTCTATAAGAAGTTCCTGAAGCGTGGGGAGTCATTTGAAGTAGTGTCAGGTCAGGACACAAAGTTATCTTCACTTCCAGCTCCCTGGAATGATGTGGAAAAATTTGTTATTTAGTATTTGACCTACGAAGGAAGGTATGTATATCTTTATGCTAAACAATTTTAGTTAAATTTCATTTGAGGTGGGGTGCATTCGTCAATATTACTTTCTTTATGTATTCTTCCTTAATGCAAATGTGCAAAGCAGTTCAAAAGGGTAGTGAAAATTCATTAGCACATCATGGGATTATTAAACCGTTAATTGTATAGGAATTAAAGAAAATTTCACCTCCTAGGAACTGGGACTCATTTATTGTAGATGAAACCCATAAGAATTATGTTTAAAATTCCCTCCATGATACTTTAGAACACTCTATCGAAGAAGATTCACACAATATAGAAAAGTCTACTAAGAATTTAGAGGAGGAAGAGTCTGGTTAGGAAAATTTAGAAGAGGATAATGAATGCATCGATTGTTTAAAGTTTAAAGCTTCTCCTAATAGTTCTAAGAAAGGAAAAGCACAAACCCTAGGGTCAAGTAGCAAGAAGGCTAAGGGTTCCAGTGCCAAATGGCTTAAACTCAAGGATACCGAAATCTCTAAACCTGGCTCTAGGGTTGAAAAGAAGTGGCATACTGGGTCTACCTCTGTTGTTGTTTTAGAGGAAACACAATTGTCACCTGATTTCACAGGTAAGTTATCCAACTTGGCTAATGTAGCCAATGGCTTAATTCCTCGAAAAACTAAGGACGTTGGAGAATTGACAATAGTGGCAACGGTTTCCTGAAAGACTAAAAGAACAAAAGTTGTTTCTAGAGAATTGAGAAGAAGTAAGAGGAAGAAGTGAAAAATGATAGACCCTGAGGATTCCCCACAACACCAAGAGGAACCTGAGAAAAATCTCAGGATACCACCCCAGAATTCTCCTATCTTAAGAGAGGAACTTGAGAAAAACCTTGAGGTACCACCCCAACATTCTCCTGTTTTAGAAAAGATACCGAGCAGTCAAGAAGAAAATATTGACAAGGGTATTGTTCAGACTGAATCTACCCTAGCCAAAAGTGATAATGACCTTCACAATCCTAAGGATCACAGCCCACATTCAACACTACCCAAGAAGAAGAGCATCAATTAAAAGAGAGAGTAGGGAATGAAGTGAATGTAGAGATTCAGGAACAAGAAAATATTGTAAACCCTCATCGGGAACAAAAAGAAAAATAGGAGTCAAAGGCAGAAGAAGAGTATGAAGAGGAACATCCCCTACTCACTAATGATGAAATTCATAGGATATAGAGTTTGGTGACCAAGTTGACTGAAGAGAATAAAACTTTGCATAAACAAGTTCAAATAGCAAAGTCACTCAATTCATTTCAAGCAAATGAAATTAGTCAATTAAACGTAGCACTTGAGCAAGCACAGGTCACTGAGACATCGGTGATAACAATTTAGAGGCATGAAAAATAGTTGCAGGAACTCCATCGATTGTGTCACAGAGGTCACTAGTACTTTGTAGAAACTTACCCCTTCTCTCTCTGGTTTGTATTCTATACTCTCTTTGCATGAAGGCATGCAAAGTCTTCAGCTGGGGGGAAATGATGGGGGAAAAATATGCCATTATTTTACCTCTTATTTGTTTTAACCCTTGTCATCTTTCCTAGTGTTTCTTGTCATTCCTATCACTTTTCATTAATGAACTAAAGGTATTTTATGAAATAGAAGGAAAGGTAAAAACTAGTGAAAATACCAATTTTGTTGACTGTTGCTAATTATCTTTGTGATTTTGGTAACAAGTAGTGTTTAATGGTTGACAACGAGCATGAAGGGTTTTGGTGGAGGGATGACTATGCTACTGAAGTCATTTTGTCATTTTGGCTCTATTCGTCAAGATTCGAAATTTTGTTTTAAGTTGTTATGTTGTTCTCAGAATACTGTCAAAGACTTTAAAACTATTTTTGATTATCTTTTAATGGTTGTTGGTTCAAAGCCACAAACAACCAAAATGTGTATTCGATTACATCTGAAGGACTGTTAGAAGTATAGGGAGCTACAATATGTATATATGTGTGTGTACATTGAAACTGGATAGACATATACATAATCAAAATTAGACTTTGGTGATTCTACATCTATACTCTATTAGTGCAATTTGGATGAATGAAAGCTATCGTGGAGTAATTTTGTGTGTGTGAGTTTCATCATTCAATGACCGGTGAAGGTAGGGCCCACTTCCTCGGTTGTTGTTGATCGTTGTATTAGGATTGTGTGTGTGGTAATGTATATTTTGGTTTTATAAGTTATTCGATTCATTACTGTATTGTTTGTTCGGTCCTTTATCTGCCTAATCCATTTCTACAAAATTATTAATTGGTATTGATTTGTTAATTCTTGTCAGTATAATCTGTGTTGGTTTATTCAATATCTATCTTTATATATATATGTAATTCATCAGTCACCTGTTATAGAATAGTTAGATATCGATTAATAAAATCATTATGAGCTAAGAAGTTGAATAATCAATTGGTGTTGAAAGTCTATTTTGCATTCAGTAGTTCAACTTTGATTTTGTTCATGTTATTTCCATATAGATTTCCATTATGTTACAGAGATTTTTACTTTTGTTTTGTTGTGTGCCAGTAACCTATTTTCTATGCACAACTATTACTTCACAAGTTCTTATCACACTTGTGACCAGGAAGTCTGCCAATCAAAAAAAAATTCAAAAAATGATTACATTAGTTGCATCCATCAACCCTTGGTTTATTAATTGCAGCTCTTCAGCATATTGCCACAACATGATTCAAAAATCCTACATTCCCAGATTGACACTTTAGGATAAACTGAGGCATCCATTTCTAAAGATTACATCGAACCCATTCTAAGAATAATTTAAAACCACGGTTTTATCCAATCACTCCCCATTGCAAACTGAATTTGGATAGCCAACCTGGTGGTTCTTCTTGCCAACCTAGCATGACTGATTTGGAGATAGAGATTTTTTCTCTAGAGGAAGCATAGAAAACATCAAGTTTAGCCATCATATTAGTTATGTTCTCTTTATTAAGTTTCAGAAATAGTGTAGTGTCATCCGAAAATTGAATATTAAGTAATTCATTTTGATTGGGTAGTGAAATACCAATTACCTTTGGGGAGGCAATGTTGGAATGGAGGATGTAATATAGTGCATCTGATGTAATAATAAATAGTGTAGGGGCAAGGGGACAACCCTACTCGATTGACCTTTCTAGGACAAATTCCTTTGTGAGAGAGTCGTTGACTTCCTTTTTCCACCACATCTCTAAAGAGAGTGACCACCCTTTTGCAGAAGGCTTTCAGGAATCCAAAAGCCTCTAACATCAACCTAATAAATCTCCATTCTAATGTGTCATATGCTTTCTCAAAGCCAATCAGAAGCATTTCTACCTCCTAATTTGATACCTTTTCCCACTCCATTGCTTCCCAACTAGTAATTAAGTTCTCCAAAATGTATTTTCCCTTGATGAAGCCATTTTGGGTGGAGATGATGAATTTTGGAAGGATATTCACAAGTCTTTTAACCAAGATCTCAGCCAGAATTTTGTAGGAGACATTCAACAAGGTTAAATTGGTCTCCAATTCTTGATTAGGGCTTTTTCCTTGGGAAAAAAATTTATTATGCCTTTATTTATGAATTTACCTAGGGAGCCTCTCTCTAAGGCCTCTTGATAAACCAATAGTAGGTCATCATTGATCCACTCACAAAATGTTTTATTAAATTTTGCTGGGAGCCCATCTACTCCAAGAGATTTGAAATTTTGCATGGCATTGATTGCAGACTTGATTTCTTCCTTGGAAATTTCTTTGCACAACTAGTTTTCATCCTCACACCCTATTTTAATGGGAATGGTGTTCTTTATTAAATCTCTTGCTTTAGAGAAACCTTCCCTACCATCTCCAAAAGTGAATAAATCTTTGTAGAAGTTAAACAAGAGACCTTTGATGCTTTCTTGTTTAGAGATGGCAGAACCTTCCACCTAAACCTGCTCAGTATGTTCCTTACCACCTTTTTCCTTCACAAATTTAAAGAAAAAATTGGAGCCTCTATCTCCATTCTCTAGCTAGTTAAGCTTGGACCCAATCTTGAGACCTTGAATTTTGAAATTTTGCACCTTCCTCAAGGAATCTTTCATAGACCTGAGCTTGATCACAAGATCCTCATTATTAGGGTTCTACTAATGGTTGTTTTCAACATGGAGAAGGTTCTCTTGAAAGAGCCCCTCCAGCCTTCTCTTGTCCATTGATTTCTTTCTCCCTACTACTTGAAAGATGGACTTCCAAGCCTTTATGTTCAATTCCCAACTATCAATACCACTTAACCATTTATGTAATCCTTGGTTTATCTTCCTTATGGATAGCACGACATCAAAACAATCACTATCCTTGAGGAGGATTGTGTTGAGGATAAATCCCATATTTGTCTTTCTACCTCCCTCAAGCCCATTCTTTAGTATAATTCTGACTTTTATGGGATGATGATTTGATAATGTATAAGGATGCACCTCTATTTTAGATCCATCCCTTAGAGAACACAAACCTTTTTTCTCTTTTCTCTATCTCTTGTTGATGAGAGATATTTCTAATCTATCCTAGGTTAAAGAATTTGTCCATGTTTTTGCTAGTAGGATTAGTCACATTTTTAAGAGTTACTGTCATGGTTTCACCTTTGGTGGTGTTTTTTTCTTAATATGCAATGCTTGTTGCATAACTTTCCTAAATGTACAAGGTTCCAACAATGAGCAGCATGTTGAATTTGGTCCTTAAGTCCATTGATGTACAATTGTAGCCTTTCGTGAGGTGTCACCTTAGGAGCTCAAAGTGCCAATATCAAATGCTCAGCATTATAGTCAATTATAAAACTTAATAGTTTTAAATTTCTTAGTTGGCTAAAATATCTTTCAATGCATGGTTTTTCATAGAAGGTTGCTAATTCTTTACTAAATTCTAGTCGATTGAACATTTGTCTTTATCTTTCACTCATCTTCCATTGGTAACATTTGTAAGGTTCTAATTCTAAATATAGTAAAACTATGTCAACCACGGAATTATTTGGTATATTGTGAAGTTTAAATTGTTGTCCTGTTAGATTTATCAATGAGATTACATTTCTACCATCAAATTTATTAATGTTTATTCTTGGTAGGTATAATTGTTGACCTCAAAAAAGTTCCCCTATCCCTTGATTCGGTTTATTAAGTTTGTACCCACATTGGTGATTTTTTTGGGACTTTAATTCTAATAAAAATTCATTCTTAAACCTATATAAACCCTCACTGAAGGATTTTACAAATGGGTCAAACAATTTATTTGTAATTAAATATATTGTTTCATTTCCTTGTGGAATTCTTTCCTCAATTTGAGGTGGTGGAAAATAAAATGGGTCCTTCAATTTTGTATGTGTAGAAAGGTCCTGTAATCCTAAATATGGCATGTATTTTATTATGTTTTTATTTTAAAATTCATTAAGGTAAGAAAGTATTTGGTGTGAGAGAGAATTTGATGCTTTTGTTTGAATCAAATTTTGACCACTAAACTAAGGAATACATTTTATGTCTAACAATAAATTTCAAAGAACTAACCCTACCTAATTTTTGATAAACTTTTTAAAAATGTGATTTTTTTTAATTCCAAAAATTATAGCCTATAGAGAAAATTAATGAAAGTTTTGACTAAACTTTGACCACTAAATTAAATTAATTATATTATTTCTAATAGTAAAATGCAAAGAACTAACCTTGCCCAATTTTTATAATCTTTCTAAAAATGTAAATTATTTTTAAAATTTTAAAACTTGTGGCTTATAGAGAAAATTAATGAGAAAACGTTAAATCTCAATAACTTTTAGAAAAAGTGTCTTAAAGTTGGATCTTTCTAGAGAGCTTATCTAATGTATACCTCAAAACCAAAAAAATCATTTCCAAATTCACATGTTTCTGTAAGTTATGGTGAAAAGAAAATGTTGGCCCAAATTGTAGCTCTCATACCACTTGTTATGATATTTCTTACAAATAAAAGAAAAAGTAGAAATATAGAAAACCACTTCAAGGGGGTGATCTCTAATAATCAAATAATTATATATGAATTCAATGATATGATATGATGATATGGCAGAGAGTTATCTTTCTTATTTCTAGGCTTCACTATGTAGAGACATACCCCTTCATCCTAATTCAGAAGGATTTATATATTAACTAATATTTGTGTCACGATTAAGCATGCCAAAAGTGCTTATCCTTATTATTCTTAAGAATACATAATATATACTTAGGAATATATCATATTCGGATCATAACATTCTTTCATAATTAATTTATTTTATCTCTTTATTGTTTTATTATGTTTTTAACATTAGATATTGTTCCTTGTCACTTTCTATCTCTATTATTGTTTCTTTTTCTTTTTCTCTTACCATGCATGTGCCACACCTAGTGGTCATTGCTAATCTTATATTTTCACTGAATCCACACATTCTTATTCTATGGGGTAATTTTTCCTATTATATTACTATTTCTTGGAATCCATAGTTTTAGGATATGTGTTGTTATTAGTTAGATTTTTTTGCATTACTACTGTGTGATTGTAAAATACGTCCTGCAATGTCAGTACAACACACCTTCATACAATGTATTACATAAAAGGAAATCTAAATAGCAGAAATAAAGCTACAAATACCCTTCTAATTCATTACATGGTTCTCTAATCTTAAGGAATCCTCCAAATTATGCTCTCAGATCTTATTATTGTTGCACATTAACTTGCAAATATTGACAACTCAAGATACGAGATGCTAAAATGAAGTCTACATGCCTATGTTTTTTGGATTTTTGATATTTGATGCTTGAAAACTAAATGATCCTATAATGAAATAATACTAAAATATAGATGTTTAAATTGATGAGGGTGATCTAATGTAAATGCTAAATGAAAGATGGAATAAAATTTACTATGCAAAATAAAATTGCCACTATAACACTAGAATGAGCTAAAATGCAACACTAAGCTAAAATGCTCTCCAAATTCTCTCACAAATGTACTAAAATTTAGCAGCATAAGCTTGTCCAAATATTCATGTTTAAAATTTGTAGAAAAGGGTCCTATTTATATATTTTCTAAGGCTCAAGTTGATGTGGCAACAATGGACGCTCGAGATTGTGATCCTACGGCATCAACGACAGAGCATCAGGAAGTTAGAGGGAATCAGGGAGATGGTTCCCTTCAACAAGACAAATTTCCAAGTGTTAAAGGGAATCACAAAGAAGGAGGAGCCATGTGTCTCAGTTAGTTCCAAATTGGTTGCAAATTTGTTGAAGATATTTCATATTTTCCAATTTATAAAATTCATTTATGTGAGACACATGATGAGGTGGCAGGTGAGTTGGAGGTGGTTAGAGGAAATATGTAGAAATATGCTTAAATTGAATTAAAAATTCAATTTAAAAGAAGATGGTAAATTAGCAAGATGAAAAATTAATTCATTTGTGCATTTTAACCAATTTTAGAAGAATATGCCAATTTGAATTTAAAAATTCAAATTTAAGAAGAAGAGGGAAAACCAATTAAATAATAAATTGATTTAATTTGTCCATTTAATTAATTTTAGAAAGAAAGTGAATTTTGGAAAAAAATAATTAGAATATGAACCATATAAATAAACTTAACAATTTATTTATAATAGTAGAGGAATTAAGAACATTAATCAAATAACAAGTATTTAATTAATATGATGCTCCAGACCATTTTTTGTGTGCATACATTTTTCCCCTCTTTGAAGTGATGTGCATATTCGCATTGCTTCAAAGAATAAATTTTCCCAACCATGATGGTAAAAAATTTCAACATGCCCCAGACTTTGATTTTACAGTGATGATGAAAGGATGCCCCCTCGGGAGGTAAATCGGGGATTTTTAATTTTTGATGTTTTTTGAAAAAAATTGATGATTTGTCGATGATCGATAGATTTGATAAGGACGGCTTGATTTATCTCCCGAAAATTAGAAGAGTTTCGCCATATTGTTGATTAGTTGATGAAAAAGACCCCTTTGAAAAATTAAATAAAATGCCACCATAATTACCCCTTAATTAACCTTTAAAAGGGTAAAAAGGGTAAAAGATAAGTTCATTTGTAACTTAAGCATTTTGAAAACTGAGAGCCTACAAAGCAAAGATGGACAGAATTCCATGCCACACACACCAATTCGAGCGAGTTCGCCGCAACCAACATCCGGTTGTGTATGGACCTCCAGTATGTACCCTGAAAACTGCTTTTTGAATTTTAAATTTTGATTTTTCCCGCTTTAAAATCCTTTTGAAATTTTGGATTTTTTTCACGTTTTAGCACCTAGGGTAGGAAAAATAGTGCATAAGGTACCCGCTTCAGTGCATAGGAATCTTGTAATAGCACATCCCACTATGTTAGGACCCCATAATTAGATTAGCGCATTAGGTAAATAGATTAGCGCATCCGACAAATAACGCATCCATAGGATAGATTCGCGCATAGGGTTGTTAATGTAGTGCATCCGAGAAATGGGGCATCAGGACTCTGTTCCAGCACATAGAATCAGTTTTCTAGCACATTGATGAAATAGCGCATCAAAGCTCTATTTCGGTGCATACAGCAATTTTTCTAGCGCATAGAAACCTTGTTTTAGCGCATCCAACCAAAATTAATGTTTTTGATGAATTCCTCCTAGATTTTGATGATTTATGATCACATCAGCCAATGATAGGATGATGTTGATTGATAGGTTGATGATCATTCTCATGATAGGCGAGGAACGATGAATAGGATAGGTTGATTGATCAATTGATTGATGATCATCCTCATAATAGGTGAGGAACGATGACAAGATAGATTGATTGATAATCATCCTCATGATAGG